>CP136064.1:289928644-290528644 GCA_032622095.1 Siphonodentalium dalli
GTCGCCTATGGAAAATAATTAGTTGTGGGTAACCTATAGGCAAAAAAATCACATTTTTCAAATATCGTTCAGGGCAGCGAATTTAGGAACACTGATAAACAAAGACTCACTCGTTTTGTTGAGTTATTATATTTTCACGCCCTACAGACCCATTTTCAGATTATGCGAGACATTTATTAACCCTCTGTCGCCGGAACTTCAACTTTTTCCGGAGGCGAAATTTTCTGAAAATCATCCATTTTGTGCATATGGGTGGACCTTTAATGTTCAAAATAGCACGGTCGAGGTGATGGAAGTTTCTCTGATAGAAATTCGACTCAAACTCCTGAAAAGTACTGAAATTTAAAGGGACATCCGCCTATCATTGAACCAAACCATCATCGGATGGTGAAATTTTGAGGGGGGGGGGGGGTCTATTTCAAATGCAATTAAACATTGTATTGTTCAAAATTAGATAAATTCCTTAAAACGTATGGTAGATGTACGTGACTAGTTTTCAAAACTTATACATATTACTTTCTATCGTGTGCGTTATGCGCGCGAGTAGGTTTTTACAAATTAAATTATGACGAAAAACCCTGAATTTGGGGTGTGGTCACATTTGTGGTCATAATATCCCCACTAGTGAGTGGATGGACATGGGACATGCGACACTGTGCAGTATATATGTCTATGACAAGCCTAACATGAGACATTAGTATCTTTTCTACTAAACTGCGCTTCCAGATTTATCAGGATTCTATTACTGGTGTTATTTCTTACCCCAAAAAAATTGTTATTTTTAAAACGGGGTATGTGGGTTAAATGACCGCTGGGAGATAATAGGATGTCCAATAACTCCTATATTTCTATTGTATCACGGTAAAGCTTTTTTTGTAAAATTGGCGCGGTTTACACGATCAAACTTCAATTTTCTTTTCAAATATAGGTTACAAACAACTAATTATATAGAGTTACTTTTCTTGAATTTGTGTAGGGAAACTCGAGTCAGCATAAAAAAAAATTCTGGCTGCTGATTGGTTGATTATCATTGAGGGAAATATCCCTAATCGGGAACAGAAAATCATAGCCTACGTAAATATGGCGATCGTGTATGTTTAGATGTCCAGGAAGAGTCTGGTGCCGTCCAGAAGTTACGGAAGGGGTCTGGGTATTTTTATGCTGCTGATTTTTTTGCAGTAAATGGGGTAGTTGTGGAAATGCAAGATTATCGTTTGAAAAAAATACCGAAAAGGGCGCGTTTGTTGTCACATACTGGTGCAGAGGATGACGTTCTAAGGGAAAATTGACCACTTGAAGTTCAACTAGGTCAAACCCATGGCCGACGGGACTTTTAGTTAACACTGTCGCCTATGGAAAATAATTAGTTGTGGGTAACCTATAGGCAAAAAAATCACATTTTTCAAATATCGTTCAGGGCAGCGAATTTAGGAACACTGATAAACAAAGACTCACTCGTTTTGTTGAGTTATTATATTTTCACGCCCTACAGACCCATTTTCAGATTATGCGAGACATTTATTAACCCTCTGTCGCCGGAACTTCAACTTTTTCCGGAGGCGAAATTTTCTGAAAATCATCCATTTTGTGCATATGGGTGGACCTTTAATGTTCAAAATAGCACGGTCGAGGTGATGGAAGTTTCTCTGATAGAAATTCGACTCAAACTCCTGAAAAGTACTGAAATTTAAAGGGACATCCGCCTATCATTGAACCAAACCATCATCGGATGGTGAAATTTTGAGGGGGGGGGGGGGTCTATTTCAAATGCAATTAAACATTGTATTGTTCAAAATTAGATAAATTCCTTAAAACGTATGGTAGATGTACGTGACTAGTTTTCAAAACTTATACATATTACTTTCTATCGTGTGCGTTATGCACGCGAGTAGGTTTTTACAAATTAAATTATGACGAAAAACCCTGAATTTGGGGTGTGGTCACATTTGTGGTCATAATATCCCCACTAGTGAGTGGATGGACATGGGACATGCGACACTGTGCAGTATATATGTCTATGACAAGCCTAACATGAGACATTGGTATCTTTTCTACTAAACTGCGCTTCCAGATTTATCAGGATTCTATTACTGGTGTTATTTCTTACCCCAAAAAAATTGTTAATTTTAAAACGGGGTATGTGGGTTAAATGACCGCTGGGAGATAATAGGATGTCCAATAACTCCTATATTTCTATTGTATCACGGTAAAGCTTTTTTTGTAAAATTGGCGCGGTTTACACGATCAAACTTCAATTTTCTTTTCAAATATAGGTTACAAACAACTAATTATATAGAGTTACTTTTCTTGAATTTGTGTAGGGAAACTCGAGTCAGCATAAAAAAAAATTCTGGCTGCTGATTGGTTGATTATCATTGAGGGAAATATCCCTAATCGGGAACAGAAAATCATAGCCTACGTAAATATGGCGATCGTGTATGTTTAGATGTCCAGGAAGAGTCTGGTGCCGTCCAGAAGTTACGGAAGGGGTCTGGGTATTTTTATGCTGCTGATTTTTTTGCAGTAAATGGGGTAGTTGTGGAAATGCAAGATTATCGTTTGAAAAAAATACCGAAAAGGGCGCGTTTGTTGTCACATACTGGTGCAGAGGATGACGTTCTAAGGGAAAATTGACCACTTGAAGTTCAACTAGGTCAAACCCATGGCCGACGGGACTTTTAGTTAACACTGTCGCCTATGGAAAATAATTAGTTGTGGGTAACCTATAGGCAAAAAAATCACATTTTTCAAATATCGTTCAGGGCAGCGAATTTAGGAACACTGATAAACAAAGACTCACTCGTTTTGTTGAGTTATTATATTTTCACGCCCTACAGACCCATTTTCAGATTATGCGAGACATTTATTAACCCTCTGTCGCCGGAACTTCAACTTTTTCCGGAGGCGAAATTTTCTGAAAATCATCCATTTTGTGCATATGGGTGGACCTTTAATGTTCAAAATAGCACGGTCGAGGTGATGGAAGTTTCTCTGATAGAAATTCGACTCAAACTCCTGAAAAGTACTGAAATTTAAAGGGACATCCGCCTATCATTGAACCAAACCATCATCGGATGGTGAAATTTTGAGGGGGGGGGGGTCTATTTCAAATGCAATTAAACATTGTATTGTTCAAAATTAGATAAATTCCTTAAAACGTATGGTAGATGTACGTGACTAGTTTTCAAAACTTATACATATTACTTTCTATCGTGTGCGTTATGCGCGCGAGTAGGTTTTTACAAATTAAATTATGACGAAAAACCCTGAATTTGGGGTGTGGTCACATTTGTGGTCATAATATCCCCACTAGTGAGTGGATGGACATGGGACATGCGACACTGTGCAGTATATATGTCTATGACAAGCCTAACATGAGACATTAGTATCTTTTCTACTAAACTGCGCTTCCAGATTTATCAGGATTCTATTACTGGTGTTATTTCTTACCCCAAAAAAATTGTTATTTTTAAAACGGGGTATGTGGGTTAAATGACCGCTGGGAGATAATAGGATGTCCAATAACTCCTATATTTCTATTGTATCACGGTAAAGCTTTTTTTGTAAAATTGGCGCGGTTTACACGATCAAACTTCAATTTTCTTTTCAAATATAGGTTACAAACAACTAATTATATAGAGTTACTTTTCTTGAATTTGTGTAGGGAAACTCGAGTCAGCATAAAAAAAAATTCTGGCTGCTGATTGGTTGATTATCATTGAGGGAAATATCCCTAATCGGGAACAGAAAATCATAGCCTACGTAAATATGGCGATCGTGTATGTTTAGATGTCCAGGAAGAGTCTGGTGCCGTCCAGAAGTTACGGAAGGGGTCTGGGTATTTTTATGCTGCTGATTTTTTTTGCAGTAAATGGGGTAGTTGTGGAAATGCAAGATTATCGTTTGAAAAAAATACCGAAAAGGGCGCGTTTGTTGTCACATACTGGTGCAGAGGATGACGTTCTAAGGGAAAATTGACCACTTGAAGTTCAACTAGGTCAAACCCATGGCCGACGGGACTTTTAGTTAACACTGTCGCCTATGGAAAATAATTAGTTGTGGGTAACCTATAGGCAAAAAAATCACATTTTTCAAATATCGTTCAGGGCAGCGAATTTAGGAACACTGATAAACAAAGACTCACTCGTTTTGTTGAGTTATTATATTTTCACGCCCTACAGACCCATTTTCAGATTATGCGAGACATTTATTAACCCTCTGTCGCCGGAACTTCAACTTTTTCCGGAGGCGAAATTTTCTGAAAATCATCCATTTTGTGCATATGGGTGGACCTTTAATGTTCAAAATAGCACGGTCGAGGTGATGGAAGTTTCTCTGATAGAAATTCGACTCAAACTCCTGAAAAGTACTGAAATTTAAAGGGACATCCGCCTATCATTGAACCAAACCATCATCGGATGGTGAAATTTTGAGGGGGGGGGGGTCTATTTCAAATGCAATTAAACATTGTATTGTTCAAAATTAGATAAATTCCTTAAAACGTATGGTAGATGTACGTGACTAGTTTTCAAAACTTATACATATTACTTTCTATCGTGTGCGTTATGCGCGCGAGTAGGTTTTTACAAATTAAATTATGACGAAAAACCCTGAATTTGGGGTGTGGTCACATTTGTGGTCATAATATCCCCACTAGTGAGTGGATGGACATGGGACATGCGACACTGTGCAGTATATATGTCTATGACAAGCCTAACATGAGACATTAGTATCTTTTCTACTAAACTGCGCTTCCAGATTTATCAGGATTCTATTACTGGTGTTATTTCTTACCCCAAAAAAATTGTTATTTTTAAAACGGGGTATGTGGGTTAAATGACCGCTGGGAGATAATAGGATGTCCAATAACTCCTATATTTCTATTGTATCACGGTAAAGCTTTTTTTGTAAAATTGGCGCGGTTTACACGATCAAACTTCAATTTTCTTTTCAAATATAGGCAAAAAAATCACATTTTTCAAATATCGTTCAGGGCAGCGAATTTAGGAACACTGATAAACAAAGACTCACTCGTTTTGTTGAGTTATTATATTTTCACGCCCTACAGACCCATTTTCAGATTATGCGAGACATTTATTAACCCTCTGTCGCCGGAACTTCAACTTTTTCCGGAGGCGAAATTTTCTGAAAATCATCCATTTTGTGCATATGGGTGGACCTTTAATGTTCAAAATAGCACGGTCGAGGTGATGGAAGTTTCTCTGATAGAAATTCGACTCAAACTCCTGAAAAGTACTGAAATTTAAAGGGACATCCGCCTATCATTGAACCAAACCATCATCGGATGGTGAAATTTTGAGGGGGGGGGGGGGTCTATTTCAAATGCAATTAAACATTGTATTGTTCAAAATTAGATAAATTCCTTAAAACGTATGGTAGATGTACGTGACTAGTTTTCAAAACTTATACATATTACTTTCTATCGTGTGCGTTATGCGCGCGAGTAGGTTTTTACAAATTAAATTATGACGAAAAACCCTGAATTTGGGGTGTGGTCACATTTGTGGTCATAATATCCCCACTAGTGAGTGGATGGACATGGGACATGCGACACTGTGCAGTATATATGTCTATGACAAGCCTAACATGAGACATTAGTATCTTTTCTACTAAACTGCGCTTCCAGATTTATCAGGATTCTATTACTGGTGTTATTTCTTACCCCAAAAAAATTGTTATTTTTAAAACGGGGTATGTGGGTTAAATGACCGCTGGGAGATAATAGGATGTCCAATAACTCCTATATTTCTATTGTATCACGGTAAAGCTTTTTTTGTAAAATTGGCGCGGTTTACACGATCAAACTTCAATTTTCTTTTCAAATATAGGTTACAAACAACTAATTATATAGAGTTACTTTTCTTGAATTTGTGTAGGGAAACTCGAGTCAGCATAAAAAAAAATTCTGGCTGCTGATTGGTTGATTATCATTGAGGGAAATATCCCTAATCGGGAACAGAAAATCATAGCCTACGTAAATATGGCGATCGTGTATGTTTAGATGTCCAGGAAGAGTCTGGTGCCGTCCAGAAGTTACGGAAGGGGTCTGGGTATTTTTATGCTGCTGATTTTTTTGCAGTAAATGGGGTAGTTGTGGAAATGCAAGATTATCGTTTGAAAAAAATACCGAAAAGGGCGCGTTTGTTGTCACATACTGGTGCAGAGGATGACGTTCTAAGGGAAAATTGACCACTTGAAGTTCAACTAGGTCAAACCCATGGCCGACGGGACTTTTAGTTAACACTGTCGCCTATGGAAAATAATTAGTTGTGGGTAACCTATAGGCAAAAAAATCACATTTTTCAAATATCGTTCAGGGCAGCGAATTTAGGAACACTGATAAACAAAGACTCACTCGTTTTGTTGAGTTATTATATTTTCACGCCCTACAGACCCATTTTCAGATTATGCGAGACATTTATTAACCCTCTGTCGCCGGAACTTCAACTTTTTCCGGAGGCGAAATTTTCTGAAAATCATCCATTTTGTGCATATGGGTGGACCTTTAATGTTCAAAATAGCACGGTCGAGGTGATGGAAGTTTCTCTGATAGAAATTCGACTCAAACTCCTGAAAAGTACTGAAATTTAAAGGGACATCCGCCTATCATTGAACCAAACCATCATCGGATGGTGAAATTTTGAG
The DNA here is from genome assembly GCA_032622095.1 of Siphonodentalium dalli. Taxonomy (NCBI): domain Eukaryota; kingdom Metazoa; phylum Mollusca; class Scaphopoda; order Gadilida; family Siphonodentaliidae; genus Siphonodentalium; species Siphonodentalium dalli. The sequence continues at coordinate 289,935,311 of CP136064.1, forward strand.
GGGGGGGGGGGTCTATTTCAAATGCAATTAAACATTGTATTGTTCAAAATTAGATAAATTCCTTAAAACGTATGGTAGATGTACGTGACTAGTTTTCAAAACTTATACATATTACTTTCTATCGTGTGCGTTATGCGCGCGAGTAGGTTTTTACAAATTAAATTATGACGAAAAACCCTGAATTTGGGGTGTGGTCACATTTGTGGTCATAATATCCCCACTAGTGAGTGGATGGACATGGGACATGCGACACTGTGCAGTATATATGTCTATGACAAGCCTAACATGAGACATTAGTATCTTTTCTACTAAACTGCGCTTCCAGATTTATCAGGATTCTATTACTGGTGTTATTTCTTACCCCAAAAAAATTGTTATTTTTAAAACGGGGTATGTGGGTTAAATGACCGCTGGGAGATAATAGGATGTCCAATAACTCCTATATTTCTATTGTATCACGGTAAAGCTTTTTTTGTAAAATTGGCGCGGTTTACACGATCAAACTTCAATTTTCTTTTCAAATATAGGTTACAAACAACTAATTATATAGAGTTACTTTTCTTGAATTTGTGTAGGGAAACTCGAGTCAGCATAAAAAAAAATTCTGGCTGCTGATTGGTTGATTATCATTGAGGGAAATATCCCTAATCGGGAACAGAAAATCATAGCCTACGTAAATATGGCGATCGTGTATGTTTAGATGTCCAGGAAGAGTCTGGTGCCGTCCAGAAGTTACGGAAGGGGTCTGGGTATTTTTATGCTGCTGATTTTTTTGCAGTAAATGGGGTAGTTGTGGAAATGCAAGATTATCGTTTGAAAAAAATACCGAAAAGGGCGCGTTTGTTGTCACATACTGGTGCAGAGGATGACGTTCTAAGGGAAAATTGACCACTTGAAGTTCAACTAGGTCAAACCCATGGCCGACGGGACTTTTAGTTAACACTGTCGCCTATGGAAAATAATTAGTTGTGGGTAACCTATAGGCAAACAAATCACATTTTTCAAATATCGTTCAGGGCAGCGAATTTAGGAACACTGATAAACAAAGACTCACTCGTTTTGTTGAGTTATTATATTTTCACGCCCTACAGACCCATTTTCAGATTATGCGAGACATTTATTAACCCTCTGTCGCCGGAACTTCAACTTTTTCCGGAGGCGAAATTTTCTGAAAATCATCCATTTTGTGCATATGGGTGGACCTTTAATGTTCAAAATAGCACGGTCGAGGTGATGGAAGTTTCTCTGATAGAAATTCGACTCAAACTCCTGAAAAGTACTGAAATTTAAAGGGACATCCGCCTATCATTGAACCAAACCATCATCGGATGGTGAAATTTTGAGGGGGGGGGGGGGGGTCTATTTCAAATGCAATTAAACATTGTATTGTTCAAAATTAGATAAATTCCTTAAAACGTATGGTAGATGTACGTGACTAGTTTTCAAAACTTATACATATTACTTTCTATCGTGTGCGTTATGCGCGCGAGTAGGTTTTTACAAATTAAATTATGACGAAAAACCCTGAATTTGGGGTGTGGTCACATTTGTGGTCATAATATCCCCACTAGTGAGTGGATGGACATGGGACATGCGACACTGTGCAGTATATATGTCTATGACAAGCCTAACATGAGACATTAGTATCTTTTCTACTAAACTGCGCTTCCAGATTTATCAGGATTCTATTACTGGTGTTATTTCTTACCCCAAAAAAATTGTTATTTTTAAAACGGGGTATGTGGGTTAAATGACCGCTGGGAGATAATAGGATGTCCAATAACTCCTATATTTCTATTGTATCACGGTAAAGCTTTTTTTGTAAAATTGGCGCGGTTTACACGATCAAACTTCAATTTTCTTTTCAAATATAGGTTACAAACAACTAATTATATAGAGTTACTTTTCTTGAATTTGTGTAGGGAAACTCGAGTCAGCATAAAAAAAAATTCTGGCTGCTGATTGGTTGATTATCATTGAGGGAAATATCCCTAATCGGGAACAGAAAATCATAGCCTACGTAAATATGGCGATCGTGTATGTTTAGATGTCCAGGAAGAGTCTGGTGCCGTCCAGAAGTTACGGAAGGGGTCTGGGTATTTTTATGCTGCTGATTTTTTTGCAGTAAATGGGGTAGTTGTGGAAATGCAAGATTATCGTTTGAAAAAAATACCGAAAAGGGCGCGTTTGTTGTCACATACTGGTGCAGAGGATGACGTTCTAAGGGAAAATTGACCACTTGAAGTTCAACTAGGTCAAACCCATGGCCGACGGGACTTTTAGTTAACACTGTCGCCTATGGAAAATAATTAGTTGTGGGTAACCTATAGGCAAAAAAATCACATTTTTCAAATATCGTTCAGGGCAGCGAATTTAGGAACACTGATAAACAAAGACTCACTCGTTTTGTTGAGTTATTATATTTTCACGCCCTACAGACCCATTTTCAGATTATGCGAGACATTTATTAACCCTCTGTCGCCGGAACTTCAACTTTTTCCGGAGGCGAAATTTTCTGAAAATCATCCATTTTGTGCATATGGGTGGACCTTTAATGTTCAAAATAGCACGGTCGAGGTGATGGAAGTTTCTCTGATAGAAATTCGACTCAAACTCCTGAAAAGTACTGAAATTTAAAGGGACATCCGCCTATCATTGAACCAAACCATCATCGGATGGTGAAATTTTGAGGGGGGGGGGGGGTCTATTTCAAATGCAATTAAACATTGTATTGTTCAAAATTAGATAAATTCCTTAAAACGTATGGTAGATGTACGTGACTAGTTTTCAAAACTTATACATATTACTTTCTATCGTGTGCGTTATGCGCGCGAGTAGGTTTTTACAAATTAAATTATGACGAAAAACCCTGAATTTGGGGTGTGGTCACATTTGTGGTCATAATATCCCCACTAGTGAGTGGATGGACATGGGACATGCGACACTGTGCAGTATATATGTCTATGACAAGCCTAACATGAGACATTAGTATCTTTTCTACTAAACTGCGCTTCCAGATTTATCAGGATTCTATTACTGGTGTTATTTCTTACCCCAAAAAAATTGTTATTTTTAAAACGGGGTATGTGGGTTAAATGACCGCTGGGAGATAATAGGATGTCCAATAACTCCTATATTTCTATTGTATCACGGTAAAGCTTTTTTTGTAAAATTGGCGCGGTTTACACGATCAAACTTCAATTTTCTTTTCAAATATAGGTTACAAACAACTAATTATATAGAGTTACTTTTCTTGAATTTGTGTAGGGAAACTCGAGTCAGCATAAAAAAAAATTCTGGCTGCTGATTGGTTGATTATCATTGAGGGAAATATCCCTAATCGGGAACAGAAAATCATAGCCTACGTAAATATGGCGATCGTGTATGTTTAGATGTCCAGGAAGAGTCTGGTGCCGTCCAGAAGTTACGGAAGGGGTCTGGGTATTTTTATGCTGCTGATTTTTTTGCAGTAAATGGGGTAGTTGTGGAAATGCAAGATTATCGTTTGAAAAAAATACCGAAAAGGGCGCGTTTGTTGTCACATACTGGTGCAGAGGATGACGTTCTAAGGGAAAATTGACCACTTGAAGTTCAACTAGGTCAAACCCATGGCCGACGGGACTTTTAGTTAACACTGTCGCCTATGGAAAATAATTAGTTGTGGGTAACCTATAGGCAAACAAATCACATTTTTCAAATATCGTTCAGGGCAGCGAATTTAGGAACACTGATAAACAAAGACTCACTCGTTTTGTTGAGTTATTATATTTTCACGCCCTACAGACCCATTTTCAGATTATGCGAGACATTTATTAACCCTCTGTCGCCGGAACTTCAACTTTTTCCGGAGGCGAAATTTTCTGAAAATCATCCATTTTGTGCATATGGGTGGACCTTTAATGTTCAAAATAGCACGGTCGAGGTGATGGAAGTTTCTCTGATAGAAATTCGACTCAAACTCCTGAAAAGTACTGAAATTTAAAGGGACATCCGCCTATCATTGAACCAAACCATCATCGGATGGTGAAATTTTGAGGGGGGGGGGTCTATTTCAAATGCAATTAAACATTGTATTGTTCAAAATTAGATAAATTCCTTAAAACGTATGGTAGATGTACGTGACTAGTTTTCAAAACTTATACATATTACTTTCTATCGTGTGCGTTATGCGCGCGAGTAGGTTTTTACAAATTAAATTATGACGAAAAACCCTGAATTTGGGGTGTGGTCACATTTGTGGTCATAATATCCCCACTAGTGAGTGGATGGACATGGGACATGCGACACTGTGCAGTATATATGTCTATGACAAGCCTAACATGAGACATTAGTATCTTTTCTACTAAACTGCGCTTCCAGATTTATCAGGATTCTATTACTGGTGTTATTTCTTACCCCAAAAAAATTGTTATTTTTAAAACGGGGTATGTGGGTTAAATGACCGCTGGGAGATAATAGGATGTCCAATAACTCCTATATTTCTATTGTATCACGGTAAAGCTTTTTTTGTAAAATTGGCGCGGTTTACACGATCAAACTTCAATTTTCTTTTCAAATATAGGTTACAAACAACTAATTATATAGAGTTACTTTTCTTGAATTTGTGTAGGGAAACTCGAGTCAGCATAAAAAAAAATTCTGGCTGCTGATTGGTTGATTATCATTGAGGGAAATATCCCTAATCGGGAACAGAAAATCATAGCCTACGTAAATATGGCGATCGTGTATGTTTAGATGTCCAGGAAGAGTCTGGTGCCGTCCAGAAGTTACGGAAGGGGTCTGGGTATTTTTATGCTGCTGATTTTTTTGCAGTAAATGGGGTAGTTGTGGAAATGCAAGATTATCGTTTGAAAAAAATACCGAAAAGGGCGCGTTTGTTGTCACATACTGGTGCAGAGGATGACGTTCTAAGGGAAAATTGACCACTTGAAGTTCAACTAGGTCAAACCCATGGCCGACGGGACTTTTAGTTAACACTGTCGCCTATGGAAAATAATTAGTTGTGGGTAACCTATAGGCAAACAAATCACATTTTTCAAATATCGTTCAGGGCAGCGAATTTAGGAACACTGATAAACAAAGACTCACTCGTTTTGTTGAGTTATTATATTTTCACGCCCTACAGACCCATTTTCAGATTATGCGAGACATTTATTAACCCTCTGTCGCCGGAACTTCAACTTTTTCCGGAGGCGAAATTTTCTGAAAATCATCCATTTTGTGCATATGGGTGGACCTTTAATGTTCAAAATAGCACGGTCGAGGTGATGGAAGTTTCTCTGATAGAAATTCGACTCAAACTCCTGAAAAGTACTGAAATTTAAAGGGACATCCGCCTATCATTGAACCAAACCATCATCGGATGGTGAAATTTTGAGGGGGGGGGGGGTCTATTTCAAATGCAATTAAACATTGTATTGTTCAAAATTAGATAAATTCCTTAAAGCGTATGGTAGATGTACGTGACTAGTTTTCAAAACTTATACATATTACTTTCTATCGTGTGCGTTATGCGCGCGAGTAGGTTTTTACAAATTAAATTATGACGAAAAACCCTGAATTTGGGGTGTGGTCACATTTGTGGTCATAATATCCCCACTAGTGAGTGGATGGACATGGGACATGCGACACTGTGCAGTATATATGTCTATGACAAGCCTAACATGAGACATTAGTATCTTTTCTACTAAACTGCGCTTCCAGATTTATCAGGATTCTATTACTGGTGTTATTTCTTACCCCAACAAAATTGTTATTTTTAAAACGGGGTATGTGGGTTAAATGACCGCTGGGAGATAATAGGATGTCCAATAACTCCTATATTTCTATTGTATCACGGTAAAGCTTTTTTTGTAAAATTGGCGCGGTTTACACGATCAAACTTCAATTTTCTTTTCAAATATAGGTTACAAACAACTAATTATATAGAGTTACTTTTCTTGAATTTGTGTAGGGAAACTCGAGTCAGCATAAAAAAAAATTCTGGCTGCTGATTGGTTGATTATCATTGAGGGAAATATCCCTAATCGGGAACAGAAAATCATAGCCTACGTAAATATGGCGATCGTGTATGTTTAGATGTCCAGGAAGAGTCTGGTGCCGTCCAGAAGTTACGGAAGGGGTCTGGGTATTTTTATGCTGCTGATTTTTTTGCAGTAAATGGGGTAGTTGTGGAAATGCAAGATTATCGTTTGAAAAAAATACCGAAAAGGGCGCGTTTGTTGTCACATACTGGTGCAGAGGATGACGTTCTAAGGGAAAATTGACCACTTGAAGTTCAACTAGGTCAAACCCATGGCCGACGGGACTTTTAGTTAACACTGTCGCCTATGGAAAATAATTAGTTGTGGGTAACCTATAGGCAAAAAAATCACATTTTTCAAATATCGTTCAGGGCAGCGAATTTAGGAACACTGATAAACAAAGACTCACTCGTTTTGTTGAGTTATTATATTTTCACGCCCTACAGACCCATTTTCAGATTATGCGAGACATTTATTAACCCTCTGTCGCCGGAACTTCAACTTTTTCCGGAGGCGAAATTTTCTGAAAATCATCCATTTTGTGCATATGGGTGGACCTTTAATGTTCAAAATAGCACGGTCGAGGTGATGGAAGTTTCTCTGATAGAAATTCGACTCAAACTCCTGAAAAGTACTGAAATTTAAAGGGACATCCGCCTATCATTGAACCAAACCATCATCGGATGGTGAAATTTTGAGGGGGGGGGGGGTCTATTTCAAATGCAATTAAACATTGTATTGTTCAAAATTAGATAAATTCCTTAAAACGTATGGTAGATGTACGTGACTAGTTTTCAAAACTTATACATATTACTTTCTATCGTGTGCGTTATGCGCGCGAGTAGGTTTTTACAAATTAAATTATGACGAAAAACCCTGAATTTGGGGTGTGGTCACATTTGTGGTCATAATATCCCCACTAGTGAGTGGATGGACATGGGACATGCGACACTGTGCAGTATATATGTCTATGACAAGCCTAACATGAGACATTAGTATCTTTTCTACTAAACTGCGCTTCCAGATTTATCAGGATTCTATTACTGGTGTTATTTCTTACCCCAAAAAAATTGTTATTTTTAAAACGGGGTATGTGGGTTAAATGACCGCTGGGAGATAATAGGATGTCCAATAACTCCTATATTTCTATTGTATCACGGTAAAGCTTTTTTTGTAAAATTGGCGCGGTTTACACGATCAAACTTCAATTTTCTTTCCAAATATAGGTTACAAACAACTAATTATATAGAGTTACTTTTCTTGAATTTGTGTAGGGAAACTCGAGTCAGCATAAAAAAAAATTCTGGCTGCTGATTGGTTGATTATCATTGAGGGAAATATCCCTAATCGGGAACAGAAAATCATAGCCTACGTAAATATGGCGATCGTGTATGTTTAGATGTCCAGGAAGAGTCTGGTGCCGTCCAGAAGTTACGGAAGGGGTCTGGGTATTTTTATGCTGCTGATTTTTTTGCAGTAAATGGGGTAGTTGTGGAAATGCAAGATTATCGTTTGAAAAAAATACCGAAAAGGGCGCGTTTGTTGTCACATACTGGTGCAGAGGATGACGTTCTAAGGGAAAATTGACCACTTGAAGTTCAACTAGGTCAAACCCATGGCCGACGGGACTTTTAGTTAACACTGTCGCCTATGGAAAATAATTAGTTGTGGGTAACCTATAGGCAAAAAAATCACATTTTTCAAATATCGTTCAGGGCAGCGAATTTAGGAACACTGATAAACAAAGACTCACTCGTTTTGTTGAGTTATTATATTTTCACGCCCTACAGACCCATTTTCAGATTATGCGAGACATTTATTAACCCTCTGTCGCCGGAACTTCAACTTTTTCCGGAGGCGAAATTTTCTGAAAATCATCCATTTTGTGCATATGGGTGGACCTTTAATGTTCAAAATAGCACGGTCGAGGTGATGGAAGTTTCTCTGATAGAAATTCGACTCAAACTCCTGAAAAGTACTGAAATTTAAAGGGACATCCGCCTATCATTGAACCAAACCATCATCGGATGGTGAAATTTTGAGGGGGGGGGGGGGGTCTATTTCAAATGCAATTAAACATTGTATTGTTCAAAATTAGATAAATTCCTTAAAACGTATGGTAGATGTACGTGACTAGTTTTCAAAACTTATACATATTACTTTCTATCGTGTGCGTTATGCACGCGAGTAGGTTTTTACAAATTAATTTATGACGAAAAACCCTGAATTTGGGGTGTGGTCACATTTGTGGTCATAATATCCCCACTAGTGAGTGGATGGACATGGGACATGCGACACTGTGCAGTATATATGTCTATGACAAGCCTAACATGAGACATTGGTATCTTTTCTACTAAACTGCGCTTCCAGATTTATCAGGATTCTATTACTGGTGTTATTTCTTACCCCAAAAAAATTGTTAATTTTAAAACGGGGTATGTGGGTTAAATGACCGCTGGGAGATAATAGGATGTCCAATAACTCCTATATTTCTATTGTATCACGGTAAAGCTTTTTTTGTAAAATTGGCGCGGTTTACACGATCAAACTTCAATTTTCTTTTCAAATATAGGTTACAAACAACTAATTATATAGAGTTACTTTTCTTGAATTTGTGTAGGGAAACTCGAGTCAGCATAAAAAAATATTCTGGCTGCTGATTGGTTGATTATCATTGAGGGAAATATCCCTAATCGGGAACAGAAAATCATAGCCTACGTAAATATGGCGATCGTGTATGTTTAGATGTCCAGGAAGAGTCTGGTGCCGTCCAGAAGTTACGGAAGGGGTCTGGGTATTTTTATGCTGCTGATTTTTTTGCAGTAAATGGGGTAGTTGTGGAAATGCAAGATTATCGTTTGAAAAAAATACCGAAAAGGGCGCGTTTGTTGTCACATACTGGTGCAGAGGATGACGTTCTAAGGGAAAATTGACCACTTGAAGTTCAACTAGGTCAAACCCATGGCCGACGGGACTTTTAGTTAACACTGTCGCCTATGGAAAATAATTAGTTGTGGGTAACCTATAGGCAAAAAAATCACATTTTTCAAATATCGTTCAGGGCAGCGAATTTAGGAACACTGATAAACAAAGACTCACTCGTTTTGTTGAGTTATTATATTTTCACGCCCTACAGACCCATTTTCAGATTATGCGAGACATTTATTAACCCTCTGTCGCCGGAACTTCAACTTTTTCCGGAGGCGAAATTTTCTGAAAATCATCCATTTTGTGCATATGGGTGGACCTTTAATGTTCAAAATAGCACGGTCGAGGTGATGGAAGTTTCTCTGATAGAAATTCGACTCAAACTCCTGAAAAGTACTGAAATTTAAAGGGACATCCGCCTATCATTGAACCAAACCATCATCGGATGGTGAAATTTTGAGGGGGGGGGGGGGGGTCTATTTCAAATGCAATTAAACATTGTATTGTTCAAAATTAGATAAATTCCTTAAAACGTATGGTAGATGTACGTGACTAGTTTTCAAAACTTATACATATTACTTTCTATCGTGTGCGTTATGCACGCGAGTAGGTTTTTACAAATTAAATTATGACGAAAAACCCTGAATTTGGGGTGTGGTCACATTTGTGGTCATAATATCCCCACTAGTGAGTGGATGGACATGGGACATGCGACACTGTGCAGTATATATGTCTATGACAAGCCTAACATGAGACATTGGTATCTTTTCTACTAAACTGCGCTTCCAGATTTATCAGGATTCTATTACTGGTGTTATTTCTTACCCCAAAAAAATTGTTAATTTTAAAACGGGGTATGTGGGTTAAATGACCGCTGGGAGATAATAGGATGTCCAATAACTCCTATATTTCTATTGTATCACGGTAAAGCTTTTTTTGTAAAATTGGCGCGGTTTACACGATCAAACTTCAATTTTCTTTTCAAATATAGGTTACAAACAACTAATTATATAGAGTTACTTTTCTTGAATTTGTGTAGGGAAACTCGAGTCAGCATAAAAAAAAATTCTGGCTGCTGATTGGTTGATTATCATTGAGGGAAATATCCCTAATCGGGAACAGAAAATCATAGCCTACGTAAATATGGCGATCGTGTATGTTTAGATGTCCAGGAAGAGTCTGGTGCCGTCCAGAAGTTACGGAAGGGGTCTGGGTATTTTTATGCTGCTGATTTTTTTGCAGTAAATGGGGTAGTTGTGGAAATGCAAGATTATCGTTTGAAAAAAATACCGAAAAGGGCGCGTTTGTTGTCACATACTGGTGCAGAGGATGACGTTCTAAGGGAAAATTGACCACTTGAAGTTCAACTAGGTCAAACCCATGGCCGACGGGACTTTTAGTTAACACTGTCGCCTATGGAAAATAATTAGTTGTGGGTAACCTATAGGCAAAAAAATCACATTTTTCAAATATCGTTCAGGGCAGCGAATTTAGGAACACTGATAAACAAAGACTCACTCGTTTTGTTGAGTTATTATATTTTCACGCCCTACAGACCCATTTTCAGATTATGCGAGACATTTATTAACCCTCTGTCGCCGGAACTTCAACTTTTTCCGGAGGCGAAATTTTCTGAAAATCATCCATTTTGTGCATATGGGTGGACCTTTAATGTTCAAAATAGCACGGTCGAGGTGATGGAAGTTTCTCTGATAGAAATTCGACTCAAACTCCTGAAAAGTACTGAAATTTAAAGGGACATCCGCCTATCATTGAACCAAACCATCATCGGATGGTGAAATTTTGAGGGGGGGGGGTCTATTTCAAATGCAATTAAACATTGTATTGTTCAAAATTAGATAAATTCCTTAAAACGTATGGTAGATGTACGTGACTAGTTTTCAAAACTTATACATATTACTTTCTATCGTGTGCGTTATGCGCGCGAGTAGGTTTTTACACATTAAATTATGACGAAAAACCCTGAATTTGGGGTGTGGTCACATTTGTGGTCATAATATCCCCACTAGTGAGTGGATGGACATGGGACATGCGACACTGTGCAGTATATATGTCTATGACAAGCCTAACATGAGACATTAGTATCTTTTCTACTAAACTGCGCTTCCAGATTTATCAGGATTCTATTACTGGTGTTATTTCTTACCCCAAAAAAATTGTTATTTTTAAAACGGGGTATGTGGGTTAAATGACCGCTGGGAGATAATAGGATGTCCAATAACTCCTATATTTCTATTGTATCACGGTAAAGCTTTTTTTGTAAAATTGGCGCGGTTTACACGATCAAACTTCAATTTTCTTTTCAAATATAGGTTACAAACAACTAATTATATAGAGTTACTTTTCTTGAATTTGTGTAGGGAAACTCGAGTCAGCATAAAAAAAAATTCTGGCTGCTGATTGGTTGATTATCATTGAGGGAAATATCCCTAATCGGGAACAGAAAATCATAGCCTACGTAAATATGGCGATCGTGTATGTTTAGATGTCCAGGAAGAGTCTGGTGCCGTCCAGAAGTTACGGAAGGGGTCTGGGTATTTTTATGCTGCTGATTTTTTTGCAGTAAATGGGGTAGTTGTGGAAATGCAAGATTATCGTTTGAAAAAAATACCGAAAAGGGCGCGTTTGTTGTCACATACTGGTGCAGAGGATGACGTTCTAAGGGAAAATTGACCACTTGAAGTTCAACTAGGTCAAACCCATGGCCGACGGGACTTTTAGTTAACACTGTCGCCTATGGAAAATAATTAGTTGTGGGTAACCTATAGGCAAAAAAATCACATTTTTCAAATATCGTTCAGGGCAGCGAATTTAGGAACACTGATAAACAAAGACTCACTCGTTTTGTTGAGTTATTATATTTTCACGCCCTACAGACCCATTTTCAGATTATGCGAGACATTTATTAACCCTCTGTCGCCGGAACTTCAACTTTTTCCGGAGGCGAAATTTTCTGAAAATCATCCATTTTGTGCATATGGGTGGACCTTTAATGTTCAAAATAGCACGGTCGAGGTGATGGAAGTTTCTCTGATAGAAATTCGACTCAAACTCCTGAAAAGTACTGAAATTTAAAGGGACATCCGCCTATCATTGAACCAAACCATCATCGGATGGTGAAATTTTGAGGGGGGGGGGGGGTCTATTTCAAATGCAATTAAACATTGTATTGTTCAAAATTAGATAAATTCCTTAAAACGTATGGTAGATGTACGTGACTAGTTTTCAAAACTTATACATATTACTTTCTATCGTGTGCGTTATGCGCGCGAGTAGGTTTTTACAAATTAAATTATGACGAAAAACCCTGAATTTGGGGTGTGGTCACATTTGTGGTCATAATATCCCCACTAGTGAGTGGATGGACATGGGACATGCGACACTGTGCAGTATATATGTCTATGACAAGCCTAACATGAGACATTAGTATCTTTTCTACTAAACTGCGCTTCCAGATTTATCAGGATTCTATTACTGGTGTTATTTCTTACCCCAAAAAAATTGTTATTTTTAAAACGGGGTATGTGGGTTAAATGACCGCTGGGAGATAATAGGATGTCCAATAACTCCTATATTTCTATTGTATCACGGTAAAGCTTTTTTTGTAAAATTGGCGCGGTTTACACGATCAAACTTCAATTTTCTTTTCAAATATAGGTTACAAACAACTAATTATATAGAGTTACTTTTCTTGAATTTGTGTAGGGAAACTCGAGTCAGCATAAAAAAATATTCTGGCTGCTGATTGGTTGATTATCATTGAGGGAAATATCCCTAATCGGGAACAGAAAATCATAGCCTACGTAAATATGGCGATCGTGTATGTTTAGATGTCCAGGAAGAGTCTGGTGCCGTCCAGAAGTTACGGAAGGGGTCTGGGTATTTTTATGCTGCTGATTTTTTTGCAGTAAATGGGGTAGTTGTGGAAATGCAAGATTATCGTTTGAAAAAAATACCGAAAAGGGCGCGTTTGTTGTCACATACTGGTGCAGAGGATGACGTTCTAAGGGAAAATTGACCACTTGAAGTTCAACTAGGTCAAACCCATGGCCGACGGGACTTTTAGTTAACACTGTCGCCTATGGAAAATAATTAGTTGTGGGTAACCTATAGGCAAAAAAATCACATTTTTCAAATATCGTTCAGGGCAGCGAATTTAGGAACACTGATAAACAAAGACTCACTCGTTTTGTTGAGTTATTATATTTTCACGCCCTACAGACCCATTTTCAGATTATGCGAGACATTTATTAACCCTCTGTCGCCGGAACTTCAACTTTTTCCGGAGGCGAAATTTTCTGAAAATCATCCATTTTGTGCATATGGGTGGACCTTTAATGTTCAAAATAGCACGGTCGAGGTGATGGAAGTTTCTCTGATAGAAATTCGACTCAAACTCCTGAAAAGTACTGAAATTTAAAGGGACATCCGCCTATCATTGAACCAAACCATCATCGGATGGTGAAATTTTGAGGGGGGGGGGGGGGTCTATTTCAAATGCAATTAAACATTGTATTGTTCAAAATTAGATAAATTCCTTAAAACGTATGGTAGATGTACGTGACTAGTTTTCAAAACTTATACATATTACTTTCTATCGTGTGCGTTATGCACGCGAGTAGGTTTTTACAAATTAAATTATGACGAAAAACCCTGAATTTGGGGTGTGGTCACATTTGTGGTCATAATATCCCCACTAGTGAGTGGATGGACATGGGACATGCGACACTGTGCAGTATATATGTCTATGACAAGCCTAACATGAGACATTGGTATCTTTTCTACTAAACTGCGCTTCCAGATTTATCAGGATTCTATTACTGGTGTTATTTCTTACCCCAAAAAAATTGTTAATTTTAAAACGGGGTATGTGGGTTAAATGACCGCTGGGAGATAATAGGATGTCCAATAACTCCTATATTTCTATTGTATCACGGTAAAGCTTTTTTTGTAAAATTGGCGCGGTTTACACGATCAAACTTCAATTTTCTTTTCAAATATAGGTTACAAACAACTAATTATATAGAGTTACTTTTCTTGAATTTGTGTAGGGAAACTCGAGTCAGCATAAAAAAAAATTCTGGCTGCTGATTGGTTGATTATCATTGAGGGAAATATCCCTAATCGGGAACAGAAAATCATAGCCTACGTAAATATGGCGATCGTGTATGTTTAGATGTCCAGGAAGAGTCTGGTGCCGTCCAGAAGTTACGGAAGGGGTCTGGGTATTTTTATGCTGCTGATTTTTTTGCAGTAAATGGGGTAGTTGTGGAAATGCAAGATTATCGTTTGAAAAAAATACCGAAAAGGGCGCGTTTGTTGTCACATACTGGTGCAGAGGATGACGTTCTAAGGGAAAATTGACCACTTGAAGTTCAACTAGGTCAAACCCATGGCCGACGGGACTTTTAGTTAACACTGTCGCCTATGGAAAATAATTAGTTGTGGGTAACCTATAGGCAAAAAAATCACATTTTTCAAATATCGTTCAGGGCAGCGAATTTAGGAACACTGATAAACAAAGACTCACTCGTTTTGTTGAGTTATTATATTTTCACGCCCTACAGACCCATTTTCAGATTATGCGAGACATTTATTAACCCTCTGTCGCCGGAACTTCAACTTTTTCCGGAGGCGAAATTTTCTGAAAATCATCCATTTTGTGCATATGGGTGGACCTTTAATGTTCAAAATAGCACGGTCGAGGTGATGGAAGTTTCTCTGATAGAAATTCGACTCAAACTCCTGAAAAGTACTGAAATTTAAAGGGACATCCGCCTATCATTGAACCAAACCATCATCGGATGGTGAAATTTTGAGGGGGGGGGGGTCTATTTCAAATGCAATTAAACATTGTATTGTTCAAAATTAGATAAATTCCTTAAAACGTATGGTAGATGTACGTGACTAGTTTTCAAAACTTATACATATTACTTTCTATCGTGTGCGTTATGCGCGCGAGTAGGTTTTTACACATTAAATTATGACGAAAAACCCTGAATTTGGGGTGTGGTCACATTTGTGGTCATAATATCCCCACTAGTGAGTGGATGGACATGGGACATGCGACACTGTGCAGTATATATGTCTATGACAAGCCTAACATGAGACATTAGTATCTTTTCTACTAAACTGCGCTTCCAGATTTATCAGGATTCTATTACTGGTGTTATTTCTTACCCCAAAAAAATTGTTATTTTTAAAACGGGGTATGTGGGTTAAATGACCGCTGGGAGATAATAGGATGTCCAATAACTCCTATATTTCTATTGTATCACGGTAAAGCTTTTTTTGTAAAATTGGCGCGGTTTACACGATCAAACTTCAATTTTCTTTTCAAATATAGGTTACAAACAACTAATTATATAGAGTTACTTTTCTTGAATTTGTGTAGGGAAACTCGAGTCAGCATAAAAAAAAATTCTGGCTGCTGATTGGTTGATTATCATTGAGGGAAATATCCCTAATCGGGAACAGAAAATCATAGCCTACGTAAATATGGCGATCGTGTATGTTTAGATGTCCAGGAAGAGTCTGGTGCCGTCCAGAAGTTACGGAAGGGGTCTGGGTATTTTTATGCTGCTGATTTTTTTGCAGTAAATGGGGTAGTTGTGGAAATGCAAGATTATCGTTTGAAAAAAATACCGAAAAGGGCGCGTTTGTTGTCACATACTGGTGCAGAGGATGACGTTCTAAGGGAAAATTGACCACTTGAAGTTCAACTAGGTCAAACCCATGGCCGACGGGACTTTTAGTTAACACTGTCGCCTATGGAAAATAATTAGTTGTGGGTAACCTATAGGCAAAAAAATCACATTTTTCAAATATCGTTCAGGGCAGCGAATTTAGGAACACTGATAAACAAAGACTCACTCGTTTTGTTGAGTTATTATATTTTCACGCCCTACAGACCCATTTTCAGATTATGCGAGACATTTATTAACCCTCTGTCGCCGGAACTTCAACTTTTTCCGGAGGCGAAATTTTCTGAAAATCATCCATTTTGTGCATATGGGTGGACCTTTAATGTTCAAAATAGCACGGTCGAGGTGATGGAAGTTTCTCTGATAGAAATTCGACTCAAACTCCTGAAAAGTACTGAAATTTAAAGGGACATCCGCCTATCATTGAACCAAACCATCATCGGATGGTGAAATTTTGAGGGGGGGGGGGTCTATTTCAAATGCAATTAAACATTGTATTGTTCAAAATTAGATAAATTCCTTAAAACGTATGGTAGATGTACGTGACTAGTTTTCAAAACTTATACATATTACTTTCTATCGTGTGCGTTATGCGCGCGAGTAGGTTTTTACAAATTAAATTATGACGAAAAACCCTGAATTTGGGGTGTGGTCACATTTGTGGTCATAATATCCCCACTAGTGAGTGGATGGACATGGGACATGCGACACTGTGCAGTATATATGTCTATGACAAGCCTAACATGAGACATTAGTATCTTTTCTACTAAACTGCGCTTCCAGATTTATCAGGATTCTATTACTGGTGTTATTTCTTACCCCAAAAAAATTGTTATTTTTAAAACGGGGTATGTGGGTTAAATGACCGCTGGGAGATAATAGGATGTCCAATAACTCCTATATTTCTATTGTATCACGGTAAAGCTTTTTTTGTAAAATTGGCGCGGTTTACACGATCAAACTTCAATTTTCTTTTCAAATATAGGTTACAAACAACTAATTATATAGAGTTACTTTTCTTGAATTTGTGTAGGGAAACTCGAGTCAGCATAAAAAAAAATTCTGGCTGCTGATTGGTTGATTATCATTGAGGGAAATATCCCTAATCGGGAACAGAAAATCATAGCCTACGTAAATATGGCGATCGTGTATGTTTAGATGTCCAGGAAGAGTCTGGTGCCGTCCAGAAGTTACGGAAGGGGTCTGGGTATTTTTATGCTGCTGATTTTTTTGCAGTAAATGGGGTAGTTGTGGAAATGCAAGATTATCGTTTGAAAAAAATACCGAAAAGGGCGCGTTTGTTGTCACATACTGGTGCAGAGGATGACGTTCTAAGGGAAAATTGACCACTTGAAGTTCAACTAGGTCAAACCCATGGCCGACGGGACTTTTAGTTAACACTGTCGCCTATGGAAAATAATTAGTTGTGGGTAACCTATAGGCAAAAAAATCACATTTTTCAAATATCGTTCAGGGCAGCGAATTTAGGAACACTGATAAACAAAGACTCACTCGTTTTGTTGAGTTATTATATTTTCACGCCCTACAGACCCATTTTCAGATTATGCGAGACATTTATTAACCCTCTGTCGCCGGAACTTCAACTTTTTCCGGAGGCGAAATTTTCTGAAAATCATCCATTTTGTGCATATGGGTGGACCTTTAATGTTCAAAATAGCACGGTCGAGGTGATGGAAGTTTCTCTGATAGAAATTCGACTCAAACTCCTGAAAAGTACTGAAATTTAAAGGGACATCCGCCTATCATTGAACCAAACCATCATCGGATGGTGAAATTTTGAGGGGGGGGGGGGGGGTCTATTTCAAATGCAATTAAACATTGTATTGTTCAAAATTAGATAAATTCCTTAAAACGTATGGTAGATGTACGTGACTAGTTTTCAAAACTTATACATATTACTTTCTATCGTGTGCGTTATGCGCGCGAGTAGGTTTTTACAAATTAAATTATGACGAAAAACCCTGAATTTGGGGTGTGGTCACATTTGTGGTCATAATATCCCCACTAGTGAGTGGATGGACATGGGACATGCGACACTGTGCAGTATATATGTCTATGACAAGCCTAACATGAGACATTAGTATCTTTTCTACTAAACTGCGCTTCCAGATTTATCAGGATTCTATTACTGGTGTTATTTCTTACCCAAAAAAATTGTTATTTTTAAAACGGGGTATGTGGGTTAAATGACCGCTGGGAGATAATAGGATGTCCAATAACTCCTATATTTCTATTGTATCACGGTAAAGCTTTTTTTGTAAAATTGGCGCGGTTTACACGATCAAACTTCAATTTTCTTTTCAAATATAGGTTACAAACAACTAATTATATAGAGTTACTTTTCTTGAATTTGTGTAGGGAAACTCGAGTCAGCATAAAAAAAAATTCTGGCTGCTGATTGGTTGATTATCATTGAGGGAAATATCCCTAATCGGGAACAGAAAATCATAGCCTACGTAAATATGGCGATCGTGTATGTTTAGATGTCCAGGAAGAGTCTGGTGCCGTCCAGAAGTTACGGAAGGGGTCTGGGTATTTTTATGCTGCTGATTTTTTTGCAGTAAATGGGGTAGTTGTGGAAATGCAAGATTATCGTTTGAAAAAAATACCGAAAAGGGCGCGTTTGTTGTCACATACTGGTGCAGAGGATGACGTTCTAAGGGAAAATTGACCACTTGAAGTTCAACTAGGTCAAACCCATGGCCGACGGGACTTTTAGTTAACACTGTCGCCTATGGAAAATAATTAGTTGTGGGTAACCTATAGGCAAACAAATCACATTTTTCAAATATCGTTCAGGGCAGCGAATTTAGGAACACTGATAAACAAAGACTCACTCGTTTTGTTGAGTTATTATATTTTCACGCCCTACAGACCCATTTTCAGATTATGCGAGACATTTATTAACCCTCTGTCGCCGGAACTTCAACTTTTTCCGGAGGCGAAATTTTCTGAAAATCATCCATTTTGTGCATATGGGTGGACCTTTAATGTTCAAAATAGCACGGTCGAGGTGATGGAAGTTTCTCTGATAGAAATTCGACTCAAACTCCTGAAAAGTACTGAAATTTAAAGGGACATCCGCCTATCATTGAACCAAACCATCATCGGATGGTGAAATTTTGAGGGGGGGGGGGGGGGTCTATTTCAAATGCAATTAAACATTGTATTGTTCAAAATTAGATAAATTCCTTAAAACGTATGGTAGATGTACGTGACTAGTTTTCAAAACTTATACATATTACTTTCTATCGTGTGCGTTATGCGCGCGAGTAGGTTTTTACAAATTAAATTATGACGAAAAACCCTGAATTTGGGGTGTGGTCACATTTGTGGTCATAATATCCCCACTAGTGAGTGGATGGACATGGGACATGCGACACTGTGCAGTATATATGTCTATGACAAGCCTAACATGAGACATTAGTATCTTTTCTACTAAACTGCGCTTCCAGATTTATCAGGATTCTATTACTGGTGTTATTTCTTACCCCAAAAAAATTGTTATTTTTAAAACGGGGTATGTGGGTTAAATGACCGCTGGGAGATAATAGGATGTCCAATAACTCCTATATTTCTATTGTATCACGGTAAAGCTTTTTTTGTAAAATTGGCGCGGTTTACACGATCAAACTTCAATTTTCTTTTCAAATATAGGTTACAAACAACTAATTATATAGAGTTACTTTTCTTGAATTTGTGTAGGGAAACTCGAGTCAGCATAAAAAAAAATTCTGGCTGCTGATTGGTTGATTATCATTGAGGGAAATATCCCTAATCGGGAACAGAAAATCATAGCCTACGTAAATATGGCGATCGTGTATGTTTAGATGTCCAGGAAGAGTCTGGTGCCGTCCAGAAGTTACGGAAGGGGTCTGGGTATTTTTATGCTGCTGATTTTTTTGCAGTAAATGGGGTAGTTGTGGAAATGCAAGATTATCGTTTGAAAAAAATACCGAAAAGGGCGCGTTTGTTGTCACATACTGGTGCAGAGGATGACGTTTCTAAGGGAAAATTGACCACTTGAAGTTCAACTAGGTCAAACCCATGGCCGACGGGACTTTTAGTTAACACTGTCGCCTATGGAAAATAATTAGTTGTGGGTAACCTATAGGCAAACAAATCACATTTTTCAAATATCGTTCAGGGCAGCGAATTTAGGAACACTGATAAACAAAGACTCACTCGTTTTGTTGAGTTATTATATTTTCACGCCCTACAGACCCATTTTCAGATTATGCGAGACATTTATTAACCCTCTGTCGCCGGAACTTCAACTTTTTCCGGAGGCGAAATTTTCTGAAAATCATCCATTTTGTGCATATGGGTGGACCTTTAATGTTCAAAATAGCACGGTCGAGGTGATGGAAGTTTCTCTGATAGAAATTCGACTCAAACTCCTGAAAAGTACTGAAATTTAAAGGGACATCCGCCTATCATTGAACCAAACCATCATCGGATGGTGAAATTTTGAGGGGGGGGGGGGGGGTCTATTTCAAATGCAATTAAACATTGTATTGTTCAAAATTAGATAAATTCCTTAAAGCGTATGGTAGATGTACGTGACTAGTTTTCAAAACTTATACATATTACTTTCTATCGTGTGCGTTATGCGCGCGAGTAGGTTTTTACAAATTAAATTATGACGAAAAACCCTGAATTTGGGGTGTGGTCACATTTGTGGTCATAATATCCCCACTAGTGAGTGGATGGACATGGGACATGCGACACTGTGCAGTATATATGTCTATGACAAGCCTAACATGAGACATTAGTATCTTTTCTACTAAACTGCGCTTCCAGATTTATCAGGATTCTATTACTGGTGTTATTTCTTACCCCAAAAAAATTGTTATTTTTAAAACGGGGTATGTGGGTTAAATGACCGCTGGGAGATAATAGGATGTCCAATAACTCCTATATTTCTATTGTATCACGGTAAAGCTTTTTTTGTAAAATTGGCGCGGTTTACACGATCAAACTTCAATTTTCTTTTCAAATATAGGTTACAAACAACTAATTATATAGAGTTACTTTTCTTGAATTTGTGTAGGGAAACTCGAGTCAGCATAAAAAAAAATTCTGGCTGCTGATTGGTTGATTATCATTGAGGGAAATATCCCTAATCGGGAACAGAAAATCATAGCCTACGTAAATATGGCGATCGTGTATGTTTAGATGTCCAGGAAGAGTCTGGTGCCGTCCAGAAGTTACGGAAGGGGTCTGGGTATTTTTATGCTGCTGATTTTTTTGCAGTAAATGGGGTAGTTGTGGAAATGCAAGATTATCGTTTAAAAAAAATACCGAAAAGGGCGCGTTTGTTGTCACATACTGGTGCAGAGGATGACGTTCTAAGGGAAAATTGACCACTTGAAGTTCAACTAGGTCAAACCCATGGCCGACGGGACTTTTAGTTAACACTGTCGCCTATGGAAAATAATTAGTTGTGGGTAACCTATAGGCAAAAAAATCACATTTTTCAAATATCGTTCAGGGCAGCGAATTTAGGAACACTGATAAACAAAGACTCACTCGTTTTGTTGAGTTATTATATTTTCACGCCCTACAGACCCATTTTCAGATTATGCGAGACATTTATTAACCCTCTGTCGCCGGAACTTCAACTTTTTCCGGAGGCGAAATTTTCTGAAAATCATCCATTTTGTGCATATGGGTGGACCTTTAATGTTCAAAATAGCACGGTCGAGGTGATGGAAGTTTCTCTGATAGAAATTCGACTCAAACTCCTGAAAAGTACTGAAATTTAAAGGGACATCCGCCTATCATTGAACCAAACCATCATCGGATGGTGAAATTTTGAGGGGGGGGGGTCTATTTCAAATGCAATTAAACATTGTATTGTTCAAAATTAGATAAATTCCTTAAAACGTATGGTAGATGTACGTGACTAGTTTTCAAAACTTATACATATTACTTTCTATCGTGTGCGTTATGCGCGCGAGTAGGTTTTTACAAATTAAATTATGACGAAAAACCCTGAATTTGGGGTGTGGTCACATTTGTGGTCATAATATCCCCACTAGTGAGTGGATGGACATGGGACATGCGACACTGTGCAGTATATATGTCTATGACAAGCCTAACATGAGACATTAGTATCTTTTCTACTAAACTGCGCTTCCAGATTTATCAGGATTCTATTACTGGTGTTATTTCTTACCCCAAAAAAATTGTTATTTTTAAAACGGGGTATGTGGGTTAAATGACCGCTGGGAGATAATAGGATGTCCAATAACTCCTATATTTCTATTGTATCACGGTAAAGCTTTTTTTGTAAAATTGGCGCGGTTTACACGATCAAACTTCAATTTTCTTTCCAAATATAGGTTACAAACAACTAATTATATAG
Source organism: Siphonodentalium dalli (assembly GCA_032622095.1). Lineage (NCBI taxonomy): Eukaryota > Metazoa > Mollusca > Scaphopoda > Gadilida > Siphonodentaliidae > Siphonodentalium > Siphonodentalium dalli. Next base: position 289,957,378 of record CP136064.1, read on the forward strand.
AGTTACTTTTCTTGAATTTGTGTAGGGAAACTCGAGTCAGCATAAAAAAAAATTCTGGCTGCTGATTGGTTGATTATCATTGAGGGAAATATCCCTAATCGGGAACAGAAAATCATAGCCTACGTAAATATGGCGATCGTGTATGTTTAGATGTCCAGGAAGAGTCTGGTGCCGTCCAGAAGTTACGGAAGGGGTCTGGGTATTTTTATGCTGCTGATTTTTTTGCAGTAAATGGGGTAGTTGTGGAAATGCAAGATTATCGTTTGAAAAAAATACCGAAAAGGGCGCGTTTGTTGTCACATACTGGTGCAGAGGATGACGTTCTAAGGGAAAATTGACCACTTGAAGTTCAACTAGGTCAAACCCATGGCCGACGGGACTTTTAGTTAACACTGTCGCCTATGGAAAATAATTAGTTGTGGGTAACCTATAGGCAAAAAAATCACATTTTTCAAATATCGTTCAGGGCAGCGAATTTAGGAACACTGATAAACAAAGACTCACTCGTTTTGTTGAGTTATTATATTTTCACGCCCTACAGACCCATTTTCAGATTATGCGAGACATTTATTAACCCTCTGTCGCCGGAACTTCAACTTTTTCCGGAGGCGAAATTTTCTGAAAATCATCCATTTTGTGCATATGGGTGGACCTTTAATGTTCAAAATAGCACGGTCGAGGTGATGGAAGTTTCTCTGATAGAAATTCGACTCAAACTCCTGAAAAGTACTGAAATTTAAAGGGACATCCGCCTATCATTGAACCAAACCATCATCGGATGGTGAAATTTTGAGGGGGGGGGGGGGGGGGGGTCTATTTCAAATGCAATTAAACATTGTATTGTTCAAAATTAGATAAATTCCTTAAAACGTATGGTAGATGTACGTGACTAGTTTTCAAAACTTATACATATTACTTTCTATCGTGTGCGTTATGCACGCGAGTAGGTTTTTACAAATTAATTTATGACGAAAAACCCTGAATTTGGGGTGTGGTCACATTTGTGGTCATAATATCCCCACTAGTGAGTGGATGGACATGGGACATGCGACACTGTGCAGTATATATGTCTATGACAAGCCTAACATGAGACATTGATATCTTTTCTACTAAACTGCGCTTCCAGATTTATCAGGATTCTATTACTGGTGTTATTTCTTACCCCAAAAAAATTGTTAATTTTAAAACGGGGTATGTGGGTTAAATGACCGCTGGGAGATAATAGGATGTCCAATAACTCCTATATTTCTATTGTATCACGGTAAAGCTTTTTTTGTAAAATTGGCGCGGTTTACACGATCAAACTTCAATTTTCTTTTCAAATATAGGTTACAAACAACTAATTATATAGAGTTACTTTTCTTGAATTTGTGTAGGGAAACTCGAGTCAGCATAAAAAAATATTCTGGCTGCTGATTGGTTGATTATCATTGAGGGAAATATCCCTAATCGGGAACAGAAAATCATAGCCTACGTAAATATGGCGATCGTGTATGTTTAGATGTCCAGGAAGAGTCTGGTGCCGTCCAGAAGTTACGGAAGGGGTCTGGGTATTTTTATGCTGCTGATTTTTTTGCAGTAAATGGGGTAGTTGTGGAAATGCAAGATTATCGTTTGAAAAAAATACCGAAAAGGGCGCGTTTGTTGTCACATACTGGTGCAGAGGATGACGTTCTAAGGGAAAATTGACCACTTGAAGTTCAACTAGGTCAAACCCATGGCCGACGGGACTTTTAGTTAACACTGTCGCCTATGGAAAATAATTAGTTGTGGGTAACCTATAGGCAAAAAAATCACATTTTTCAAATATCGTTCAGGGCAGCGAATTTAGGAACACTGATAAACAAAGACTCACTCGTTTTGTTGAGTTATTATATTTTCACGCCCTACAGACAAATTTTTAAAATAATGCGAGACATTTATTAACCCTCTGTCGCCGGAACTTCAACTTTTTCCGGAGGCGAAATTTTCTGAAAATCATCCATTTTGTGCATATGGGTGGACCTTTAATGTTCAAAATAGCACGGTCGAGGTGATGGAAGTTTCTCTGATAGAAATTCGACTCAAACTCCTGAAAAGTACTGAAATTTAAAGGGACATCCGCCTATCATTGAACCAAACCATCATCGGATGGTGAAATTTTGAGGGGGGGGGGGTCTATTTCAAATGCAATTAAACATTGTATTGTTCAAAATTAGATAAATTCCTTAAAACGTATGGTAGATGTACGTGACTAGTTTTCAAAACTTATACATATTACTTTCTATCGTGTGCGTTATGCACGCGAGTAGGTTTTTACAAATTAAATTATGACGAAAAACCCTGAATTTGGGGTGTGGTCACATTTGTGGTCATAATATCCCCACTAGTGAGTGGATGGACATGGGACATGCGACACTGTGCAGTATATATGTCTATGACAAGCCTAACATGAGACATTGGTATCTTTTCTACTAAACTGCGCTTCCAGATTTATCAGGATTCTATTACTGGTGTTATTTCTTACCCCAAAAAAATTGTTAATTTTAAAACGGGGTATGTGGGTTAAATGACCGCTGGGAGATAATAGGATGTCCAATAACTCCTATATTTCTATTGTATCACGGTAAAGCTTTTTTTGTAAAATTGGCGCGGTTTACACGATCAAACTTCAATTTTCTTTTCAAATATAGGTTACAAACAACTAATTATATAGAGTTACTTTTCTTGAATTTGTGTAGGGAAACTCGAGTCAGCATAAAAAAAAATTCTGGCTGCTGATTGGTTGATTATCATTGAGGGAAATATCCCTAATCGGGAACAGAAAATCATAGCCTACGTAAATATGGCGATCGTGTATGTTTAGATGTCCAGGAAGAGTCTGGTGCCGTCCAGAAGTTACGGAAGGGGTCTGGGTATTTTTATGCTGCTGATTTTTTTGCAGTAAATGGGGTAGTTGTGGAAATGCAAGATTATCGTTTGAAAAAAATACCGAAAAGGGCGCGTTTGTTGTCACATACTGGTGCAGAGGATGACGTTCTAAGGGAAAATTGACCACTTGAAGTTCAACTAGGTCAAACCCATGGCCGACGGGACTTTTAGTTAACACTGTCGCCTATGGAAAATAATTAGTTGTGGGTAACCTATAGGCAAAAAAATCACATTTTTCAAATATCGTTCAGGGCAGCGAATTTAGGAACACTGATAAACAAAGACTCACTCGTTTTGTTGAGTTATTATATTTTCACGCCCTACAGACCCATTTTCAGATTATGCGAGACATTTATTAACCCTCTGTCGCCGGAACTTCAACTTTTTCCGGAGGCGAAATTTTCTGAAAATCATCCATTTTGTGCATATGGGTGGACCTTTAATGTTCAAAATAGCACGGTCGAGGTGATGGAAGTTTCTCTGATAGAAATTCGACTCAAACTCCTGAAAAGTACTGAAATTTAAAGGGACATCCGCCTATCATTGAACCAAACCATCATCGGATGGTGAAATTTTGAGGGGGGGGGGGGGTCTATTTCAAATGCAATTAAACATTGTATTGTTCAAAATTAGATAAATTCCTTAAAACGTATGGTAGATGTACGTGACTAGTTTTCAAAACTTATACATATTACTTTCTATCGTGTGCGTTATGCACGCGAGTAGGTTTTTACAAATTAAATTATGACGAAAAACCCTGAATTTGGGGGTGTGGTCACATTTGTGGTCATAATATCCCCACTAGTGAGTGGATGGACATGGGACATGCGACACTGTGCAGTATATATGTCTATGACAAGCCTAACATGAGACATTGGTATCTTTTCTACTAAACTGCGCTTCCAGATTTATCAGGATTCTATTACTGGTGTTATTTCTTACCCCAAAAAAATTGTTAATTTTAAAACGGGGTATGTGGGTTAAATGACCGCTGGGAGATAATAGGATGTCCAATAACTCCTATATTTCTATTGTATCACGGTAAAGCTTTTTTTGTAAAATTGGCGCGGTTTACACGATCAAACTTCAATTTTCTTTTCAAATATAGGTTACAAACAACTAATTATATAGAGTTACTTTTCTTGAATTTGTGTAGGGAAACTCGAGTCAGCATAAAAAAAAATTCTGGCTGCTGATTGGTTGATTATCATTGAGGGAAATATCCCTAATCGGGAACAGAAAATCATAGCCTACGTAAATATGGCGATCGTGTATGTTTAGATGTCCAGGAAGAGTCTGGTGCCGTCCAGAAGTTACGGAAGGGGTCTGGGTATTTTTATGCTGCTGATTTTTTTGCAGTAAATGGGGTAGTTGTGGAAATGCAAGATTATCGTTTGAAAAAAATACCGAAAAGGGCGCGTTTGTTGTCACATACTGGTGCAGAGGATGACGTTCTAAGGGAAAATTGACCACTTGAAGTTCAACTAGGTCAAACCCATGGCCGACGGGACTTTTAGTTAACACTGTCGCCTATGGAAAATAATTAGTTGTGGGTAACCTATAGGCAAAAAAATCACATTTTTCAAATATCGTTCAGGGCAGCGAATTTAGGAACACTGATAAACAAAGACTCACTCGTTTTGTTGAGTTATTATATTTTCACGCCCTACAGACCCATTTTCAGATTATGCGAGACATTTATTAACCCTCTGTCGCCGGAACTTCAACTTTTTCCGGAGGCGAAATTTTCTGAAAATCATCCATTTTGTGCATATGGGTGGACCTTTAATGTTCAAAATAGCACGGTCGAGGTGATGGAAGTTTCTCTGATAGAAATTCGACTCAAACTCCTGAAAAGTACTGAAATTTAAAGGGACATCCGCCTATCATTGAACCAAACCATCATCGGATGGTGAAATTTTGAGGGGGGGGGGGGGTCTATTTCAAATGCAATTAAACATTGTATTGTTCAAAATTAGATAAATTCCTTAAAACGTATGGTAGATGTACGTGACTAGTTTTCAAAACTTATACATATTACTTTCTATCGTGTGCGTTATGCACGCGAGTAGGTTTTTACAAATTAAATTATGACGAAAAACCCTGAATTTGGGGTGTGGTCACATTTGTGGTCATAATATCCCCACTAGTGAGTGGATGGACATGGGACATGCGACACTGTGCAGTATATATGTCTATGACAAGCCTAACATGAGACATTGGTATCTTTTCTACTAAACTGCGCTTCCAGATTTATCAGGATTCTATTACTGGTGTTATTTCTTACCCCAAAAAAATTGTTAATTTTAAAACGGGGTATGTGGGTTAAATGACCGCTGGGAGATAATAGGATGTCCAATAACTCCTATATTTCTATTGTATCACGGTAAAGCTTTTTTTGTAAAATTGGCGCGGTTTACACGATCAAACTTCAATTTTCTTTTCAAATATAGGTTACAAACAACTAATTATATAGAGTTACTTTTCTTGAATTTGTGTAGGGAAACTCGAGTCAGCATAAAAAAAAATTCTGGCTGCTGATTGGTTGATTATCATTGAGGGAAATATCCCTAATCGGGAACAGAAAATCATAGCCTACGTAAATATGGCGATCGTGTATGTTTAGATGTCCAGGAAGAGTCTGGTGCCGTCCAGAAGTTACGGAAGGGGTCTGGGTATTTTTATGCTGCTGATTTTTTTGCAGTAAATGGGGTAGTTGTGGAAATGCAAGATTATCGTTTGAAAAAAATACCGAAAAGGGCGCGTTTGTTGTCACATACTGGTGCAGAGGATGACGTTCTAAGGGAAAATTGACCACTTGAAGTTCAACTAGGTCAAACCCATGGCCGACGGGACTTTTAGTTAACACTGTCGCCTATGGAAAATAATTAGTTGTGGGTAACCTATAGACAAAAAAATCACATTTTTCAAATATCGTTCAGGGCAGCGAATTTAGGAACACTGATAAACAAAGACTCACTCGTTTTGTTGAGTTATTATATTTTCACGCCCTACAGACCCATTTTCAGATTATGCGAGACATTTATTAACCCTCTGTCGCCGGAACTTCAACTTTTTCCGGAGGCGAAATTTTCTGAAAATCATCCATTTTGTGCATATGGGTGGACCTTTAATGTTCAAAATAGCACGGTCGAGGTGATGGAAGTTTCTCTGATAGAAATTCGACTCAAACTCCTGAAAAGTACTGAAATTTAAAGGGACATCCGCCTATCATTGAACCAAACCATCATCGGATGGTGAAATTTTGAGGGGGGGGGGTCTATTTCAAATGCAATTAAACATTGTATTGTTCAAAATTAGATAAATTCCTTAAAACGTATGGTAGATGTACGTGACTAGTTTTCAAAACTTATACATATTACTTTCTATCGTGTGCGTTATGCACGCGAGTAGGTTTTTACAAATTAAATTATGACGAAAAACCCTGAATTTGGGGTGTGGTCACATTTGTGGTCATAATATCCCCACTAGTGAGTGGATGGACATGGGACATGCGACACTGTGCAGTATATATGTCTATGACAAGCCTAACATGAGACATTGGTATCTTTTCTACTAAACTGCGCTTCCAGATTTATCAGGATTCTATTACTGGTGTTATTTCTTACCCCAAAAAAATTGTTAATTTTAAAACGGGGTATGTGGGTTAAATGACCGCTGGGAGATAATAGGATGTCCAATAACTCCTATATTTCTATTGTATCACGGTAAAGCTTTTTTTGTAAAATTGGCGCGGTTTACACGATCAAACTTCAATTTTCTTTTCAAATATAGGTTACAAACAACTAATTATATAGAGTTACTTTTCTTGAATTTGTGTAGGGAAACTCGAATCAGCATAAAAAAAAATTCTGGCTGCTGATTGGTTGATTATCATTGAGGGAAATATCCCTAATCGGGAACAGAAAATCATAGCCTACGTAAATATGGCGATCGTGTATGTTTAGATGTCCAGGAAGAGTCTGGTGCCGTCCAGAAGTTACGGAAGGGGTCTGGGTATTTTTATGCTGCTGATTTTTTTGCAGTAAATGGGGTAGTTGTGGAAATGCAAGATTATCGTTTGAAAAAAATACCGAAAAGGGCGCGTTTGTTGTCACATACTGGTGCAGAGGATGACGTTCTAAGGGAAAATTGACCACTTGAAGTTCAACTAGGTCAAACCCATGGCCGACGGGACTTTTAGTTAACACTGTCGCCTATGGAAAATAATTAGTTGTGGGTAACCTCATATTGCACACGCGCTGGCAATTAATCGCCGCGTTTTTTAGAGTGGCTTTGCGTGCGTTCGATTGCATTCCTTCCTCCCACTGCTAACAATTCAATTTCAATTCATTTATTTCTCACTCCCTTAATAAAGGTATGGAGATAATTATATGTGTACAATATTTACATATATACATGTGGTCAACATGGTTTATCTAGAACATAACAGTGTTATATAAAAGACATATGATCAGATATACATGTAACATCGCTGTAATATACACATTTATGATATCATTGAACCAATGGGTAATACACCTTCCTAATCTAATTAAATTCCTTTATAATGTGTCGTATTAATATACATAACCGGCGATATAAATGTTTGTCTTTTGTATTTAGTAATTCGCTCATGACTATAACATTTGGTCTTTCAGTGAATTCTTTCGGCAGTAGGCGGTTTCTAAGAAAATTAAAGTGTTCACACTTAAACAGGTAGTGGAATTCATCGCCAACTCTTGTCGAAGAGCATAGCGTGCAAATACGATCTTCGAGATCAATGTTTTGCCATCTACCCACCTCAACTGGGAGTTTGTGGTTGCACGTTCGGAATTTACATAAAGTTTTTCGATCGTTTCTATTACTACAATCTAGATATTCTTCAAAGTGGAAATTGTGCTTGTATATTCTATAAATGACACCTCTGCTAGAGTTATCAATGTCTGTCGACCAACTCGAAACAAATTTGTCTATAAGGCAGCATCTTACATAATCAGTTAGCTGGTCTACATTCTGAATTCGATCAGCTGCCAATAAGTGGGATTCACTAGAATCAAGCAAAATGTCGCGAATCTTACGGAGCCATGAAAAACAATAATCATTTTCATGTGATAAGCTATAAGCTAACTTATATAGTACTTTGCTGTATATGCGATCTTCGTTGTTTACCACTTTGCACCAAAACTTGATCATTCGTGTGTTAATCATTATACTAAGCGGTAGCCGTCCGCTTTCGCCATACACCATGTAATTCGGGGTAGATGGTTTTAATCTTAAGATGTGTTTAATGAATTTCCGGTGTAAGTTTTCAACTATATCGTTGTTAGCAAATCCCCAAATTTCACATCCATACAAAGCAATAGGCGAAACCAAGGAATCAAAGAGATAAAACATATTTCTGATCGACAGGCAATTTTTTCTAGACTTTCCAATTAATGCGTACATAGCTTTTGTTGCCTTTTCTACAAGAGTTGTTTTTGCTGCCGCGAAAGAGCCAGATCGTCTGAAGTTTATTCCCAATAGGGGGTCTGACGAAAACAATATTCATACACAGGACTAGGGTGCGTGGATGATAAAGTAAATTTTGGTTGGGGGTGACCATATATATATATGTTGACACATTAACTTTAATTTTCCTCAGTTAGATTGAACTGATGTATCAAGTCTACTCAGGTGTATGTTGAGTACCACGAGCCATGCCATCACAATGGCATAAGTTTTGAGGGAACAATTTATAATTAGCTGGATAAATATTTACTATAGGACTAACATAGATATAGGGGGTCCATTCCATGCAGGTGGGCATAAATATGCAAATTTTTGTCCAACTTGAAACGTATATAACACTATATAGTACGATCACAACGCAGATTACAGGAGTTTTATGTATATAATTGTTACTATCACTCAAAATTATCCAAATGTACGATTCAAGTGTTTCCATCAGATATTTCAAACTTTTACTTATTTTTTTTCAGACCAACCCCACCCCCCCCCCCCCCCCGCCCCCATCATCGAGTGCTCATTTATATAGCCGGTGGCAACAATGACAATGCATCACTAGAATTGACGAACCACCATTCAAATAGAATAAGTGACGGGACTCAAAATTCGACCTTAAGAGTCACACACGCATCGTTTCAGGTCGAATTCTGTCGCCAGGACGCTGTCCACATGAGCGATTGATTTCAATTTGATCGCCATTGGCGGCTTATCATCGGTGATCATTTATTATTTTGTCGCCAACCAGTTATGAGAATGACTGTACCCGGATAGTATATGCTTGCCGAGTGAACCATGCCATTCTCTGTAACGGCTATCTCGATGACGAGGTTGATTGCAGAAGATGATTGGTCACAAATAGGACGTGGTTGTTTGAGGAAAGTAATAATTGGTCATGAATATATTGCGTTGTGTGTTAACAGGCACCTTAAAAACGCGACGATTAATCGCCAGCGCGTGTGCAATATGAATAGACCCCAGTTCGGTTGTGGTTTACTGAAGTTAATGTTGAGACGCACTGCGATGAGGCCCTCTCAATATATCATCTCACCATATCAGCAGTGCATGATGTCATATGTGTGCGTCATTCGGTATCGTTGCGCGTTATTTTAACATAACAGGCTGGGGATGATGTGCCTTTAATAACGTGATATGTCTAACCGTGTGTTTCATTGTGGTATGGGTCGTGATAAACTGGTGTAGAAAATATAATAAACACAATAGTTTAAGATTCTGGGTAGTGTACGGTTTTTCTCCTTTCGTGAGATGCGAATGTTATTTTTAATCGGCTAGCACCTCGTAAAAATAATCCTCCGAATCCCACGCGAGGAGAAAAAACGTACACTACTCAGTACAGTTAACTGTTGTCTATTTAATTAGTTGCTTGTAGCCATATTATTATGCGTTCCAACTGATTATGCATGTCAAAGGGACAAAACTGCGTAGGATCGGTATGTTTCACCGATCACAAGGCCGTATATATACATACAATTATGCACTTACCCGGATGATAGTCGGTTCCGGATGTGTCGATATCATCGAAAATAAAGACATATTGTGGACTGATTTCATTGAATAAAAACAATCAGCTAGTATCCAAACACTTTCTCCGCTGGACGAATATAGCAAATAACAACGGTAGTCGAAAATCCCAACCTTGTAGAGAGGAGACAACGGTTCGTTGAACTATGCGCAAATTAAAGTGATGTGAAACACTCAGGTATATATATAGGGTGATCAAATAGAAATTGAGAATAATAAGTTATTTTTTACGAATATTAATTCATATTGATAACAAACACCGCCATAATTATATATTAATTAACACAATGACTCTTGATGGCGAAATCATTTGTGTTAGTTTATCGCTGATATTAGCGTACCGAATAGAGATGTAAATATTGACAATTGAGCGTAGTTCAGATGATGTTTTCTCTGGAGTGGCATGGTCGATTTCTTTGAAATTTTCGACGATGTTAGTTGAATGCTATATTTGCTATATTCCCTCTGTTGGCATAGCATCTGAGTACTAAGTTATCAATTCATCGCACCCGAACAAGTCCATAATATGTCTTTAAAATAGTTACTTCTTTATTCGGGACACTTTATTGGGCATAAACATTACGACAATGATGGCACCAATAATAATCACTGCATGTAATTCGTTTATAATAATCACTGTGTGTAATTCGTTTATAATAATCACTGTGTGTAATTCGTTTATAATAATCACTGTGTGTAATTCGTTTATAATAATCACTGCGTGTAATTCGTTTATAATAATCACTGTGTGTAATTCGTTTATAATAATCACTGCATGTAATTCGTTTATAATAACCACTGTGTGTAATTCGTTTATAATAATCACTGCATGTAATTCGTTTATAATAATCACTGCATTCGTTTATAATAATCACTGCATGTAATTCGTTTATAATAATCACTGCATGTAATTCGTTTATAATAATCACTGCATGTAATTCGTTTATAATAATCACTGTGTGTAATTCGTTTATAATAATCAGTGTGTGTAATTCGTTTATAATAATCACTGCATGTAATTCGTTTATAATAATCACTGCATGTAATTCGTTTATAATAATCACTGCGTGTAATTCGTTTATAATAATCACTGCATGTAATTCGTTTATAATAATCACTGCATGTAATTCGTTTATAATAATCACTGCATGTAATTCGTTTATAATAATCACTGCGTGTAATTCGTTTATAATAATCACTGCATGTAATTCGTTTATAATAATCACTGCATGTAATTCGTTTATAATAATCACTGCATGTAATTCGTTTATAATAATCACTGCATGTAATTCGTTTATAATATTCACTGCATGTAATTCGTTTATAATAATCACTGCATGTAATTCGTTTATAATAATCACTGCATGTAATTCGTTTATAATAATCACTGCGTGTAATTCGTTTATAATAATCACTGCGTGTAATTCGTTTATAATAATCACTGCATGTAATTCGTTTATAATAACCACTGTGTGTAATTCGTTTATAATAATCACTGCATGTAATTCGTTTATAATAATCACTGCATGTAATTCGTTTATAATAATCTCTGCATGTAATTCGTTTATAATAATCACTGCATGTAATTCGTTTATAATAATCACTGCATGTAATTCGTTTATAATAATCACTGTGTGTAATTCGTTTATAATAATCACTGTGTGTAATTCGTTTATAATAATCACTGCATGTAATTCGTTTATAATAACCACTGTGTGTAATTCGTTTATAATAATCACTGCATGTAATTCGTTTATAATAATCACTGCATGTAATTCGTTTATAATAATCACTGCATGTAATTCGTTTATAATAATCACTGCATGTAATTCGTTTATAATAATCACTGCATGTAATTCGTTTATAATAATCACTGCGTGTAATTCGTTTATAATAATCACTGCATGTAATTCGTTTATAATAATCACTGCATGTAATTCGTTTATAATAATCACTGCATGTATTCGTTTATAATAATCACTGCTTGTAATTCGTTTATAATAATCACTGCATGTAATTCGTTTATAATAATCACTGTGTGTAATTCGTTTATAATAATCACTGCATGTAATTCGTTTATAATAATCACTGCATGTAATTCGTTTATAATAATCACTGCATGTAATTCGTTTATAATAATCACGGCTTGTAATTCGTTTATAATAATCACTGCATGTAATTCGTTTATAATAATCACTGCGTGTAATTCGTTTATAATAATCACTGCATGTGATTCGTTTATAATAATCACTGCATGTAATTCGTTTATAATAATCACTGCATGTAATTCGTTTATAATAATCACTGCATGTAATTCGTTTATAATAATCACTGCATGTAATTCGTTTATAATAATCACTGCATTTAATTCGTTTATAATAATCACTGTGTGTAATTCGTTTATAATAATCACTGTGTGTAATTCGTTTATATTAATCACTGCATGTAATTCGTTTATAATAACCACTGTGTGTAATTCGTTTATAATAATCACTGCATGTAATTCGTTTATAATAATCACTGCGTGTAATTCGTTTATAATAATCACTGCATGTAATTCGTTTATAATAATCACTGCATGTAATTCGTTTATAATAATCACCGCATGTAATTCGTTTATAATAATCACTGCGTGTAATTCGTTTATAATAATCACTGCATGTAATTCGTTTATAATAATCACTGCGTGTAATTCGTTTATAATAATCACTGCATGTAATTCGTTTATAATAATCACTGCATGTAATTCGTTTATAATAATCACTGCATGTAATTCGTTTATAATAATCACTGCATGTAATTCGTTTATAATAACCACTGTGTGTAATTCGTTTATAATAATCACTGCATGTAATTCGTTTATAATAATCACTGCATGTAATTCGTTTATAATAATCACTGTGTGTAATTCGTTTATAATAATCACTGTGTGTAATTCGTTTATAATAATCACTGCATGTAATTCGTTTATAATAACCACTGTGTGTAATTCGTTTATAATAATCACTGCATGTAATTCGTTTATAATAATCACTGCATGTAATTCGTTTATAATAATCACTGCATGTAATTCGTTTATAATAATCACTGCATGTAATTCGTTTATAATAATCACTGCATGTAATTCGTTTATAATAATCACTGCGTGTAATTCGTTTATAATAATCACTGCATGTAATTCGTTTATAATAATCACTGCATGTAATTCGTTTATAATAATCACTGCATGTCTTCGTTTATAATAATCACTGCTTGTAATTCGTTTATAATAATCACTGCATGTAATTCGTTTATAATAATCACTGTGTGTAATTCGTTTATAATAATCACTGCATGTAATTCGTTTATAATAATCACTGCATGTAATTCGTTTATAATAATCACTGCATGTAATTCGTTTATAATAATCACTGCTTGTAATTCGTTTATAATAATCACTGCATGTAATTCGTTTATAATAATCACTGCGTGTAATTCGTTTATAATAATCACTGCATGTAATTCGTTTATAATAATCACTGCATGTAATTCGTTTATAATAATCACTGCATGTAATTCGTTTATAATAATCACTGCATGTAATTCGTTTATAATAATCACTGCATGTAATTCGTTTATAATAATCACTGCATGTAATTCGTCTATAATAATCACCGCATGTAATTCGTTTATAATAATCACTGCGTGTAATTCGTTTATAATAATCACTGCATGTAATTCGTTTATAATAATCACTGCATGTAATTCGTTTATAATAATCACCGCATGTAATTTGTTTATAATAATCACCGCATGTAATTCGTTTATAATAATCACTGCGTGTAATTCGTTTATAATAATCACCGCATGTAATTTGTTTATAGTAATCACTGCATGTAATTCGTTTATAATAATCACTGCGTGTAATTCGTTTATAATAATCACTGTGTGTAATTCGTGTATAATAATCACTGCATGTAATTCGTTTATAATAATCACTGTGTGTAATTCGTTTATAATAATCACTGCGTGTAATTCGTTTATAATAATCACTGCATGTAATTCGTTTATAATAATCACTGCATGTAATTCGTTTATAATAATCACTGCATGTAATTCGTTTATAATAATCACTGCGTGTAATTCGTTTATAATAATCACTGCATGTAATTCGTTTATAATAATCACTGCATGTAATTCGTTTATAATAATCACTGCATGTAATTCGTTTATAATAATCACTGCATGTAATTCGTTTATAATATTCACTGCATGTAATTCGTTTATAATAATCACTGCATGTAATTCGTTTATAATAATCACTGCATGTAATTCGTTTATAATAATCACTGCGTGTAATTCGTTTATAATAATCACTGCGTGTAATTCGTTTATAATAATCACTGCATGTAATTCGTTTATAATAATCACTGCATGTAATTCGTTTATAATAACCACTGTGTGTAATTCGTTTATAATAATCACTGCATGTAATTCGTTTATAATAATCACTGCATGTAATTCGTTTATAATAATCACTGCATGTAATTCGTTTATAATAATCACTGCATGTAATTCGTTTATAATAATCACTGCATGTAATTCGTTTATAATAATCACTGCATGTAATTCGTTTATAATAATCACTGCATGTAATTCGTTTATAATAATCACTGCGTGTAATTCGTTTATAATAATCGCTGCATGTAATTCGTTTATAATAATCACTGCATGTAATTCGTTTATAATAATCACTGCATGTAATTCGTTTATAATAATCACTGCATGTAATTCGTTTATAATAATCACTGCATGTAATTCGTTTATAATAACGACGCTGTTTTCTGACGATTTGGTATCAAATTTATGAAAATAACTTATTTTTGGTATGATTATTTGTTATTCGTCCGGGAACACCTCAGTGGAGTGTTTCACATTACTTTAATGACGTAAGCATGTTTGATTTCGGGCAGATAACTCTACTTACCCAGAGCATAGTCAATTTCGTTTGCGTCGATATCATCAAATTGCCCCTTGTTGTAGACGTAAGCATGTTTCAGATTTCTATCGGCTTTATCCTTTTTCCATTCCTAAAATAAGAGGTATCGTGTATTAACGTTCAGAAATATCAATCCCCTGGCTTTATATATGAGAGTATCACCCCATCCCCAATCCCCTTCCTGGTACGCGGAATTCGGGTGATTTTGAATCTGTACGCAAGACTCATATTGCCACCGTGATGTTGAGTACACCATTATATGATATAGGCCTTGCCACTCAAGGTTTCGGTGTTGAGACCGCGAGTCACTGTCCTAGGAAAATCCCCACGGTGTTGATTGTTTTGCTTATCGCACATTCTTTGCGTACTGTACACGAACAATAATTCAATATTACAATTAACCGTGGGATAACCACAGGGTTGCTTCATAAACTATATCAAGGCCAGGGCGGCATATATAGAGCGACAAAACCATTGTCGCGTGGTTGGACTTTATTAACTTCCACCTGTGATAACCTCAACGCCCTGTCGAATATGAAAGCGCCAAACATCACGGTCTAAGTACTAATGACTAATATGGTCAAAAGAAAGCCATAAACGGCAACGTTCATTATTAACGCGGCGAGAATAATCTACACACAACCGAGCATGAAAGTAATACAAGGCTAACGCGTAAACGTCTCTAAAACACCAACGCTGCAACGAAAACGAGTTAAAATAATTTTGGCACGCGATTGGAGTAATTTGTCAAATAAATTTATAAATTCAAGAAATATAACACTCATATCATTCACATTGCATGCCATGTAAAATGTGAGTGTTTGCCAGTGTGAAAAGGACATTATGAGTCGTGCACTTTGGACCTCCCGAATTTAGCGTGGCCGTGACCAAACGTTAAAGATGCATAATCCGATTAAGCGCCCCTCAATTACTATTTATTTGGATTCTGGGGGGTAAAAATTATTTGATTCATGTCAAAACTCAGAGTTATTAGATATCCATTTTTGAAATCTACTATTTTTCACTATCGTTAATTAATAGTGGCCCAGTAAACATTCGACCAGCCGACGGTCTCGGATCAATTTGCGGATGAAGATGGATAACTCTAAAATCAAGAGACTTTCTGTCGATAATAAGGCCAAATTTCGTCGAACAACATGTTGATAAAAAACACGTTTCGGGCAATTTTAAACTATAGTTGACAGTGGTTAGCACTATTTTTGTGCAATTAATCGATTAATTAGAATTAATTAGAAAGGCAACAACCAAAATAATTTTCTATATTTGAGAATGTTCATGTCATGCCAGTTGATAAATGAGAAATTGGGCTGAGATGAGTTCTTGGTCATGGGTTCATAACGAAGTTAAAACTAACTACCATATCTCTCAACACTATGGCATAATTCCAGTGTATTGTTCCCTGCTTGAGTGGACCACACTGCATATCAATATTTGTTTTAATTGGACTGGAATATTTGCGACTGCTTTATTCTTCATTATAATATATGGGGGTATGATGTTATATTGTGGAATTCAAAATCTAACTCAAAATTATGATACAAATGAAGCCTTCACTCATAGAGCCAAGATAATAAGCTATTTTGTGATTGCAGTGGTGTGTGAAATTATTAATTATTCTAGCAGTTCTTGGTACCGAAAGCGACACAACAAAACAAAAATAATATGTTCTACTTGTCAGATGCATTAAAATCCATTGTTTTATTGTCCCTTAATAATTGCTCAGCTTCTATATACATATTATGTCTGTCTATCTGTCTGTCTGTCTGTCTATATATACATATTATGATGATCTGAGAAATTTAAGATTATTCGTCAGATAGATAAAGAGAAATTCTTTGTTGAAAATATCTTGCAGTTTTTGGCTGGATATATGCAAACGTACATCTCGCCCTTAAAGGTACTCAATCCGATTTAATGCTCGCAAATTACTATTTCCTTGGCTTCGGGGGTAAAATATATTTGATTCGAGTCGATGAACCTACCCATCAACGTTCAGAGTGATCAGATATCGATGTTTGAAATCTATTATTTTAATTTGAAGTGGCCGAACAAACAGTAAACGAGAAGAATTTCATTGACCAAAATTGCGGGTAAAGATGGATAACTCTAAAATCAAGTGGCTTTTTGTGTCAGATATTTGACAAACCGGCAAAATTTCGTTGAAAACAATGTTGATAAATAACAGGTTTTGTGCAATTTTCTACTATAGTTGATTCTGCTTTTCATTATTTTTGGGCAATTATTAGATTCTGATAACTGAAGCGGCATTTCAAAATATGTTGTTGTTATTGGAATGTGATGATATGGGGACCCTCTGATCGAATTGAGTACCTTTAACAATGAGGCCCATGGCAAACATTATTTCGTTCTAATCATAATTCTGCGTCGTTCACCGAGACTCATAGATCCACCGAAAAACAACGTTGATGGCATATTGATTATAGCGGGGTAATATGGACACTATGGGGAATATGGACACACCATGCATGATTCGGCCTGGTTTGCTAGAGTTATGAATTTCGCCATTCAATTTTCATGTAGACATTGCAATTCTCACTGAAAATAGGACAATGTACTCATAAGTTAAAATTTTTTACCCCAATTTGTATTTTATTAAAATGTTTTGAAAATGTATATGTTCGCAAAAACATCTTACGTCACATATGCTAACACAGGCAACCGAATTCGTATCATCGATGTGTTCCATTACAGATACAATGGAAATGCGCATGTTGATGAAAATATTAAAACAAACATGAAGGTACGTGGATCAGGCAAGATTAACTATATAAGTATGTGCCCTTGTTGTGCCTTTGGGGTAATATGGACACCCTGTGAAGATTATGTGAATTGTTGCACTCTATATTTCGATCTCGAAAATTTGGAATTTTGCCCCATATTGACTCCCGAGAATACTCTTCTTTTATAAATATACACTCTGTACGCGTTTGTGGTATTTGGCATTTCCGCCTTTATATTTCACTTGCCGTGCACTATACATGTGCAAATATCAAACAAAGATGCACTATTATTATATTGTGATATTTCTCACTATTTGTATATCGTATTTTCAGTGGGCAAATTATTTCATTGAACAAACTTATCCCCTATAAACCAGACTTCCCCAATACATGTCGAAGTATCATCCTGTGTACAATGGGCAGATCATTAATATCCGCATGGCTTAATGTTGCGACATTACATTATTCAATACAACCGTGTATATAATTACGCTCATCACGCACATCGAGTTCAATCGTGCCTCTAACATTGTTTGTAACTTGGAAACTCTCACAAACACATGGATTTAAATAGCTACAGTAATTTTCGATAAAAAAAATTTGGAAGTTGTTGCTGTCTGACACGTTTACCCATCGGGCTGCATGCTATGCGGTCCGACGGGGTCTCCATTCAGATACTGCATGCTATGCGGTCCGACGGGGTCTCCATTCAGATACTGCATGCTATGCGGTCCGGCGGGGTCTCCATTCAGATACTGCATGCTATGCGGTCCGGCGGGGTCTCCATTCTGATACTGCATGCTATGCGGTCCGGACTGCATGCTATGCGGTCCGGGCTGCATGCTATGCGGTCCGGCGGGGTCTCCATTCAGATACTGCATGCTATGCGGTCCGGCGGGGTCTCCATTCAGATACTGCATGCTATGCGGTCCGGCGGGGTCTCCATTCAGATACTGCATGCTATGCGGTCCGGCGGGGTCTCCATTCTGATACTGCATGCTATGCGGTCCGGACTGCATGCTATGCGGTCCGGGCTGCATGCTATGCGGTCCGGCGGGGTCTCCATTCTGATACTGCATGCTATGCGGTCCGGACTGCATGCTATGCGGTCCGGGCTGCATGCTATGCGGTCCGGGCTGCATGCTATGCGGTCCGGCGGGGTCTCCATTCAGATACTGCATGCTATGCGGTCCGGCGGGGTCTCCATTCAGATACTGCATGCTATGCGGTCCGGCGGGGTCTCCATTCAGATACTGCATGCTATATGCGGTCCGGTGGGGTCTCCATTCAGATACTGCATGCTATATGCGGTCCGGTGGGGTCTCCATTCAGATACTGCATGCTATATGCGGTCCGGCGGGGTCTCCATTCAGATACTGCATGCTATACGGTCCGGTGGGGTCTCCATTCAGATACTGCATGCTATATGCGGCCCGGCGGGGTCTCCATTCAGATACTGCATGCTATACGGTCCGGTGGGGTCTCCATTCAGATACTGCTATATACGATTGCTATGCTAGACGGATGGTATATGTATATATATATATATATATATATTGTTGCTGCTGTCAAATCTGTTGATCCATGTACACATTAAACTGACTAATTCCCCGACTCTGATCTATCTTCTTGAAAATCTACAACCCGGAAATCAGCTCTACTACACTAACTTCATAGTATGCTACATTAGAAGCCAAAATACAAATAGCATAAATCATGAATTCCACGAAAAAGCGGCCATGGATACCGATAATGGGTATTTGCATCATAAGCATGTCATCGGGGAATGTTGTTGCTTCTTCTGTATTTCATTATTACTATCCAATGAATATATTTTGGAATGGTCATTGCCCTCACTATACAATCTCTTAAACACCAGATATTGTGTGACTGGGGACCAATGATGCGCGCATGCGCAGTCAACGCATATTTTCATATTTTGCCAAATAAGGTCAAATGAACCAAAATATAATTTTCAAACAGCTCAAGGGTCATTCTAGGTTAATAGTGAGGCATGTGTGGAAATGTTATTTTTGTCATATTTCCCATATCACAATCTGCCTCAATTACCATAGTATCCCCTTTTTGCACATATATTTTAGTAAAATGACGGTTTAACCCCTACCAATAACCCGTGTCTAAGGTAAAAACAGTCGCATAGCAACCGTTGCCATGGAAAGTATTTTCGTGATTGCCCCCATATCTGAAAATAATACGTGGGACCTAATATACACATGTGCCAAGTTTTATGCTTTTATGACAATGTCCGCACTTGTTACACAAAAAACTATACCTAAAAAAATCGCACGATGATTCCGTCACGCCCGTTGTGTGATTCCGTCACGGCGAACAAACCGAGTTAACTAGTAATATACACACAAGTGTGTGACAATGCGGCTTTTTTTCTGCAAGTATAATGTATCTACTTTGCTCATTGAGAACTTTTTCCAGGTCAGCTTGGCTGAATGAGCAGGGTTCTTCAATAGTACGGACCTACCCTCATATTGATGGCACTTTTTTGGTGATTCCGTCACGGACACAATTTGACCCAGAGTGAGATGATACTTATATACACATATAATTGTATATAACTAAACAACTTAGTATAGTATGTACAATGTTTTTCATTTTAAGCGTACCCTACTGGTCATAATTTTAGATTTTATAGGCCCCAGAAAAGTGAAATTCCGTAAAATTTTGTGATTCCGTCACGCTGGAATTCATGAAATGCATATCACGTGTGAATTCCTATGCACTTGTATTATAAATACATAGTTCAATATCATCTACCTGTAAATTACGGTATATCCTTCATGTGAGAATACACGACACCACACCCCCTCCATATGTATTAGAGTTAAGGTCAGGGTTGGGGTTATGTTTATGGTTACTGTTAGGGTTACGGTTAGAGCTAGGGCTCGGTTAGGTTTATGGTTAGGGTTAGGGCTATGTTATGGCTAGGTTAGAGTAAGGTCTAGAGTTTGGGCAAGGATTAGGGCTAGGGTTAGGTTTAGGTTAGGGTTAGAAATAGGCTTAGGGTTAGGGAGAGGTCTAGGTTGGGTTAGGGTTAGGGCTAGGGTTGGGGCTAGGATTAGGGCTAGGGTACTCCTACATGAAGGACATACCTAAAGTACTGAGAATATCCCTAATGCGTTTTCACAACATCTTCCCTTTGCTTAATGGGACGCAAGAATGTAGGTAGATGAATGTCATTTTTACGATAAGTCAGGTAAGTTTATCGTTTATGTACATCTCAGTTTTCTTTGTCGTCAGATGAAGCGAAACGCGTTCGGTTTACATTCACGAATTAATGCGGCATCGCGTGGTCTGAAACGATGGATCGTGTTTTTTTGCTGAACAATAGGAAATGCTGCAATGATTTACGACTGACCCAGTAACATGATCTAAAATATCTTCTGTAGTCTAGTGTTATGTTTCGGATGTATTGTGATGGACGGACGTAAGTCAGCAATACAAAATGCAATTCACACAATTAACAGTGTTCGTGCTGTCGGTGGCCAAAGTGGCCCATGGCCACTTTTTTTGAAAGTGGCCACAAAAAAATTCATTTGGCCAAACTTTTTAGTCACCACAAATGGAGACAGAAATCTAATTTAAAAAGCGCTGAATAGATTGACGAAAAGTGACGAAAACCTTAATCTCTGGTTATATCATATTTTTGTTATTATGCGGTCTGTGAGATGAAATACGTAAATGCATTGTCCTATAATTCGATGTATTAGGATGGTATGTCAGTTACGTAATGTGTCGTAAACTGCCTCCCGTCTTACAACAAAAACAACCGGCCTTCACACCATAAAGGTTATTAATGCAAGAATAGGTATTCAACATTTTAACTTGTAGCGCATTAAACTCTGCCCACAGGACTCATATAAAAAACTACTACCAAACGTTCCCAAACCACACGAAATTGGCAGCACCAATGAACACTACGAACAAGACTGAGCTAGTCCATTTTGCTAAATTTGCCAAAGAAATCTTAAATACTGCATCAGTTTGAAAACTTATACATGTATGTACATACATGTACACCCACAAACTCACCCACTCATCCGACATAACCATCGATACGAAACCATTTGGCTGTTATCCATCTGTACGATCTATTACGATTACTTCAAATCCATATTCACCTTATTTGTTTGGGCAACTAAGTATATATAATATTTACATGTAGCTGTTTTTATTTATTTTGTAATTCATTATATATGTGGTATCCTCCAGTTTCATAAGTAATGGACGGAGTAATAAACTATTATTCTGGTTATCACCTCACGAACTGTTGTCTTATTTCGGCGAAAATAGCGATGACATCTAACACACCCCATTACTTGATTAGAGACTTATAGCTAAAATATAATTTAGTCATCAATTGTGAACACAGAAAATGAGGATTTAATTTGGCCAAAGTTATTTTCAATTTGGCCAAAGAACATTTGTCCAATTTTGTTTATTTGGCCACTAAAAATATCATTTTGGCCACTTTTTTGGCCAGAAGATTTTTCGGTCCTTTTCGGTCCAGCGCGAATACTGTCGATAAATACATAAACTACCTTTCTATGAACAGTATATCATTATGTGTCACAAAGAGATGCATTGAAATACAACGTCGAACCCGATATGCGGGCCTCGTATAAAAACGGTGCCATCGGCATTAATCAGAATTATGGAATCGGAAACGGATTTAATGAAAAGGACATGCAACTATACGCCACGTCACTAACTCGCGGCCATATTGTATCCACCAGGCCCGGCTCCGTTGTTTTAGTGCTACATGTTAAAGGTCTGGAGTAGAATTTCATATATGGAAGTCACGTATATTCAAAAGCTCCATGGCATCTATGGAAATTCTACGCCAGAATCTAATATGGCCGCGACTCAGTGATCTCGCTTATTAAAACACTTCAAGCACCGCTTTCTCTTCGTTTTAATCATCAAAATGATAGTTAGTACCATAATCTTTTCAGAGCGAAGATTGCTCCAGATTGTGTGGTGCCTAAAGCCGGGCGCACACGTCGCAACATTGGTGTACAACAATGTTGTATGGGTTATACACCATTGTTGTAAGCGTCCACACACGCTACAACAAAATGACACAACAAATGTTATACAACAATGTTGTGACTAACCGCACACGGCGAATTTGTTGTACAACACGTCACGTGATAAAACGTCATCAAGTCACGTGTTTGCTGCATACTAATTTCAGCTCTGGGTTTTTCCCACAAGTTGATAGATGCGGAAAGCATGCACAAGGCTCGATTTTGCCACGAATCTCTACCCTGGGCCTGGCTAACGCACGTTATATATATACACTGAACGGATTTTGACCAATTTAGTACTTTTTCATAGGATAGGTTATATGGAGTTATCACTATTAAACCTCCAGGCCAAATTTGGTTATTTTGTACCTCCTGTGTTATTGGGGAGGGGATATCAGGAGTTATTATTATACCTCCTTTATTAAATTATATGGAGTGGTGGGTGAGGGCATAATATACGCCAAACATGGACCTTGTTTTTTTGTTTTATTTGGACAGAGTTACTCTTACAAGTGTTTATAAATAAATCTCATGTCCGTTCATTATTAATGGGAATTTTGGAAGGAGCGTGTAATTCGTGGACCTTGATTTCGAACCTTTGTTCATATTAAATTTTTTTTTAATCGGCGCATGCTTTGACCAATGATGCATGACCGAGCGGAACAGGTTATTATGTTCAAAATATGATGTAATTGTATTTACCAGCCGCTTGAGCGACAGCCAACTTCTGTATTGAATATATTGTTATTTTCACTTCTATGTCTTGGTGAATTAACTTCCTATCCAAGGCACACCCACGTCTTGAAAATTGTACAGGTCTGGGTGAATCTCTCAATCAACAAAAAGCGGGATCACTGAGTCGTGGCGATATTGGATTCATCCAGCTCTGACCCATGGTTTCAGAGATTCACCCAACTCCGGTTGTGTGGCTCTATGGGGCTCAGGTCAATGTTCTTGAGCAGCATTTCCATATGTGGAAGTCATGAATAATTCATGACTTCCACACAGAGAATACCACTACAGAACCCCCGACCAATAGTTCCAAAACCATGGAACCGGGCATGGTAGATCAAATATGGACATGAGTCGCATGAGTCAGAGACAGCCAGATAGGGCATATTGGTCGACAATAGCCCGATCGGGCAATAATCGACTGATTGATCTTCCACAGCCATAACGGTTGCATAACAGATGTTTCGCTCTCTAAAATATTTGTTAATGTTATTTCTCAATTGGTATAATTTAACATCCATTGGTATAATTTAACATCCATCAATTCTACGTGTAAATAGGAACCGGCAAATAATTTATAGTCAAGTTTGGCTATTAATATTATAGATAAATCGGTGCCGGTGGTTCAAATTCAATCAATTTTAATTTTCAGACCTGTACAAGCTGTAGACAGTGTAGTTTGTACAAATTACTATATTATTAAGACATGGGAAGTGGAACACCATTGGATAGAAAATGTATTCACCAAGACCTATAGTATGCAGTAGTCAGTGCAGTAGGCCCAACTGGAGAACTGAACTGAAGTCTGGACCTGTGAGTGTGAACACAGAACAGGACTCAGGAGAATCATTCTCACTCTCAGAAATTACAGAATGCCATGTGCTGGTGAATAAAATCAAATCACATTTCGAACCTAGGAACCACTCCGCTCGGTCAAACTATATCGTTTCTCAATGTCTGCGCCTATTTTGTTTGAAAGCATGCTTCAGTTTTCAATGTTAGTTCAAAATATCGACTGTAATAAATTTCGAGGTGGGAGCCGCCATGTTTCTCTTCACCTTGAGAGTTGATGCTGTACGTCATAGACTAAAAATAGAACGCTGTCCATCCATTGGCTACAACAAGCAACAAAATCAAAATAATTTGATCGTTCCCAACAATGTTGCACAACAAAAAAATGTTGCGTGCAACAAAAAACGCGGTACCGCACACGTCGCAACAATGTTGCATAACAATGTTGTGCAACATTGTTGCGACGTGTGCGGTGGGCTAAACACGTATACTTGTTACGCGAAATAATTGTTCGGAAATTTTCCGCGTAGATATGTTTTGAGATACCTCTTATCTACTTCATTCCCCAAAAGACGTAACAAGGCTTAACAAGGCTATATATGAGGCAACTCAAACATTTATACTAACTAGCAATCCATTTCGTTAGTCGCCAATTGTATTTCTGACTCACAGTAAGTAGCTGCTCGAATCTGATTTTCAGAGACACAAATCAGAAATGATATAGCTATAAATGATATATCTAACAATGTGGTAATAATTTCAGTAACTCGATGCTGCACAAAAACAGCCATATAAAGGTACTGGAAAACTAGTGACTCCACTATACACATAGTTTTAGTTTTTCCTTTGTAAAACAATAGCATATGCATAAGAGAAGTGATCATTGTAAATATATGTGCTAATTGCTTTTTTCCCCTCTGTTCTCACCCAACTGTAATCCATCAGTTCATTAATCTTCGCACATGCTCTGTATCTCTTCCTCTTACTTAATCTTGTCTTCCACTTCTCACTGACCACTACATGTAATCTGTTAGTTTCTGAGGAGATGGCTCTATATAAGATTCTGATGCTTGTTGTCAAATCTTCTTCCTCCCTTCTAGTCTTTTATTCATACATGTGTTATGTTTTATAATTATATCTTTTTTGGAAGAAATTTTGAGATACGAACGAGCCATGCCCGTTTAAGGTAACGCAGAGATCGCTAATGGAATTTGATGGTAATGGAATTTGTTTTAGAAAATTACTTTTCTAAAAATTTAGCTACATCATCAATTGTATGGTTCAACGTTGTTTATGCAGTGTATACTGCAGTTATTGGTTGATAAACCTCGGAAATGTTCGTGTAAACCGTATGGCGATTTGTACTGATCGTTCGGGAGCTAATTGTATGAATGTAGAGGGTGTGTGATTATAAAACAATGTCTGGCGCGAAGCAAACAGATTTCCATGCTCGCTTCTGTTTAATGCTGAGGGGCGAACACTCGAAAATATGGCAAATGAGGGTAAAGGGCTATTAACGATGAAAACTAGACCGAAATCCTATACGAATATATATATCTTATCAGTCCGTGACCTTCATCTGTATGTAATATATTCAAATCAACTTTGGCGGAAATTGTCAGATATTGTAGCGCAAGATAGTTCGCCTGACAACTCATACGCCGATTATCCAGAAGTAAAAAAACGGGCTCGGTATACCTTCTGCTAAATCCCCATATATGTGACTTATATGTTGAGTAAGCTTGAATTAACGGCTCAATTAATCACATTATACATAATATATTCCATATTATATACCATTTGGAAGAGGAACCAAAATATATATATTCTCCCGGAATGTGGAACAGCTGTGGCCCAGTAATTCACAACTAAGAGATAGAGTTATTCCCCTTCCATTGAGAATAATAAACTGACAGTACAGACCAGATCGAAATTAAGCACAGAACACACGTCGCTACATTGACAAAAATAATTCACAGTTTATTTGATCGTATAAGTTGATAATACAATGTTTTCGAGCATTCTCTTTCAAATGATATATGCGATGGAACATGCTGTACATATGCATGTACAAATCACCATACGGTTTACATGAACGTTTCCAATGTTTCTCAAGCAATAACTGAAAAATAACTGCATCCTCAACTCAGCCAACTGCATAGACAGCGACGAACCACCACCGTTACTTCAAGAGATCGTATGGACAGCGACGAACCACCACCGTTACTTCAAGAGATCGTATGGACAGCGACGAACCACCACCGTTACTTCAAGAGATCGTATAAACAGCGACGAACCACCACCGTTACTTCAAGAGAGCTGTGTGTGTTGTTATTGGGAGACTGCGTTGGTATGTGCACAATATGTTACTTACAATGGTTTTGGTAGTTTTGAAAAGTTGTTCGTGTTATTTAATTTTCTATTAAAATGTACTGGTAGATGATTGTAAAGAATGACTGGAAGATTGATTGAGGTTTTGGTCTGCAGAATAATTAAACTCAGTTCGTGTACACTTTGCTTAATTACTCTGTTGGTCAAAATCCAATGAACCCAATTGATCTTCCAGTCATTTCTGAAATGAATCATACCTCAATGAGATTGCGTTGATCAAGGCGTTGGTTGGACCTTGATGTCGGATTACTTGGATCTGTTGTATCATTCTGTGGGATGAAGAACCTTCTTCCGCCACCGAACAGAACCTAAAGAAAAAATAAAATAAATTAAATTAGATAATTATAGAACAGAACCTAAAGAAAAAAATTAATAAATTAGATAATTATAGAACTGAACCTAAAGAAAAAATTAAATAAATCAGATAATTATAGTATTCCGCCACCGAACAGAACCTAAAGAAAAAATAAAATAAATTAGATAATAACAGAACCTAAAGAAAAAATAAAATAAATTAGATCATTATAGATTACTAGCTAACATGCCTGACTTCGTCCGGGATATTTCGGTATTTCTCTGTGATCGCCTCCGTCTGGGCAGAATATACAGAAACTATTGCTCGATACGCTCATACATTGCCTATATGAGCGTATATGGGCGAGGTCGAGATCGAGGTCAAGGTCAAGGACACGGTCGCACGTGAAATTGGACTGGCCCATATTGTTCCCGGGATCAAAGTAGGCCCTCCTACCAAATTTGGTTTGGATCGGTCGAGGTCCAGAAACATGCCTATATGAGCTTATATTAGCGAGGTCAAGGTCAAGGATACGATCGCCCTAGAAATTGGACCCGCACATATTGTTCCCTGGATCAAAGTTGACTCACATACCAAATTCGAGTCGGATCGGTCTAGCAGTTTTCGAGTCTACATGTATAAGACACATACATACATACATACATAAATACATACATACATACATACATACATACAGACAGACAGACAGACAGACAGACAGACATACATAAGTTCAAAAATATATAATATATTATGTCAGGTATATCGAGGCACGGCCTCTGTATGAGTGTCCGTTGCTTCATTGCATTTATGAGCGGAACAAATTATTATTTCTTATCGAAATTGGCCATGTATGTATCGATCGGAATGGTACATTGAGATGTCCCTCAACTCAGATTAAGCTTGAAAATCGGCATCGATTTTCGCCATGTCGTGGATGACCCCCCCCCCCCCCCCCCCCATGGCCATGTCGGGGTTAGAACGCGCGCCATTCTCGGCTAGCTGCGGTGATCGTATGCACGATATAACCACCTCGGCTACGGGTCATCCTTAAAAGGAGGCCATTTCACCGAGAGTTTGGAAGCATATATCAGTCGCAACATGGGTTCGAATATTGACACATTACTAATCTACCATTAAATCTTATTTTTCAGTGAGCGTGAACGAATTCTTATTTCATATCGAAAGAGCCATGTATCGATAGGAATGGCACACTGAGTTATAGCTCAACTCAGATTTTAATGAAACGAGTCTTAAAGGGGTACTGTACACTAAATCCGGCCATTAAAGGGGTACTGTACACAAAATCCGGCCATTAAAGGGGTACTGTGCACTAAATCCGACCATTAAAGGGGTACTGTACACTAAATCCGGCCATTAAAGGGGTACTGTACACTAAATCGGCCATTAAAGAGGTACTGTACACTAAATCCGGCCATTAAAGGGGTGCTGTACACTAAATCCGGCCATTAAAGGGGTACTGTACACTAAATCCGGCCATTAAAGGGGTACTGTACACTAAATCCGACCATTAAAGGGGTACTGTTCACTAAATCCGGCCATTAAAGAGGTACTGTACACTAAATCCGGCCATTAAAGGGGTACTGTACACTAAATCCGGCCATTAAAGGGGTACTGTACACTAAATCCGGCCATTAAAGGGGCACTGTACACTAAATCCGGCCATTAAAGGGGTACTGTACACTACATCCGGCCATTAAAGGGGTATTGTACACTAAATCCGGCCATTAAAGGGGTACTGTACACTAAATGCGGCCATTAAAGGGGTAATGTACACTAAATCCGGCCATTAAAGGGGTACTGTACACTAAATCCGGCCATTAAAGGGGTATTGTACACTAAATCCGGCCATTAAAGAGGTATTGTACACTAAATCCGGCCATTAAAGGGGTACTGTACACTAAATCCGGCCATTAAAGGGGTAATGTACACTAAATCCGGCCATTAAAGGGGTACTGTACACTAAATCCGGCCATTAAATGGGTACTGTTCACTAAATCCGACCATTAAAGAGGTACTGTACACAAAATCCGGCCATTAAAGGGGTACTGTGCACTAAATCCGACCATTAAAGGGGTACTGTACACTAAATCCGGCCATTAAAGGGGTACTGTACACTAAATCGGCCATTAAAGAGGTACTGTACACTAAATCCGGCCATTAAAGGGGTGCTGTACACTAAATCCGGCCATTAAAGGGGTACTGTACACTAAATCCGGCCATTAAAGGGGTACTGTACACTAAATCCGACCATTAAAGGGGTACTGTTCACTAAATCCGGCCATTAAAGAGGTACTGTACACTAAATCCGGCCATTAAAGGGGTACTGTACACTAAATCCGGCCATTAAAGGGGTACTGTACACTAAATCCGGCCATTAAAGGGGCACTGTACACTAAATCCGGCCATTAAAGGGGTACTGTACACTACATCCGGCCATTAAAGGGGTATTGTACACTAAATCCGGCCATTAAAGGGGTACTGTACACTAAATGCGGCCATTAAAGGGGTAATGTACACTAAATCCGGCCATTAAAGGGGTACTGTACACTAAATCCGGCCATTAAAGGGGTATTGTACACTAAATCCGGCCATTAAAGAGGTATTGTACACTAAATCCGGCCATTAAAGGGGTACTGTACACTAAATCCGGCCATTAAAGGGGTAATGTACACTAAATCCGGCCATTAAAGGGGTACTGTACACTAAATCCGGCCATTAAATGGGTACTGTTCACTAAATCCGACCATTAAAGAGGTACTGTACACTAAATCCGGCCATTGAAGGGGTACTGTACACTAAATCCGGCCATTAAAGGGGTAATGTACACTAAATCCGGCCATTAAAGGGGTACTGTACACTACATCCGGCTATTAAAGGGGTACTGTACACTAAATCCGGCCACTAAAGATGTACTATACACTATATCCGGCCATTTAAGGGGTACGGTACACTACATCCGGCCATTAAAGGGGTACTGTACACTACATCCGGCCATTAAAGGCGTACTGTACACTACTTACGGCCGTTTATGGGACCATCTCCTTTTAGGGCTGTTGAATTTCAAACATGATCGCACTGAATATCCACATTTGTAACGAAATTCAAATATAACTCTATCATTGGTCTAATGTCGGTATCATACCGTCTGCCATATAGATGTATGAGTCTGATACTTTATCATTAGAATACTGTCGGTATCATACCATCATCCATATGAGTGTGAATTACTAATACACGAAATGTAGCAATGTTGGTGCTTCTACTATTTGCGTATGCTCGTAAACTGTTGCATTCAGATCTTACTCTTTTACCCTTTATGTAGCCCCAGACATAGGGAACAATGCACTGATTGCTGTCGTCTGTTTGGGTCTATGTTAGGCTCCATACGGGATTGTTATATAACCCATTCGTGACTGGTACTGCGTTACAAATGCAGCATTAACGATCCTGTGCCATTGTATTCTCTTATAGATGCGAGTGTATATAGAAATGAGCCTCTCGCATATATAAACGAATGCACTGGGTTACAAGATTAAGTTATATTATTGTTAGGCCTCTTATATGTGAGATATCCCGAGGGGTGAATTTAATGATGCTAGCCCGACATTCACCATATGGGCCCCTTCGGTAGACCTAATTAGCTGGTTTGTCATTTACTGCACTCATGGAGTTAAGCCTCATTTAATCCTCAACGGATGATCATCAAATAAATCTTAGTGTTATCTTCATCGTGTTGGGTATTGAATCTAACAGAACATGCAAATAATTTATAATTGTTTTTGGTGATATTTTTCATAAATATTATGCATTAGTTTGAATGCATGTAAGAAAATACAAAATATATTAAAATATATTTATATAAATAAATGCACATAAAACATGATGTATTCCCAATAAGTTGGTGCATAACTTCATGATGAAACCTTTCCAATACATGTAAATGTAAAAAGTTGATATGTTTATTGCTTGCTTCTTTCTATTGTTTCAGTCGTTTCTTGTTTCCATGTTATGCAGTGATGTCTTTATTCAATCAAATTTGATATGTTAATTTGAATTATTCCATTATTTATTCCTATGCGATCAAAATGGTTGGAAACTAACAATTGTAATCAGATGTAATAAAAAAGTAATCGATTATATTTACTAAAGTAATTGTAATCGTAATCGATTACATTGGAAAAAATGTAATCAGTAATCGTAATCGTAATCATGTAAATCAAAAGCAATTTTTATAATCGCAATCGATTACATTGGCATGTAATCGCACCAACCCTGATATTGGGATCTCATTCTGCATCTAATTACGTGTTTTATATTGTCTAACTCAATGTCTAACTTCTGACAAATCTAGCTAATGGCCCACTTAATTTTCGAATCCCCAGATCACATTATATATAACATATTCCAATCCATAGTATATATCATTTGAAAGAGGAAGCTCAAAAACATTCTATTCTAAACTTATCCGGTCAAATAAACTGTGAACATGTTGTTTTTGTCAAGGTAGCGACGTTTGTTCTGTGCTTAGTTTCGATCTGGTCTCTACTGCCAGTTTATTATTATCAATGGAAGGGGAATAACTCTATCTCTTAGTTGTGAATTACTGGGCCACAGCTGTTCCGCATTCCGGGAGAATATATATTTTTTGGTTCTTCTTCCAAATGGTATATAAAATACAATATTATGTATAAATTGAGCTTGGCATTCGAAAATTAATTGGGCCCTTAATTCAAGCTTACTCAACATACAAGTCACATATCTGGGGATTTAGCAGAAGGTATACTGAGCCCGTTTCAGAAACATGTTTTATTGACTTCTGGATATTCGGCGTATGAGTTGTCGGGCAGACTATCTTGCGCCATAATATCGGAAAAATTCCGACAAAGTTGATTCGATCCGGCCAATTTCCAATTTAATATGGATATATTAGTTTCTCAGAATGATGCAGGTTGAATTGTAGCCGACAAAAGTCTTTAATAAACAAATGTAATATTCCCTTACATTCAACATGGCAGTGGTCATGCCAGTGTAGCGAGGGGACAAAACTCTGTCTTGCAGTTTAATAGATCATGTCATGACTGTATATATAAGTGTTCTCTTCAATGAGCTGTCTCGTGATAACTCTATATGAAAGAGAGCGATTATTCTCACCTGTATATAAGTGTTCTCTTCAATGAGCTGTCTCGTGATAACTCTATATGATAGAGAGCGATTAGGTTCATATGTATATAAGTGTTCTCTTCAATGAGCTGTATCGCGATAACTCTATATGATGGAGAGCGATTATTCTCACCTGTATATAAGTGTTCTCTTCAATGAGCTGTCTCGTGATAACTCTATATGATGGAGAGCGATTATTCTCACCTGTATATAAGTGTTCTCTTCAATGAGCTGTCTCGTGATAACTCTATATGATGGAGAGCGATTATTCTCACCTGTATATAAGTGTTCTCTTCAATGAGCTGCCTCGTGATAACTCTATATGATAGAGAGCGATTAGGTTCATATGTATATAAGTGTTCTCTTCAATGAGCTGTATCGCGATAACTCTATATGATGGAGAGCGATTATTCTCACCTGTATGTGTTCTCTTCAATGAGCTGTCTCGTGATAACTCTATATGGTGGAGAGCGATTATTCTCACCTGTATATCTGCGTTATCCTCAATGAGCTGTAACGCGATGTCCTTGCATTCACATACAATGCCGGCCGTTACGTTTCCACAGTTACCCATCGAACTGTCACCTTCCCACCCTCTGTCTGCAGCATGTGCGTAGGCGGCGGCCGGGGATGCGTGAGTTATACGAGCAGTGGTCACTATCCCCACCGATTTACCTACATTAAATAGAAGAGTGAACATTCCATGAAAGGATTATAATACACCCCAACACATAGTGGCAATTGGATGTCACGTGTGAAATATCTGGATATTTAGAGAAAATGCTTCAAATATATATCGCTTAAACTGTTTAAAATGTCCGTTCGGGGGATCTGAGGATCTAGTGGACGAGGTTCTGTCGAATCCAATGGATACCAAACCCCCCGAACGGACATAAACAGTTTGAGCGACAGCATTAATAGCTACAAATTTTACTTATCCATGGCACAAAAATTGCTTTGTGTGGGGGGGGGGGGGCGGGGGGGGGGGGGGGGGGGGTCTGTCAGTTTCCTGAGTTATACATTTGTTAATTCGATTACGCCCTTACATTGATGAGGTCAAGCAAACTAATTAGTATGACGGGGGGGGGGGACCAGAGTGCAGCTTAGTGTGAAATAGTTCGTTGGTTATTAGTTATTCAACTATAGTTGAATAACTAATAACCAAGTTATTCTAAATGCATAGTTATTCTAAGGGCAATGTTTATCGATGTTTAGAGTGTAGCCGTTTATGAATTTTCGTATCAATTGTGGTGAATTATGGAAAATAAAAACGCCCCAAGATCACAATGACGTCATCTAGGCTGGCTGCATATCGATAACGAGCATTCTATTTTTGCATTCCGGATTATCTGTCATTTGTAACATTACTTTGTACCCAGCAGACAGTCATTTAATGGAACTACCTTAGTCTACAAAGCAGAGAATATAGAAACCAAAAACATTTAAGTACAGTACCCCTTTAAATGGGGTAACGAATTTACTTATAACCGAATGAGCAACCAACGCTGTGCAGGTAGTGTGACAATGTGATTTTGCCTGATCGGAAAGGACTTATTTCGAACAAAGCATATTAAAGGCACATTTTCGAACCCCTATATCACATTATATAAAATATATGCCATATTATATACCATTTGGATGATAAAGCTCCAAATCATTGTATTATGAACTTAACCGGTGTAATAAACTGTGAACATGTTGTTTTTTGTTGAGGTACGGACGTGTTTTCTGTGTTTAAGTGTTTAAGTACTGCAAAGTCTACTATTTACAATGGAAGTGGAATAGCAGCTCTCTATCTTTATGTTTATCTCTATATGTTTCTATGATTTCAGCTATTTTCTATTGCTCATTGTGCACCTTCTGACTTCTGAGACACAGACGTTCAAAATGGTAATGAAATATAGTATATTAATCATATTTTATGTCATAGATTGTTATTAAAACCGTATATCAAGGCACTGTAAACAAATGTTATGCCATGGCATGGCATCGCCCTGGCCAATAACCACCGAGTTATCAAACCCAGCCCGAGAAAGGAATTTGTGTTGGTGAATATATGTGTGGATGTAATTGTTTGCAGGGTGGATCAAGACGAAACAAATAGTGAATAAGGGATTTTAGTGATCAAAATGACTGACGATTTGTTTGCACGTTTTCCCACAGCATATATCAACATACCTGCAGCTTTTGCCCAATCGAGAACGGTCTGTGCCTCGGTTCCCTTCTGCGATGAACAATCATATCGCTCCACCCGTCCATCCACTCCGACTGTTCCGTACTTACTCTTTACTCCGGACAGATAGGCTGTCGCAGAAGCAGCAGAGTCCGCCGTCTGTCTGTCTACTGTGTACGTCTGTAACGAAAAATATTAATATGATAATAACGTACTACGTTATTCGAAATCTTACTCCTTCCAAGGCCATGATATGTAGATATACAATTAGAATATAAAATTAGATTATAGGTGAATAATAATTGTACCCCACACAGGTTGATACTTTGAAGTATATATATTCTCAAGTCGTATTAATTAATGTGCCGGTTTAAATCTGGTATCAATGGTACTGTATAGGTGTTAAATTCCATGGACATATACCGGTATATAAAAATTAAATGTCTGTGCCATGGCCTGTTACTGAAACCATGTCATTTGGACCTTGTTGGTTAAAGGCATGGCTGGCC
Organism: Siphonodentalium dalli; assembly: GCA_032622095.1. Taxonomy (NCBI): domain Eukaryota; kingdom Metazoa; phylum Mollusca; class Scaphopoda; order Gadilida; family Siphonodentaliidae; genus Siphonodentalium; species Siphonodentalium dalli. The sequence goes on from CP136064.1 coordinate 289,992,214, forward strand.
TTCGTTATAGGTTATAATTTAGAAATAACAGTTAAGAAATTATAACATGTTGTAAAGCATATAGTAATGGTAAACTATGATAGTATGAATGCCATATTATTCTCAAAACACACATTGTGCGAGTCGAACGTTTGTTTATATACATTATACAGCATGTAAAAAGTGAGCGATAAGCACAACACTCAACACCGTGGAAATGTTTTAGGAGAGTGATTCACGATTCGCGAAATCTGATTAAGTTTCTATAAAGCAGTCAAACACCTGATACCAAAGAAGATTAAATTTATGGGGGAAATATTATAAAACTCCTATACAGGTAGGCCGTCGCAGATGTAGCAGAATCAGTCGTCTGTCTACTGTGTACGTCTGTAACGAAATATTATAAAGCTGTCAAACAGCTGAGACCAAAGAAGATTAATGTATGGGTCAATGCTATACAATAAATTGATATACAACAAACAAGGCAGGTAATATATTTCTTTCTTAATAATTGTTCCTCGATAATCTACTTCGGGGGTGGTCCCAGCTCGATATTGCATGCTTTTCCGTGACCTTTGAGTGCCGATTTCGCAATAAACATTAAATTAATTACCCGGGAGAAATTCCATAATTGTAAGTGACGGAAATTGAAATGTCTCACAAAGTCAATCAAATCGTCCAATTTCGAGTTGGGACCTTCATCTACCGTGAAGAATATTATTAAGGAACAGTTAATAACTAATAAATATATTCCATGTGTTATGTTTTCGACTTTATAAGATTCCCTGTCAAAACATAAAACAAAATCACAGGTTTTGTATACTGGTGGAATAAAGTTTGTACGGGCGTTAGCCAGAGTACAGGTTCGTGACACGTTCTAACATCGAAGTTGGTTAATTCTTTTTACTGAAATAGCCATGCATGCATGGTTTGGAAATTTCCAACTATAAGAGCGTTAGGCTGGAAAGAGTTGAGATTCCTGTTAGACAAGTCTAAGCAAGGGGTGATAAAATGTCCGATCAAAGGGTTGGAAATTCCAATGTGGACACCCCCATCCAATAGAGACCATATAGCCACGTCCGTGGTGGCCCAAACCTTAACTAAACAGGAATAAGGAAAGTTATCCATCTTCATATAACACAACCACAACAAGGAACAAATACAGGATGTGTAATAAACCACGAACATACCTTAAGTAAACCAGTATTCGGCATCTTATCCATCTCTAGGTTTTCCTCCTCTCCTGGTCTGCCATTGAGTTGACCTTTCAGAATCCTTCCAGCGGTTACCGTGGTAACGCCCATCCCGTCGCCGATAAACAGTATGAGGTTCTTCGCTATATCATGGTTTTGCTTTACGTTCATTGTCCGCTTCAGATCCTCACGGGCAGAGTTAACCCAGAAGCTTGGATCAGCTGATAAAAATTCAACTATTTTAGGATACGGGCAGAGTTAACCCAGAAGCTTGGATCAGCTGTTGAAAATTAAACTATTTTAGGATACGGGCAGAGTAAACCCAGAAGCTTGGATCAGCTGTTGAAAATTTAACTATTTTAGGATACGGGCAGAGTTAACCCAGAAGCTTGGATCAGCTGTTGAAAATTAAACTATTTTAGGATACGGGCAGAGTTAACCCGTAGTTAACTCAGGTTAAATCAGCTGTTGAAAATTGAAAAAACTATTTTAGGATGCACACTATGTAATGACTTGCACCTCCACTATTGTTGGAAAACTTTCAACTGATAGCCTTTTCAATTTAAAATTTCGATGTAAAGTTGATATTTTTTCGAATTTTGATCTAAAATGTCCAATTTTACACTAGATACATGTATATACTATAGATATATACATTATCGCCGAATAATTATTATTCGAGGGAACCAATATCAACTACGACATGAAAACAATCTCGACCAATTTGGTTCGATTCGAAATTAATGGCAACACCGGTCGTATTATAATACTTAATAAATAGAGCATGGCTTGGAGTGAAATACGCCGATATAGTGCATAGTGAGGTTGTGTAGTTCACGACGCGAAGCGGAGTGAACTACACAACCGCACTATGCACTATATCGGCGTATTTCACGACAAGTCATGCTCTAATTATTATATTGTATCGAACAAATGCAGAAATTTTCAACTTTTACTAAGTTCAGACAATTGATGTTCGCCTTACTGAAGCTTTAATTTGGATCAGCGGCGAAATAACAAGTAGTTTCAGAACAAAGTTTGATGTAGTGTTCGTTACTGTTTTTAGTAGTCAAAACTACATATGCATAGTGCACGATGGGAGAGACTTGAAGGCGTAGTATACAACTACCACTGATAGAGTCGAGTAGCCAACCAATCGGAAAGCTTGATTTCAATAACAAAGTCACGTGAGATACAATATATATATATATGCCATCTGTATGAGCGCAAGATACAAGTCGACTTGTAAAATGACAGCTTAATTAAGCTGATATTATAATTTATGGAAGTGTCAGCTTTTGGTGACAAATTAGTCACTTCCTTTTCCCAAAGTCGAGGCTTCTTCGTCTATTCAAATGCTTCTAATTTAGAGTTGATCATCACCGGGCTAGTTGTTTAATAGCATTGCTTGTAGGATATAGTCCTATGGTCAATGAATAAAGCTATTATCAGATAAGAAATAATGTGTGAATATCACCCTCCACATGTAATCACTTGAATGCGGTTCAGTGACATCCCATTCTCGGTTATTATACGACCCGTTCTCGGTTTGCATTTTTTTCTACAATGCGGAAATTCAAACAAATCGGAGCGTAACCATGCCTACACAATTCAACATCAAACATGTAAACGTAGTATTGAGACATGATTTGAGCGAAAAACCCTGTGCAAATACATTCTCTTATATATGAAAGTCGCAAATAGGGCGCCTCGCATATATAAGAGAATGCATTGGCTTAACAATATTTACCTAGACCTTGTATATATGCCAGTGCATTCTCTTATATATGCGAGGCTCCCTATGGGAGACTCGCATATATAAGAGAATGCACTAGCACATGGTCTTTACTGTTGCACCAGCACAGCTCCCGTCCCGAGAGGATTAAATAACACTCCCGTATGTTGCCCCACTCGGATCCAAGCAGACAACAGTCGTCATTTCATTGTTCTCTTTATCTGGGGCGCCATAAAGCTCCCGTCATGATAGGGTTATATATAACAATCCCGTATGGAGCCTCACATGGACCCAAGCAGACAACAGTCGTCATTGTATTGTTCTCTCAATATGGGGCTCCATAAGGGCTTAAATATTGAACGTACCATCTCCAGCAACAGCCCCGAATACCTTGTCCTTTCCTGGTCCATCAGTCAGCCGTCCTGAAAATCAAACCAGGATAATATGAATCGTACGTGACACGTAGTGGAGCAACCACACATGATGTGCCTCAAATTTGCCCTTTTTCGGCGACGTAACGCTAAAAATAATTTATGTAACCACCATGCAGTGTTCATTTATGTAACATCATGCAGTGTTCACGACGGAGACGACATGCCAAATTGACAAGACGTGTTGTGGATTGTAAAATCTTGTCTGTATTATCGTCATGACTTCTTCATTTTTCGTTTTCATCAAGCTGACCAACGAAATTGGTCTAAATGAAATTAATAGACTTAAATCACATGTGAATTCTTCGTAAATTGTGAAGTAGTTACTTTCATTTTTATCGCGATGCTTCATTTCCAATTCCGCGTTTGTTTTTTTGTAATCTCCACACGGTTGCTAACCGGACGTCACGTGACAATTTCTCCAAAATTTATACCCGCGATCTTGAAAAATCACTGATGGATATATACAAATTATATGACGTCATTCAGCTGCCTTATATATATAAGCGCCCTTGGTGGTTGCTATAATATAAATGGTGGTGATGGGTTCAAAATTTACACATGGTGGCAATATTTCAAACACATTGTTTATCCTCCAGAAGTTAAGGTCTATAGATACTCAATTTTCGGGATAAACTGGATAAACGCCGATGTAAAGAACTGAAATAACCACCACTAATATATGTCTAGATAATATCAATTTAGATCATTTTTCTGGAGAAAACTTTATGCCCAAATTAGCCGTCTGCAATTTCAAGTTGCCTATCTGTGAGTAAACATGTGCTCAGGTGAAAACAAAATATATTAACACAATCTGTTCTTCTACTGTGGATTTGTTTATCAATACTACCAGTAATTCAGCAATAAGTACGGTAAAATGAAACATTTTACTGTTCATTTCTTTAAGAAGTGATTTTTGCAGCAAATAATGTGTTTTCAAGACATATATAGTTCGTATTAAGGTGTGTTAAACACATACTAATGTATACGTATACTATGCACTATATCTGGCTAAGTTTCCTTGGACGTAAACAAATCGGTTGGGATAGTTCTCTTTTAAGTCAATACACGATGTATAGCATCATAAAGAGTGATTTCTTACGATCATAATGATATATTATAATCTAACTTTCGTATTAAATTGCGCATTTAATATGCCACTTAAATACCAGTAACCTCGGTTTGTTTACATTTAATTCACACGAGAGGTCAAATAAGTTTCCCCGGACCTCGAGTGATGAGGGGGGGGGGACACCCCCTCTCGTGCTCCATCTTTATCGCTCCTACCTAGCTCGGACAAATCGTTGCTCATCGTATACGGGCCCCACCAATCATTTAACCCTTCCTCCGGCAATGTGATCAAATAAATTTTTCGCATTACATTATTACTTTCTATGAAATAAGCTTGTTTACTGTCATAATTGTGACATTTTATTAGTTATTGGGGATTTAGGTGAGCGGGTCAACAACACTAATCCGTAATAGAAAAACATTTATTATCCATCCCTTAACTAACACTATTTCTGAGTGGGCAAAAGCCGTTACGTCATAATCCGGGAATAAGTCATCTTGGACTCCCGAGTGTCATATTGGACTCCAAAGTGTGCAATATGACTTTTTTATTTGGACTCTGTAACATCACGAAATTTATTGCACACCCAATCAGACCAATGGCTTATTTGTGCGGAATACAACAAAATACAGAAGATTTCAAAACGTTCAATAAACAATTGTGTATTGTTCTAGAACAATACAAACCGATTACGCCAACAACGTCATTGGCGACGTCAACTTTAACAGAAAATTGCTTCACTAAATTATGAGGTATAGTCTACACTAGACACACGTTTTTTTCAATTAATTGTTAGTATATTATAATCCACAATCTTTACATTGTGCAATAAACATAGAACAACACAGTTTTGTGAACATGTTAACGTTATTGCACTCGTTTGTCGTCCTGCGAGGTAAAACTCGAACCTCAGGTTCTCGCTTTACCATCGCGTCACAACAAACTCGCGCAATAACGTAAACATGTTCACACCCTTGTGTCGTTCTATCATAACTCTATTACGAAATGAATCGGCGAAATGCGCGCGCAACACTGGTGGATTTAGCAGACGTTTCAATTCCGAATTGAGTTCCCCCCCTTCCGTGTTTACTGTTCCAAATCATGCTTTCTGATGATAAAAATACAGGCTTTTAAAGAGAATTAAAGGTACTCAATCCGATCAGATGGCCCCCATATCATCACATTCCAACAACATTTTTTGAAATGCCGCTTCAGTTATCATAATCTAATAATTGCCCAAAAATAACGAAAAACGCAATCAACTTTTGTAGAAAATTGCACAAAACCTGTTATTTATCAACATTTTTTTAAACTAAATTTTGCCGGTTTGTCAAATATCTGACACAAAAAGCCACTTTATTTTAGAGTTATCCATCTTTACCCGCAATTTGGTCAATGAAATTCTTCTCGTTGAAATATGTCGAAATTATTCTGTCAGTTTGATTTTCAAAAAATATATTAGTGGGGATTTTTTTTACCAACAATGCAAATGTTCCTACTTTTGGTAAACAAATTCGGATTGTAATGGCCAAAAGTTAGGTAAAGAAATATCCAACAAATGTAAAGCTTAAGGAAAGTCTATGATTTATCAATTTTCATTTTCAGATTTCAAAACGTTCTCACACCGGGTCGAACCATGGTCGACCCGGTGTGTCCTGGTCTCTCCCCATGCAGTGGCCTGATCAATAATTTGTGAAAAACAATCCAGGACGTGAATTTGCCTGGCGTTAGACTACTAGATGTTACGATTTTGCAATTTCCAGGTTCAGATCTACAAATGTCCCCCCCCCCCCTCACAGAACTTCTGTAACAAGACTACTGATCCATTAAGAACAGACTACAATACTATTCAGACCAATGAAGGAACAATTGGGGAAAATCAGAGCCCAACGGGGTGCACAATTGGCATTACGCACAAATCTCTGAGTTTGGTGTGGTTCAAGGGGGTGTATAGTTGGGAATTTGAAGGTGGACACCCCTTCCCAACGCGGAGACCCTCTATAATCACGTCCCTGGGTCGAGACTGCGTATAGCACCATCAACTTACTCTCTTAATCGTAACATGTCATTACTGGAGTGAAGACAGTTGTCAGTAAACAAATTGGCGTTCCGTAGTTATATATAAGTGCTACAGAAGCCGCCTCGATACTTTGAACATAAAACAAGGCTTATCAATGAGATTTGGCCATGAAATCTTGCAGTAAATAGAGTAATGCATAGCTGACTGCTATTTCATAGAATTCATGTACTTTTGAGTGAGAAAACTTTAGTAAAATATTACCAGTCAATAGGATACATCTACCCGTTCCAAATCCCTATCGCTGTACATATGCCATGCGCACGGGTGTAGATATCAAACAATATGTAATCCTCCGTAGGATAGGGTATCATATAATATGTGATCCTCGTCTCACGAGTCACTCGTGGCTCAATGAAGGCAGGATCACATATCAAAATGAGAGGACATGGTGATCCCATGAAAAGGGGATCACCATATCCTCTCATTTTGATATGTGATCCTAAAATAAGAAAATATTTTTATTAACTAAATAACGGAGATATTTGAAGAAGTGTTTTAAAGAGCGTATCACAAACCTCCCCCAAGCCCACCCACCCTATAGAAGAATTTGACTTATATTTCACCAGAGTTGATCTATTGTGCCGTTATTTAGTAAAGGGACATTAATTCTTTATAGAGTTATTACCCTTCATATAAAATCACTAAAAACAGATAAAGATCGCATATCAAAACCTATGTGATCCTCCGTAGGATCAGATATCGTTTATAGTCTACACTCGTGCGCATTAGGTGCTATATGTGCTGCATTGGAAGTACGCAAATGACCGTGACGAATTTCACCGATTTATCGGTATCCGTACCCACCTGACGGGTATCGCAAACTCCCTATTAGCTGGTTTAGGTCGAAGGAAGGACTATATTCACCAATAAATGTACGCTATTAACGGCAGTGGTGAGAGAAAATGGGTTACACAGCTTGTGCGCATCTCTCTATAACTATGTCATGCCCCCCCCCCCCATGAGCAATGTAAACTAATACATATTGCCATTATCCGAGGTGAGAGTCACCTTACTTAACCCTTTCTATACTAAATACTCATTGACGAGTAGTTGTTTAGATACTAAGTTCAACGAACGACAATAAGTCAGAACATTTCCCACCAAAGAACATGAATCCTTCTACTCTTGTTTTATCTAGTTTTCTGTCGTCTGTCGTCTTTTATTACCTGAACACCCATATATGAATAAAAAACAAATACGATGTAGACTATTAAAACTGAATGGAAGAATCGATTTAGTATATACAGGGTTAAAGGTATAATGTATTGATGGATGACGGGAGCACGTAACGCACTATATATTTATATGCATTATCGAAATGCCTTTCGAAACTGTAAGACGATTGATGTACAAGTCCGTGTGCTGTGTGGTTACTAACCATGACTAATATGCTTTATTTACTTCCTTTTAACCAAACTGGTTCGGGTTGATTTTCAAAGTTGTTCTGTCTCACTTCAGTTCCCTTAACATATAGTTAAGTTGAAGCACGTAACAAGTGTGCTGTAAGAAAAATACTCAACACCGCGACGACCCCAATGTAAGCCCATGATGGATCACCATGAATATACGACTCCAGTCATAAATTAATTTCCATAACAATTGCCAAGTTGTTTGCATCGTTCATAGAGCACACGAGTGTATTTTGCTCTAATCCATGGCTAATATTAATTCATTTGTTGCATATATTATGTGGGTATAAAAGGATATGGTCCCATAAATGATCGCATTTAGTGTAAAGTACCTTTTTATCTAAATATTTATACTTGTCTTGTAACGACCGATAACATAAAAATTTGTGGAACTTGTAGACCTACCGCATCTACGCAGTGGTATTCCCGTTATATGATTGTATAAAAGGTTCGTTGTGAACCCGGTGAGTCATGTGTGTCGCGGTGATTCATGAGTGTGTCGCGGTGATTCATGAGTATATCGGGGTGATTCATAAGTGTGTCGCGGTGATTCATGAGTGAGTCACGGTGATTCATGAGTGAGTCACGGTGATTCATGAGTGAGTCACGGTGATTCATGAGTGTGTCGCGGTGATTCACGAATGTGTCGCGGTGATGCACGAGTGTGCCGGGGTGATTCATGAGTGTGTAGCGGTGATTCATGAGTGTGTCGCGGTGATTCATGAGTGTGTCGTTGTGATCCATGAGTGTGTCGCGGTGATCCATGAGTGTGTCGCGGTGATTCATAAGTGTGTCGCGGTGATTCATGAGTGTGTCACGGTGATTCATGAGTGTGTCGCGGTGATTCGTGAGTGTGTCGCGGTGATTCACGAGTGTGTCGTGGTGATTCATGACTGTATCGCGGTGATTCGTGAGTGTATCTGTGTGATTAATGGGTGTATCGTGGTGATTCATGAGTGTATCGGGGTGATTCATAAGTGTATCGGGTGATTCATGGGTGTGTCGTGGTGATCCGTGAGTGTATCGAGGATGATTTATGAGTGTGTCGTGGTGATTCATGAGTGTGTCGCGGTGATTCATGAGTGTGTCGTGGTGATTCGTGAGTGTGTCGCGGTGATTCATGAGTGTGTCGCGGTGATTCACGAGTGTGTCGTGGTGATTCATGGGTATGTTGTGGTGATTCATGAGTGTATCGGGGTGATTCATGAGTGTGTCGCGGTGATTCATGAGTGTGTAGCGGTGATTCATGTGTGTCGTGGTGATTCACGAGTGTGTTGCGGTGATTCATGTGTGTGTCGTGGTGATTCATGAGTGTGTCGCGGTGATTCATGTGTGTCGCGGTGATCCGCGGTGAGCCGCGATAAATTAATGGTCGTTTATAGTGAATTTAATGAGTGTGTCGCTGTGATTCATGAGTGTGCCGCGGTGATTCATGGGTGTGTCGTAGTGATTCATGAGTGTGTCGCGGTGATTCATGAGTGTGTTGCGGTGATTCATGTGGGTCGCGGTGATTCATGAGTGTGTAGCGGTGATTCATGTATGTCGCGGTGATTCATGAGTGTGTATCGGTGATTCATGTGTGTCGCGGTGATTCATGAGTGTGTCGCGGTGATTCATGAGTGTGTATCGGTGATTCATGTGTGTGTCGTGGTGATTCATGAGTGTGTATCGGTGATTCATGTGTGTCGCGGTGATTCATGAGTGTATAGCGGTGAATCATGTGTGTCGCGGTGATTCATGAGTGTGTAGCGGTGATTCATGTGTGTCGCGGTGATTCACGAGTGTGTAGCGGTGATTCATGTTTGTCGCGGTGATTCATGAGTGTGTAGCGGTGATTCATGAGTGTGTCACGGTGTTTCATGGGTGTGTTGCGGTGATTCATGAGAGTGTCACGATGATTCATGAGTGTGTAGCGGTGATTCATGAGAGTGTCGCTGTGATTCATGAGAGTGTCGCGATTATTCATGAGAGTGTCGCGGTGATTCATGAGTGTGTAGCGGTGATATGTGAGTGTGTGGCGGTGATTCATGAGTGTGTAGCGGTGATTCATGAGTGTGTCGCGGTGATTCATGGGTGTGTCGCGATGATTCACGAGAGTGTCTCGGTGATCCGCGATTTTTCATGATCGTTTATAGTGAATTTTGCCGTGATTACCGATGATCCATTGTCTGCGGCGGTGATTAATGTTCGATTGCAGTGAGGTGTGCGTGGATAGAACATTTTCTATCAGAGCGCACCAGTCATATTGTATCTGGGTACTAGTCTGTGCGAAACCGATCGACCAAAGTAAAATTTCAAATGTGCTTTGAGAACAATTTCCGCACTAAAAGTAATTGATACAATGGAGAATTAGAGCGGTAGTTTTGTTGACGGTGATTCACGACTGTGTCGCGGTGATTCGTGAGTGTATCTGTGTGATTAATGGGTGTATCGTGGTGATTCATGAGTGTATCGGGGTGATTCATAAGTGTATCGGGTGATTCATGGGTGTGTCGTGGTGATTCGTGAGTGTATCGAGGGTGATTTATGAGTGTGTCGTGGTGATTCATGAGTGTGTCGCGGTGATTCATGAGTGTGTCGTTGTGATTCGTGAGTGTGTCGCGGCGATTCATGAGTGTGTCGCGGTGATTCACGAGTGTGTCGTGGTGATTCATGGGTATGTTGTGGTGATTCATGAGTGTATCGGGGTGATTCATGAGTGTGTCGCGGTGATTCATGAGTGTGTCGCGATGATTCATGAGTGTGTGGCGGTGATTCATGTGTGTCGTGGTGATTCACGAGTGTGTTGCGGTGATTCATGTGTGTGTCGTGGTGATTCATGAGTGTGTTGCGGTGATTCATGTGGGTCGCGGTGATTCATGAGTGTGTAGCGGTGATTCATGTATGTCGCGGTGATTCATGAGTGTGTATCGGTGATTCATGTGTGTCGCGGTAATTCATGAGTGTGTCGCGGTGATTTATGAGTGTGTAGCGGTGATATATGAGTGTGTAGCGGTGATTCACGAGTGTGTAGCGGTGATTCATGAGAGTGTCTCGGTGATTCGCGATTTTTCATGATCGTTTATAGTGAATTTTGCCGTGATTACCGATGATCCATTGTCTGTGGCGGTGATTAATGTTCGATTGCAGTGAGGTGTGCGTGGATAGAACATTTTCTATCAGAGCGCACCAGTCATATTGTATATGGGTACTAGTATGTGCGAAACCGATCGACCAAAGTAAAATTTCAAATGTGCTTTGAGAACAATTTCCGCACTAAAAGTAATTGATACAATGGAGAATTAGAGCGGTAGTTTTGTTGACGATTTTCGCTCGCTCCTTAGCAAAATGACAGCAAATTCGAACTATTGTGTTTGACTTGCCATGCATGTTGTTGTCCATGTGCGTTTTGACATTTGTATTGATAAAATAATAGGAGAACCGCACCTCTTCGCAATAGAGTTCTTTGGTTCTGTAGGGACTTTCCAAACTTGCACAAATTTTGTCCGATATTGTGTGTGCTTAATACGGACAACATATTGCTGTGTTCTCTTAGTATATATATTATTATCGCGGAAGTCCACCAAAAATATAGGCAAAATGGCGCCGGTAGTAGCGGTCTTATCGACTCATCAAGGGAGATAAACCCTGAGTGTGTGGATAAAACTGCAACCAATCGCCACCGCATTGGGTGATGGTGCTGGTCGGACATTATTTACATACTGTACTACCACGTACACATGACATTTACTGTGACAAATTTCAATCTGATAACATCTACCTGTGTCCGTGATTTAGTTTAAACATATCTTATTTAACCAAACCGTTGTACAAAATTCACCGTATATCATGATGGAATATAACAGGATTTGACAGAACGCTTATAGTGCTTAAATTAAGCCATCTCATACACGATAAATAGCACAATTGTGTTGCGAGGTGACAACAATGGTACGATATGCCGTTTTCGATGCGGATCATAATAGCACACGACATGAATCCGTGCTATTAATGGATTTCAAATGTATATGATGACCAAATAACATGAACCGTAAATAAGTATTGTATCAAATAAGTCGTCAAATAACAATACATGCAAATAGGACTATTTTACGCCGACTATATAGAGTGGTGACACATTCCTTATATTATACAACGCCGACTATATAGAGTGGTGACACATTCCTTATATTATACAACGCCGACTATATAGAGTGGTGACACATTCCTTATATTATACAACGCCGACTATATAGAGTGGTGACACATTCCTTATATTATACAACGCCGACTATATAGAGTGGTGACACATTCCTTATATTATACAACGCCGACTATATAGAGTGGTGACACATTCCTTATATTATACAACGCCGACTATATAGAGTGGTGACACATTCCTTATATTATACAACGCCGACTATATAGAGTGGTGACAAAGCATTGTACACAATTCACGGTATGGTGATGGACTGTAACCATAGATATAACGGGATTTGGCAGAAAGCATAATGCTTATATTATACAATCTCTTACATATCAAATAGCACAATTGTGTTGCGAGTTGATAACTGTTTTACAGTGGTACGATATGCCGTTTTCGAGGCGGATCATAATAGCAGACGATACGAATCCATGCTATTAATGGCATTCAAATCCGATGATTGTATCGTGTTCCGGGTATATATGATGATCAAATAACACGAACAGTAAATAAGTATTGTATCGTATAAGTCGTCGAATAACAATACATGCAAATAGAACTATATTACACGGAACGCCGGCTATATATAGAGTGGTGACATATTTCTTCCAGATCAGGATATAAGGATCCGCTAAATGAGTTATAATTAGACCAGAGAGGTAACAGTTCGAGGAGTCCAGAATGGTATTAACTATAAGAAATATTTTGCATTTAATTTTGTCGATGTTAGAAACTTCCCTGTCAGAATATCACACAGTTCCTAGTGTTTCTAACTGGTGGAGTGTATATATTATATCTATGGTGGAGTGTATATATTATATCTATGGCCGTAGACAGGGTAGAGATTCATAGTTTAACACTTTCATGACTGGAGCTTCCTGAAATTTTGCGAAAAAACCCTGTGCCAATGCATTATCTTAGATACGCGATGCGCCACGCCTATATAAGAACATGCATTAACCTAACAATATATTGACCTTGTAAGCCAGTGCATTCTCTTATAAGTCCCCAAAAGAGAATGCACTGGCACCTGATCTTTAATGCTGCACCAGCACAGGAATAGTTATGTGTCAATGCTTCCAATCGCAGCTGACCATATTTGAAGACTTGATGAAACCGATTTGTATTTATATTAAACTGGATGTATACACCCCAAACCCCTGTCGCCACGTCCCTGTCTACACCCAAACCCCTGTCGCCACGTCGCTGTCTACCCCCGCCCAAACCCCTGTCGCCACGTCGCTGTCTACCCCCCCCCCCCCAAACCCCTGTCGCCACGTCCCTGGTATAATTGCATGGAATTTTGCTATCGCTTGAACGTACCCACATGATCGGAGATTAAGGAATGACGACTGACATACCTTGGGCTTGGAAAACTAGGCATAATAACCCAAGAATCAGCGGCAGACACCGGCGCATCATTCTTGCTGCGAAAAAATATCCAACTCCAAAATTGATACCACCACAAACACACACGATGGATGGACTGTTTGATACGAGCAAAGACGTGGGGATTTATAAAGTCATAAAATATACTGTTCTACCCCGGTGATTCGGTATTATGGTAAGCATTCCGTCAGTCTTTATGTCTATACACCCGCTAACTGATAAGATGCTCTTTAGACACTCAATTGATCTCTCAACATCAAGCGTGAAGGCCAAGGGTTCATATAAATGATCAATGTCACGGATGACCCTCGCGATGGGTATTGTGGTTAAAGGTACTCAATCCGATCAGAGGGTCCTATATTACTATTTCGTTGGCTTTGGGGGTAACAAATATTTGATTCGAGTCGAGGAACCCACCATCAAAGCTCAGAGTGATTAGATATCGATTTTTGAAATCTATTAATTTTCGGAGATCTGTCCCACAAGTTAGCAGAACCACGTGCTCAAAATGGACAAATTGCGGGTGTAAGATGGATAACTCTAAAATCAAGTGCTTACTATTAACAATAATAACAACTTGATTTTAGAGTTATCCATCTTGAATAGAGAATTTTCCCCAAAGCGGATTTTGGATATGTTATTCCTCAGATTCTACCCAACAAAATTACACCGAAAACAGCTTGTTAATAATTTTTTCTAGGTCCAATGCTTCAACGACCAGACTATTCCGTTAAAACCGCATTAAACAGAAAGAATATTAAAATATAGACATAGTTTGATCTTATGCTAATCGCGTAAATATCATGTTATTGTCGTGATGGTAAAAAAGGCCATAATATGTTACAGTATAGAGTACGTACGCCGGATTAGGGGTCTGTTACAGTACAGTACAGTTACCTTCGGACGCAGGATTGGGGGTCTGTTACAGTACAGTACCATTCGGACGCCGGATTGGGGGTCTGTTACAGTACAGTACAGTACCCTTCGGATGCCGGATTAGGGGTCTGTTACAGTACAGTACAGTACCCTTCGGACGCCGGATTGGGGTATGTCATCGCGTATTCCGGACGCCGGTTGTGCCGGGCTCATATTTCGGGATGCTTCCATTGATATTATTTCTTGACGTTAAACACCGACAAACAACCAATACAAGTTCAGTTCGCTGATTTATATTTCTTTACTCGAACATAATATTCTCCACAATTTAGCTCCTTATACTTTTCGTTGTCATACCTCATATAGTGCTATAATGAATAGTAAATATAGTGTCCAAACTCCCCCACTCAATCAAAAGTTATATAGTATATATAGTGTTCAAACTCCCCAACTCAATCAAAAGTTCTCTATTACTGATCTACCGTATATATATATATATATGAAGAAAATACCCATTTACACAAACGCATATTTATTGAAGCATATTTATTAAAGCATATTTATTAAATTTATTTATTTATTTATTTATTGTAAATGATGTCTATCTCATCAGTCAATATACTAGTCAATATATTAGCCAATACACCATAAATATAAAACTATATTTAATAGTATGTGTAAATGCAGAATCTTTACCTTTTACTTCTACATACATTATAGTATAAGATTATGAAATATCTCCAACAAATATATAATAGATTGTATGGTCAAGGAGCTGAGTCATAATAGATTGTATGGTCAAGGAGCTGGAGTCAGAAAATAATTAATAATTTCCATGGGAGGTAGTCGGAAGACGACCGTATGGTCATGCAACCTCCCTGTAATGTATATTGTTATATGTTATAAAATATTTTGTTTACATTAATTAATTATATACATTGCTGAATAAAGTATATTATATTCTAACGCCTGCTCCGACATTAGTTAAAACGAACAAAGAATCGCACAAACTCCACTAAATGTTATAGCTACCAAATCAACCATAACCCATACAGCAATATGCCCCGGAAGTCACTACACCAATCACCATAAACTCATAAAATCATACATGTAAATATGTTCAGCTGTCATATTTTGTATCTTTAATCGATTGTATCGGGAGAGGGGCTTTATAAGTTGATAAAACTTTTGCCCCGATCCCTTTTGTACTATATGCAAATAAAATACGTTTCAAGTCAAGTCCAAATAGATCATAATGCTGACCATCTGACGTCAGCTTGGCGGTCAAAACGTTCATGCCAAGTACGCCATACTAGAACTGTTGGTATATAGTTACGTTGATTGAATGGATTTGTTAGCATGGGAAGAATTTACAAGTCAAAATGCAAAATTTTTCAATCTTTTGACATGCATAATCAGAAATGGGACAAATATCTTACAAAATGGTGTGGGGTGTTCGGACAACCAACCCTCCCTGAATCAGAAGTGTATAGGAAGTCTAGATGTATTTCAATTCAAATTTTTACATAGCTCAAGTGATTCTTTTTCTCCATTCAATGTGTAGACAAATTAATATCTAGGGAGTTGATGCACACCGAGATATCACACATGTACGATTTGCATTTATTCGGGAAGAATTCACTGCTGTTAGGGTAGTCTTTCTATAATAAAAATGTCTGTAAATAGCATTTGGTGAAATAGCATACGATCAGCGACCGACAGTGTCGTGGGTCCCTTTAAGTAAATATTTATGAAAGCCCTCACGCATGGACGTGTCGACGTGGGGAGTTTATGTGTCTACCTCCCCCAACTTTGGTCAAAATGTCCAAAAGTTGGAAACTGCATGCTGGACATAACATTAGTTGGAAATTTTTCACTGCATATACACGGGAGGGGGGGGGGGGGGGAGGTGTTCGTATAATACCACACCACGTGACCACATATAGGTTTAAATTGCTCTCATTGTTTGATTTTCCAAGAAATAATTAGTTGGGTATTTGTTGTTTTTAATCAGTAATTAGTTGGGAATTTGTTGTTTTAGACCAACAGCAGCATATTTTTCTACTTTTGGTCAAAATATTGGTCTGAAATGGCCATGCATCCGTTTGATATTTTCCAACCTTAGTGGGGTGTCCGCTAAGGAAAGTTCCAACAGTTGGAAGTTTAAGGTACCAGTTCTAATCGGGGGGGGGGGCGCAAATGGTATTTCGCGAACATAGGGGTTTGGTCCTTGTGTTTCAAGAGGGGCGCAGTATGAAATTTCAAGGTGGACACCCCCCCCCCCAACTGAGATCATCTGGCCACGTCCCTAATCACACTTGATGTGCAACCTCGTCACTTGAATGCTCTCCGCCGTGGTTATCATCTTGAACTGCGCTCCCCGAGGTTAGCATCTAAATTGGTCATGCTTATTATATGTACATAGCGCAATTATTCTCAGTTTCAAATAAGCTACTTCACGTCCTATAATAACTCGGGGGTTCACAGGAAGAGGTCTTCGATTTTATGTGCGCCAAACTCACAGTTTATATCGACGGCTTGAAATTATCACCTAGCCTGAGGCAGACGGTGCAGAAAACGACCTTTGATTTTCTTGGAAGATTGGAAGCCGTGGTTTTATGACCACAACCTATGCGTGGTTTGGAGTTGGAACATACCTCTGATGTTGTTATATATATATACGAGCGAGTACACCGTGTGTTGCAGCGTCGATATAATCATAAATAATGTGAAGATGATGTTAGCGGCGATTACTGGGCATGAACTAACCGAATACAAAGCGATTTAATTATGTGCGTTGGAGATTATCTTCGTTTCAACTAGTATGCCATATCAGAAATGAAATTTTCCAAATTGTTGGTAGATATCACAGTAATTTTACAAGTATGTCAATCGATCAGAAATTTAATGTTATAATGAAAAATGATAACCCTGAAATAAGCAGCAAAATCAGCAACGTGGTCCGGAGCTTCTTTGATAAGAGTTCTGAATGAATGGATATTATGCTTGCCACCACATAATTAAATACATGCAGCTATACATGCCATGTTCACAAGTAATTGTTTATTAATTATTGTTTTATTATGAATTGTATTGTTAGCATACTGCCTTTATTGGGTTTTATGCAAATAAATCGTATCGTATCATGACGTCGCCATGTCGGTTTATAGTCCAGTGCATTTATGGTTTTACCCAGAACTAATTGCAACATAATTTTTTTTGGCTGGAATTGGTACACATACCCTCCATAAACAACATACTCAAAATCAGCAAAAATCGGAAAAAGGGAAATTATTGAATTTCGTGAAAACAAATTGGGAAATTTTGGTCAATTCATCAATTTATGGATTTTCTTTGTTGAAATCTACACACCATCCTGGCAAGGTTATATTGTTTTAACTAGCCATCGGAGGTCCCGTTGTTTATATGTTGATGGTAGCCCAATATAACATACATATTTTTGAATTGTGCATATATGGCACTTAAAGGATTAAGAACCGTTTATATATAATATCATACGGGGAAAAAAACCGAAGACAATAATATAAGTTCCAGGAGGGATATAAACAGTGGGGAAAACCTACCAAACATAAAGTATTGTAAGGAGGTATGCATATATAACACATAGTGTAACGCTCTTTATAAATGGGTTCTTTTGATATTGTATATATATACTGTATTTTATACAGAAACACACAGTAGGCCTATATTTCAAGTTACATATTTTGTACAACCTCGTGATTTAGCCTAATGTTTGATGTCGGCGTGGCTTGATAACATGGAGGAAACATAACATTTAATAATTTGGAAAAGGTTTACTACGATCATGCCGAAAATGGTATCTTAAAATGTTGGGAATCGATAAATAAATATAGCCAGGTCATCAGGAGAGCGTCTCTGGTTTAAACGAACATAAATCAGAACGTTGATTTGTGGTTTCGGTTCTTTACGCTCCCGACCTTATGTGATCACCAGAGAGATAACCGTGCATCTCAAATTACCAAGCTGCACCCCAGCTAAAACCGGGCCAAATGTAACCTCGAAATCAAGCACACATAGATTTTCAAACGATTGATCGCGCGCGATGGTGAACCAAAAACACGTCGGTATTATCGGGGTTAGAACCAGCACAGCCAGCGCTATAAATCGGTCGATATGGTGTATTAGATGGTCATAGTAACGGCGCCTGTCAGGATTTGAACCAGCACAGCCAGCGCTATAAATCGGTCGATATGGTGTATTAGGTCGTCATAGTAACCGCGCCTGTCGGGGTTAGAACCAGCACAGCCAGCGCTATAAATCGGTCGATATGGTGTATTAGGTCGTCATAGTAACCGCGCCTATCGGGGTTAGAACCAGCACAGCCAGCGCTATAATTCGGTCGATATGGTGTATTAGGTCGTCATAGTAACGGCGCCTATCGGGGTTAGAACCAGCACAGCCAGCGCTATAAATCGGTCGATATGGCGTATTAGATGGTCATAGTAACGGCGCCTATCGGGGTTAGAACCAGCACAGCCAGCACTATAAATCGGTCGATATGGTGTATTAGGTCGTCATAGTAACGGCGCCTATCGGGGTTAGAACCAGCACAGCCAGCGCTATAAATCGGTCGATATGGTGTATTAGGTCGTCATAGTAACGGCGCCTATCGGGTTAGAACCAGCACCGCCAGCGCTATAAATCGGTCGATATGGTGTATTAGGTCGTCATAGTAACCGCGCCTATCGGGGTTAGAACCAGTACAGCCAGCGCTATATCGGTCGATATGGTGTATTAGGTCGTCATAGTAACGGCGCCTATCGGGGTTAGAACCAGTACAGCCAGCGCTATAAATCGGTCGATATGGTGTATTAGGTCGTCATAGTAACCGCGCCTATCGGGGTTAGAACCAGTACAGCCAGCGCTAAATCGGTCGATATGGTGTATTAGGTCGTCATAGTAACCGCGCCTATCGGGGTTAGAACCAGCACAGCCAGCGCTATAAATCGGTCGATATGGTGTATTAGATGGTCATAGTAACGGCGCCTATCGGGGTTAGAACCAGCACAGCCAGCACTATAAATCGGTCGATATGGTGTATTAGGTCGTCATAGTAACGGCGCCTATCGGGGTTAGAACCAGCACAGCCAGCGCTATAAATCGGTCGATATGGTGTATTAGGTCGTCATAGTAACGGCGCCTATCGGGTTAGAACCAGCACCGCCAGCGCTATAAATCGGTCGATATGGTGTATTAGGTCGTCATAGTAACCGCGCCTATCGGGGTTAGAACCAGTACAGCCAGCGCTATATCGGTCGATATGGTGTATTAGGTCGTCATAGTAACGGCGCCTATCGGGGTTAGAACCAGTACAGCCAGCGCTATAAATCGGTCGATATGGTGTATTAGGTCGTCATAGTAACCGCGCCTATCGGGGTTAGAACCAGTACAGCCAGCGCTAAATCGGTCGATATGGTGTATTAGGTCGTCATAGTAACCGCGCCTATCGGGGTTAGAACCAGCACAGCCAGCGCTATAAATCGGTCGATATGGTGTATTAGATGGTCATAGTAACGGCGCCTATCGGGGTTAGAACCAGTACAGCCAGTGCTATAAATCGGTCGATATGGTGTATTAGGTCGTCATGGTAACCACGCCTATCGGGGTTAGAACCAGTACAGCCAGCGCTATAAATCGGTCGATATGTTGTATTAGGTCGTCATAGTAACGGCGCCTATCGGGGTTAGAACCAGTACAGCCAGCGCTATAAATCGGTCGATATGGTGTATTAGGTCGTCATAGTAACGGCGCCTATCGGGGTTAGAACAAGTACAGCCAACGCTATAAATCGGTCGATATGGTGTATTAGGTCGTCATAGTAACCGCGCCTATCGGGGTTAGAACCAGTACAGCCAACGCTATAAATCGGTCGATATGGTGTATTAGGTCGTCATAGTAACCGCGCCTATCGGGGTTAGAACCAGTACAGCCAACGCTATAAATCGGTCGATATGGTGTATTAGGTCGTCATAGTAACCGCGCCTATCGGGGTTAGAACCAGTACAGCCAACGCTATAAATCGGTCGATATGGTGTATTAGGTCGTCATAGTAACGGCGCCTATCGGGGTTAGAACCAGTACAGCCAGCGCTATAAATCGGTCGATATGGTGTATTAGGTCGTCATAGTAACGGCGCCTATCGGGGTTTGAACCAGCACAGCCAGTGCTATAAATCAGTCGATATGGTGTATTAGGTCGTCATAGTAACAACGCCTATCGGGATTAGAACCAGCACCGCCAGCGCTATAAATCGGTCGATATGGTGTATTAGGTCGTCATAGTAACCACGCCTATCGGGGTTAGAACCAGCACAGCCAGCGCTATAAATCGGTCGATATGGTGTATTATATAGGTCGTCATAGTAACCACGCCTATCGGGGTTAGAACCAGCACAGCCAGCGCTATAAATCGGTCGATATGGTGTATTAGGTCGTCATAGTAACGGCGCCTATCGGGGTTAGAACCAGCACAGTCATAATAACGGCCTAGTGCACCATATCGGATGAGTCAACGGGGACCAAACGTACATGTAGACATCATTCAAACACTCTTATGTTAAATTCCCATCAGGCACCACAATGGATGCCATAGGATTTTCCAATGTTTGCATGGCATTCGATTCCACCGGCCGATATTCACCGCTCAGACCGAAGATTCCCGAAATTGTTTACTATGCACTGTCGTGAAAATAACGCCCCCCCCCCCGACATCACCAGGGGATGATTATTGACGAAATAACGGGCATCTTTGTTCATGTGATGTGTTAAATTTTCACCAATATGCACACAGAGGACAGAACACTTGACGCATATATACAGGCGCATACGGTATACTAAAAATAATTATGAATTCGCGTGAGGTAGACATATATAGTCAAGGACGTGGCTAGAGGGTCTCCGTTCGGGGGGTGTTCACCTTGGGAAATTCCAACTGAACCCCTCTTGAATCAGAATCAGACCAAACACAAGTTTTGCATAATTCCATTTGCACCCCCACCCCCTGGCACATTAGTGCTCATGCCTAATAGTCTATATATTCATAAACCATGATTCTATATTCCCGGTATGAGAACATTCAGATATTTTAACCTGAACAATTGCATAGATCCTAACATCTAGTGGTCTAACTCCAGAAAAATGCACACGGCCACAGACAAGAGACCAGGACACACCGAGCTGACCATGGTTGTTCTGTCCGGTGTGAGAACATTTTGAAAACTATACAAGAAAATCGCAAATCCAAGCATCTAGACTGGCCTCAACTGAAGCTTTCCTATAGTGTTGGAAATTTCAAACCTCATATCCCCCTCAGGTTTAATCTCTAAACCATCGCTTCAGCCCGCCAGGAACCTACGTCACTAATATAATCTCTAAACCATCGCTTCAGACGTTCTGATAACTGCTATATGGGACTCACGTAGTGGATGAGCTAGATATAGGTGTTGCCAGCAGGGTCCGCGCTGGACCGAAATTTACTTTTGCCAAATAATTTGCCAAATGAAAATATTTTTTGCCAAAATTAGCAATTGCCAAATGCTATCCCGGATAGTATCATTTCCTGCAACATTATGTTTCGACACTCGCGGTTTGAACAACTTTTGATATCGATATAAAAGCAGTTAGTTAATAATTAGCTATAGTCGCATCTCCATTGTGGTTTATCATACAACAATAAGCCGATCACCGAATAATACAATGGTAGAAGGGTTTCTCCATCAGAAGGGCATATCACAGGAGGATTAGTAACCCCCCCCCCAACATCAGTACTAATGCTATGAGATTAACTGCATCTTAATAGAGGTGTTAATTTTCCCTAAACCTTATAAAACATCACTAATATAATTATGTTGTAAGAGTTTCATGAAATTAATGGTATTGATTGACCAGTTTTTTTCCCCAAATTTCTTGAGGAATTAAAAATCGACTTGCCAAAAATTTTGCCAAATGTGAATTATTTTTGCCATTACCAAATTTGGCAAGTGGCAGCGCGAACCCTGGTTGCCAGACTTATTGTACTTACGAGTGAAAGGGGTTGTGTGTATTTACGAGAATTTACGATAATTTACTTGAATCTATGAAATGATTGAGGTGATTGGTGTTCAATATCGACACCTAATTTCCTTGTAAATTTCAGTTATAATATGATTTTTTTTAATTGTTACTGACTGTTTAAAGTGTGCGTTGAGAATTTTCACAGTTCATGTACTAGTTTATCCGGTTAGACAGACGTTTCTATATGTTTTATAAAAAATTTAAAGGCCACTTAATTTTCGAGTCACCAATTGTTTTTTTTTGTATAGTGACTTGATATACGGTTTTAATAACAATCTATGCTATGAAATATGATTAAAATACTATAATTCATCACCATTTGAAACATCTGTTTCTCAGAAGATGCCCTTAGAGAAATAGAAAACAGCTGAAATCATAGAAAGATTCCCCCGTTTTGGCTCTCAGAATGCAACAGAATTCAGATGAATTTCCAATGGAAGGGGAATAACTCTCTTTAAGATATAGAGTTATTCCCCCTTCATTGAAATAATACACATTTTACTACAATCTAGATGACAAAACACGTTGGTAACTCAACAAAAACAATATGTTCACAGTTTATTACACCGGATCAGTTGATAGTACAATGTTTTGGAGCTTCCTCTTTCAAATGGCATATAATATGGCATATTTATATTTTATATATGTGATCTGGGGTTCGAAAATTAAGTGGGCCTATACATTAAATCCGCTTTGGGTTAGATGCTTAATTGGTGACGTATACTTAGGTTCCTGGCCCTGGTGTAGAAATCAATTAAAGCATCCATCCGTTTTACTTTGGAAACGAGTACAAAAACTTTCTTATCTACTGAATTCACGCTCTTTATCCGATGACGGTTGGAAATTTCCAGCAAGGAAGGGGTGGTGCAAATATAATTTTTCGGATATGGTATCAAATTAACATTGTTTTTAGTTATTTTTCACCTTCTGTTCAGTTTCTATATATCTCCTAATTTGCAGAAGATAAATTGCGTAATCTAAGTGGCTAATGCGTGAACATCATTGCAGCTTCAACTGGGGAACTTCAATCTGATCCTAGGTGATTCTCTTGTTGTTAGACCCTCTTCACCCTTAATCTCCTATCTATCCAAAAACCATGTCATTACATGTATATAAAATTTTGTCAAAATCATTACGTTGATTGAGGGCATACATAAATATTGTTTAAACCAAGGGGGCGGGGGTGCAGTAGGAAATTCCAAGGTGGACACTCCCCAACCGAAATCCTCTAGTCACGGCCCTGGTTTTTTTTAGATACAAAATTACATTGAAATCCCAATATCCACCAATTTGATAATTTAGGACAAAAACTGTTTGGGGTAAAATCAAAACTATTTTACAAGAATATATAATTTATATAAATATCATGAAAAAATATAATATCACTTGCTTTTTGAGGGTGTGACAATGTGAAATACCTGCAATAATTATGGTCACCATACGTTTATATGATGTCAACGTGAATAGGTTGGTATCTTGGTATTAGATATTTCGCATTTTGAACAACAAATAATTATTACGAATAGGGTACTACGTCACTGGAATTTGTGTTCTTTAAATTCGTTGTCGTATTTCTCTATTCGTGTTTACGATTACAGGTTCTGATTCCAACAAAACTCACAAACACATGATATAGTAAGTTCACCCTGAAGCAATCTATCGAAATTACAACACAGGCTTCAACTAAGAATACACCAACGGTGTGTATTAAAAATGTTCTCAATCGAGCTTGTATATACATGAAGTAGGATTTATCTAGGATTTATTGAGTTCCGATTCAAGCATCGATCGATCGGCCGATATAAATTCTCAAAACCTATATATGGGAAATCGGTAGCGTACTGGTCTCTCGTGCTAGCGGACCGGGGTTCACAACCTGGTCAGGGTATTCTGACAAAAATCAGAACTCGGTCAGATACCAAGTTTGTCAGGCTGAAAAGTCTCATTCGAGATCACTGAATAAAGATCCGAATGCAAAATGCCGACTTCTCCCCATTACAACACTTGTCCAGGTATGTTGTCGTGGGTGCAGTACGCTGTCCGATCGGGCGCGGACATTAATGGCTGACCCGTGTACACGCTTCGGTGTGTGCACGTTAAAGAACGCTACTGGAGTCACCACAGGGTTATAAAGTCACTCGGCCGTGGTAGCACCTGGACCA
This sequence comes from Siphonodentalium dalli, assembly GCA_032622095.1. Lineage (NCBI taxonomy): Eukaryota > Metazoa > Mollusca > Scaphopoda > Gadilida > Siphonodentaliidae > Siphonodentalium > Siphonodentalium dalli. The sequence continues at coordinate 290,016,816 of CP136064.1, forward strand.
GTGCGTCTACAACCAGAATTGGTTCCTGCACTGTAATATCTACAGATACAGACAGATACAGATCACAAACATTAGCAGTAAATAGTTTACTCGACCATAATAGACACATATATGAAAAACATAATATAGTTTATATATACAATAAATATAAAACATGGTTATATAATATTACATAATTATATATAGAGAAATAAATTTGTTTCGATGATTACGTGAAATAATTCACGAGGGGAGTTATGGGCATGGTCACGAGGGGAGTCATGGGCATGGTCACGAGGGGAGTCACGAGCATGGTCACGAGGGGAGTCACGAGCATGGTCACGGGCATGGTAACACTCAAATGAATGCATGTGTGAAGCGGATATCCTACCCCTAGTGGCCGAGTTATCTGTATGCCACGAAATCATCGAAACCGACTAATTATTCTGTTTATCACACAATTTCCACCATTAAATTCCTTTAATTTAATATATAATATGCGACAAAATAATCCCTGATCAACTGATTAACTTCACCCGTGTCGAGCCCCAACTTTCAGCGGATGAAGACGTCATTAATTTTAATAATTTATGATCCATGGTATCGACGAACACTTTTCCGGAAGTCTATCTTTGTCTATGTTAGTTTGCCATGCGCATTGTGAATTGTTGTGAGTTCGGTAGGGAGAATTTAACAAATTAATTCTCGGAAAAAGTAATTTTATGAGATTATGGGATGATTAGACTGATATACTCTAAAATTTACTTGTCAATAAAAATACACATCTCCTGAATGTTCTTAATATCTGAATTACTGACATAATAGACCCGGATAAAGTGTTGGTCGATACTAATAGCGCCCACAGGGTCGTGGCGTTAACATATAAATACAAAAATTATAAATTAAAATCGAGCGCGCCACATCGCTACATTGTAATACGTTACGTTTTATATAAATAGCGATACGTTTGTTAAGGTGGCGCGTTCGTTTTTAATTTAATATTTTTAATATTTATAGTTCATATAGCGGTCTATTTGGATGCGGAAGATATGCAAATCATGACAAAATTGTTTGTTGATTCGTTTAAATCAGTTTAAATCAGATATATATATGTGTAATAAATAAATATAATAGTTGTGAGGCTAAGCACTATATATAATGTATATATATAATGTTAACTCGTATCCTGAATTTTTTTTTTATTTGGCCACTAAAAATTTCATTTGGCCACTTTTTTGGCCAGAAGGTTTTTCGGTCCAGCGCGAACACTGGCCATAACTACCTCTAGTTGACATTATTGCAAGAGCGATGACTTAGATACGTTAACGACCCGCTTCGGTTGATGGCCAGATGATTGATTACCAGTTATAATCAGACTTAAACAACAGAGAAGTTGGTTATATTACCAATGGTAGCCATAGTCATGGATTTCACTGATACGATACAAGAGTGTGGAATAAATACAGAACACAACTTTCATAATAATAGAGAATATGTTATCGAACTCGTTGCGGACGGCGCATAGTTACATATGAGACTATACATTAGGAGGAGATGTTAGTGTGTAAATTATTGATAATTCTGGATGCATGCTGGGGATAGGTGTGACACCCCTCTCTGTTAACTGGTATTCAGGATGCATGGTGTGGATATGGAGTGACACCCTTCAGAAAGCTAAAGGTGAGATGTGATTAACAAAGTAATTTTCGCATGATATGCAGAGATATGAATATTGCTGGCGAGATCATCTGGATTCCTGGTGCGCCATTAGTTTCTCTGTTCTCGTTCTCAGCTTCCTTCTGTATGACTGCTCTGCATTTGGCGGTGTTCGTGTCTGCGAAATCACCTATACACGCAGCGTACGCCATGAGATGAGGGATGTAACTGAGTTCGTGGGTTCCCACCACCATGTGGCTCATCGGTCCGCTCGCGTAGACGGCTACATCCTCTGCTCCATGACCCGCCTCTTCCATTCCGATTGTCGCATCCTGCTTGAAGTCATCAGCATCTGTAAATGAGAACTTGGATTACTTAGATCATGCGATTAATCCTGTAGCGAGCCTCACAGAGAAGGCTCTATTCCTGAGTGTCGCCTGCTCATGTATGTGAGGGGCACATGCGGGTGGTATCGGTAAATCGATCCATAAATCATGTAGCGAGCCTCACACAGATAGAAGGCTCCATTCCTGAGTGTCGTCTGTTCATGTATGTGAGGGGCACCGTGGTTAGCATAATATTTGGGCAATTAATCGATTCTGATAACTGAAGCAGCATTTCCAATTGTTGGTGGAGTCTGATGATATGAGGACCATCGAGTCGGATTGAGTACCTTTAACATGATAGATCGTGCGAAGAGAAAATAGGCACCGTTCACAATACTCTTCTATTATACTGATCGGTCAATTGACGATAGTTGTCGGCATGACAATCAGACGTGTGTGTTTAAAACCGCAGAAATTGAAACCCTATCCGTTATGATGATCAGTTGTTCACGGTTACACTTAGAATTTGTGCAAAACTTGGTGACGTAGTATACCATAACTGTAACAGTGAATCTGTGGAGCCTCTCTATTATATCGTATACAAGCAGCGTGTGTGTAACTGAACCTGGCTATGAGTTAAAATAGACAAACACGTGTAGATCACGTGTCCATAAATTGGTACTTACTGGTAATCTCATTGGTCAAATTGAGTCTAGTAGCCCTGAATCCTGCGCCGTTAGCATACATGAGCGTTGAGTACGGAAACCCGTCATATGGTGTGTCCATTGGCGATATGGGGTCAGCAATACCTGAAATAGCATGAGATTATGTCATAAATATAGAGCTACCAGCAATACATGAAAGAGCATGAGACTATGGAATAAATATAGAGCTACCAGCAATACCTGAAATAGCATGAGACTATATCATGAATATAGAGCTACCAGCAATACATGAAATAGCATGAGACTATGTCATAAATATAGAGCTACCAGAAATACACGAAAGAGCATGAGACTATGTCATAAATATAGAGCTACCAGCAATACACGAAAGAGCATGAGACTATGTCATAAATATAAAACTACATTGGTCGCATTTTCATGGTTTTTTTGACTGTCGGACCCAGAATTTCTAAACTTTAATTTTCGTACCCGGGATCTAGACTGCAGGGACGCGGCTAGAGGGTTTTCGTTGGGGGGGGGGTGCGCATCTTGAAAATTCCGACTGCATCCCCGCTTGAACCAGAGCAAACTCCCCATGATCGCGAAATACCAGTTTGCAGTTTGCAGTTTGTGAACTAACACCCCTATGGTTGTAAACTAACACCCCATATGCTTGGCAAAACCCCACATGGTTGGAAATTGTATAGCCATTTCAGACCAAAATTAGAAAATATATGGATGTTGGTCTAAAAAGAATATATTCCCCACTAAATTTAGGCTCATAGTTTAAAGACCCACTTTAACTATCGAATGCCCAGATCATATTATACTCAATATATTCAATATTATATACCACTTGGAAGAAGAACAAATAAGGATTAACTGTCATGTGAACTGTTTTTATTGAGATGTAACCGTGAGGTAAGTGGTCATAACTTGTGTAAAACCCAAAGGGTTTTACATACAAGTTATAACCACTTACCTCACGGTTACATCTCCATAAAAACAGTCCACATGACAGTTAATCCTTATATTTATATACATTTAGCCACTTTTGTAAATGTATTTAAATCGAAAAGTGTATCGTGACAAAACAAGCCCAAAATATCCCATAGCACCCTTGGCAAAAGTTAACAGGAACAATTTCTCTTTATATTGAAACCCGATGATGTATTAAGTCAATCCTGCACGAGTCCAAATGCGCCCAAAACATTACGCGTTCTTCTTTCCGAAACTGATGACGTGTCGATGTAATTATGAGGCTGCAGTTATGAGCTGTTGCGGGTTCACCGAGAAATAATTGCAACTAGCTACGTGTGCGCCGACCAATCGGAATGCTGGATTTAGTGATTATCACACTTAGTATGTAAATATACATATATATATTCCACCAGCATACGGAAGTTGTGGCCTTTGAGAGTCCATCAAGTGATAGAGATTATCAGATTCGTCGTTCACCCCAAGACTACCCACCTTGTTTACAACAAAATGAATAAAAATAAAAAAATTAAAAGATAGAGTTATTCCCCTTCCATTAAGGATAATAAACTAGCAGGACAGAGCACATGTCGGTACCTTGACAAAAACAGTATGCTCATGATTTATTCGACCGGATAAGTTCATAATGCAATGTTTTGAAGCTTCCCCTTTGAAATGGTGAAACTATAGAATATGTTTTATAAAATGTGATTGGGGGTTCGAAAGTTAAGTGGGATTTTAAATGCCTAAAATTTACAGAACAGACGATATGAAAAGAAAATAGTCTATAATACATGTAGTAGATAAGATCATAATAATCATCAGTACTAAATTGTATATGGATGAGATGGCTTATATAATGTATTCATTTCTTATGTTAATGCCATTCATAGATTAATTAATTTAAATATGGTCTAGGCCATCTCTTTGTAAGCATGTTTTATATAGTTACCGGAATATAAAATATTGGATATGAATCGAAAACCCCTGTCCGGAAATGCTTCTATCGATTAATATTGATTATATTTCGAATATGTTCTGGTCTAAAAACGTGTGGGTTTAGCTAACGAACAATAGTGGTTACTGCTAACAGAGACAAGAAATTTTATTGTGTAATTTTGTCACAAATAAACATTAATCAGTCTCATTATCGCTTATAACTATGTAATAAAACAATACCAACAATCAATCTGGGATATTTGACGTTCGGATCAAAGCTATGATTGATTGATTGATTTGGGTTTATTGTCGCTTTAGCCACTAATGCCATATCACGACATTGCCAGTTTTAGTGGTGGAGGAAATCCGCACACTTGCGACTAATCTAACAGTGATTTCAATGGCTGATAAACTCGTCAACCATGTGCGGCAAACCACCGGCCATCGGCGAGTAACTGGTAACTCCACCAGATAACAATTTCGAGTTACAAAGTCCACGATGGAAACATGTGGATTTGAACCCTAATCGTCAGCGCTGGAGGGCGAAACGGCTTGGAGTTGTACCCCTAACCGATTGAGCCACCGATCCCCCGATCAAAGCTATGGGAACACCCTAATGATCCCTATTGCTATATGGTATCGCCTGAAAGATCTGTTCTAAAAATAAAACAATAAAGTGTCCCACTTAATCATCTCATTTTAAAATAACATTTTCGAAATAAAATCAATAGTAATTCATAGAAACGGTTCCGGACAGGGATTTAAGTTAACAGTATAATTTTACGGAATAGTTTGAGAAATAATCTGTTTTAAATTATAATCTGCTCTGTTTAGAAATTTTTGTTTAAGTTTATTTTTTAAAGAAATATTTACGACTTGTACGAACAAGACCGTATCGCATCACCCATATCATAATTCACTGACCATATATATATATATATGTTTGAAACACAGGAGAATACATATTATATATTATGTTGAGTACACTAGGAGATGGTTAAATAACTTTAATGTACAGCCCCCCCCCCCTTAATGGTGCGTTCACATGACGGGCAAGCAAATATCAGGTATGCCCCACGTGACTTACTTGACCAATGCAAAAAATAATACAGGAAAATATCCCATGGAGGCAGTGCACTGATATGTTGTCGCCTGTGGGTGATATGAGTTCACCATGATTGGTGGTTATCGGTATCCGTTAAATAATCTCAAAGGGATACGATGGTAACCGTTCACGCACTCGAGTTATGACCAATACATAGTATTGTCTGTTCAACAACTCACTTGGTAATTCCATTTTTAGATGAGTTGACAGAATCGCTGAAGTATTATATGGATGTGTATAGGGACGTATAGCTATAGAGGATATTCATGTTGGATTTACAACTGCAATCCCCCCTTGAACTAGGCCCAACATCCAAGATCACATAATAAAATTTTCACCCCTGACATCGGCTTTGAATTTCCCACCTGGTACCTCACATGCCTTGTTTTTAACGTGAATTTTGACTGAACACCGGGGAGGGAGAGACCTCCAGGATATTTTAAACCACTATTTTGACCAAAAGTAATAGAAATGTAAATGTTGGTCTAAAACAACAAATTCCACATGCATTACTGGTTGGAAAATCAGACTACCAGAACAATCTCAACTCATTGTTGGTGTGAAATTTCCAACTAATATGTTGTCAGGTTTGAAATTTGCAACTAGTGAAAACATTGACCATAGTGAGGGGGTCGGTCCCATGTCCACACATGCACTCCTGTATTTGGTAATGTAATATACACCACAACCCCACGAACCAAGCCAAATCGACAGCTCTAGAAAACTTCATATGGGGTCTCGGTGTGGATGGGGTCATCCGATTGCCACAAAACCATAATAACTTTTGTCATCCCACATATGCATGTACTTTGAAATTATAACAGGCGTGAACCTATTTCCAAATGACGTGACCATTTTATCATATATCGAAGGTTTTTATGCACGAGAGAAGCAACGTGGCTTCAGGTAGGTGGGTGCCTCATCCCACCCGATTACGCTAATATTATTATGTTTAGTTGGAAATTTCATAATGTAATGAATTGCCAATATGGACTATATGTTGTTTACCGGACGCAATCCACTTGAACCACCAAGACTAATACTGTTGTGATTGAGCTATCAAAACCGCCGCGTTTTCACGAGCGTAATCTTTGCAGCAAGAAAATAACAGGGCAGAATTGTACCTGATATTTTCTTGGAGATATTTTCTTGCAGCTTCATGTGAACGCACCATAAGGGTGTTGAGATTTTCTATGCCCGTTATACTCACCGAGTATGTCGTTTAATGTACAGCCCCCCTTAAGGGTGTTGAGATCCTCTATGCCCGTTATACTCACCGAGTATATGTCGTTTAATGTACAGCCCCCCTTAAGGGTGTTGAGATCCTCTATGCCCGTTATACTCACCGAGTATGTCGTTTAATGTACAGCCCCCCCTTAAGAGTGTTGAGATCCTCTATGCCCGTTATACTCACCGAGTATGTCGTTTAATGTACAGCCCCCATTAAGGGTGTTGAGATCTTATATGCCCGTTATACTCACCGAGTATGTCGTTTAATGTACAGCCCCCCCTTAAGGGTGTTGAGATCTTATATGCCCGTTATACTCACCGAGTATGTCGTTTAATGTACAGCCCCCCTTAAGGGTGTTGAGATCTTATATGCCCGTTATACTCACCGAGTATGTCGTTTAATGTACAGCCCCCCTTAAGGGTGTTGATATATTCTATGCCCGGTATACTCACCGAGTATGTCGTTTAACGTACAGCCCCCATTAAGGGTGTTGAGATCTTCTATACACTTTATACTAACCGAGTATATGTCGTTTAATGTACAGCCCCCCCGTAACGGTGTTGAGATCTTCTATGCACTTTATACTCATCAAGTATGTCGTTTAATGTACACCCCCCTTAAGGGTGTTGAGATCTGCTATGCCCGTTATACTCACCGAGTATGTCGTTTAATGTACAGCCCCCCTTAAGGGTGTTGATATATTCTATGCCCGTTATACTCACCGAGTATGTCGTTTAATGTACAGCCCCCCCCTTAAGGGTGTTGAGATCCTCTATGTCCGTTATACTCACCGAGTATGTCGTTTAATGTACAGCCCCCATTAAGGGTGTTGAGATCTTCTATGCACTTTATACTCACCGAGTATATGTCGTTTAATGTACAGCCCCCCCCCCCCCTTAAGGGTGTTGAGATCTTCTATGCACTTTATACTCATCAAGTATGTCGTTTAATGTACACCCCCTTAAGGGTGTTGATATATTCTATGCCCATTATACTCACCGAGTATGTCGTTTAATGTACAGCCCCCTTAATGGTGTTGATATATTCTATGCCCATTATAATCACCGAGTATGTCGTTTAATGTACAGCCCCCCTTAAGGGTGTTGAGATCTTCTATGCCCGTTATACTCACCGAGTATGTCGTTTAATGTACAGCCCCCCTTAAGGGTGTTGATATATTCTATGCCCGTTATACTCACCGAGTATGTCGTTACCCCTTTTAGAGTATCCAAGGACAGTGAACGAAAATGAGTGGTCAGCAGTAACTGCCAATAGCGTGTCAGCTGACCTTGTGATGGACTTGGCCACGCCTATTGCAGCGTCGAATGCTATGGTGTCGTACAGCGCTCTTTTGGCAGTTCCTGCGTGGTGACCATGGTCAATTCTTGCTCCTGTGGTTGAAATTATAGGATTAATTATGCATTTCCTCAACTTCTCCGTTTACGGACCATAACTAAGCAGCATGAAAATACCCAGACCCCTTCCATAACTTCGGGACCCCACCAGACGCTCCAAACCATCTAAACCAGATTTATCACCATATTTACGTAATTGATTGATTCAGATAATTTTCCCTCAAAGATAATCAGCTGCAGTATTTTTCACGGTGAGGAATCACGTGGTTTCGAGTTGATGAGTATCACGTGTTTAAAATGGCCGAGAGATCTAAAACGCGACCAGACGCGAGGAACAAAAGGTAATAAACTAAGATATGATATGAGTGTTTCTCTCATATGATATTTATGAAATGAGTCTAAGAAGTTTCAGTTTTCTCGAGTCTCCGGCGAGAGAAAACTGAAAATTCGTGACGAGTTTCATAAATATCATATGAGAGAAACACGAATTACATATTCTATTTATCATATGACACCTATAAATTGATTATGATGTCCAAAACGCACACAAATCACTAAATAGCTATATGACATCGGCAGCAAAAGGTTAATGTGACGTCACTTCATTGCACCGGAAGCCCAATTACACCTGGTGAACTAGCAGAAATAATATGCACGCGAAGATATAGTGCGCTGTTCTCAGTTTGTGACATTATATCGTATGTTTGTTAGATAAATACGAATTACATATTCTATTTATCGTATAAAAATGTCCAACTCTATATATTTCAAGATTATAATTGCGAGAATTTCGGCATCGCGTTGATTGACACGCACGAATTTTACCTGCATATAGTTAGAGATGCGGCTCGGCTCAGGCTGCCATTCAGCCAATCAGAACACACTTTTTGTCAACAAACCAATCAAATTATCGGAAGGTGATATGAACTAGTAGTTCATATGAAATTGATTTATGACATAAATAATGATTGAGTCATATGATAAACTAAGATATGACATATTACATAATATTTTGACAGCTACGAGCAGATGCTATACTATTTTTCAATCAAGCCGATACCTCATTTATGTCAAAATTCATTTTTGTGGGCTCTAACATTCTGACCAAAGTTGTCAGTCGAAGGATTTTTCAAGATGTGTGGACTTGTGTATTCCACGCACCTCCGACTGGTAACTTTGGTTGGAATGTTATAGAAAACCACTGATTTTTCCGAACAAATGAGGTATCAACGTTGTTTCAAAGATAAACCAGCATACGCTTGTAACAGTCAAACTGCTATGTTTTGTGTCAGTTTCTCGTATATTATGCTTGTGTGCGTTTGCACCTTTTGAATGTGTGGTACTCGCCAACCTCCAAACCACGTGATTCCTAATTTCCTACCATTGTTTTTGTTATGTTGACAAGTGTTTCCCTAAACAAATTCAAGAAGCGTAACTCTATATGACTTGAGGTGAACACAAATAGTAATGCGTTCTATAACTCCATTTCAAGGATCCAATATTGGATTTTGAAGCCAAACCAAGATATTATACATGACTCTACAATGCACTTAGTTTTAATCATTATAGCGGGTTTATATGCAAATTGTATTGTAATGTAATCGATTTCAAATAATGGTGTCAGCTGGAGCTCATAATTCACATAGTACCTGCATTACTAATAAGCCACACGCATATGATGTACCGTGTGTTGGAAGACTATCTGTGTCAGCTAACTTCTCGTACCTTTAGTACCTGCACCACCAATAAGCCACACGCATGTGACCTACAGTATGTGTGAAGTTTTTCTGGGTCAACTAACTTCTCGGACCTTTAGTATTTGCACCACCAATAAGACACCCGCATATGACATACCATATATGTGGAGACTATCCGGGCCAACTTACTTCTCGGACCTTTAACCCTTACTATCCAGACCACCACGAACTTGCAAGAAGCCACATAATATAATTTAGAAAGCCTATTATTAGTTTTTCATAGCCAAGAACCTACGTCACTAATGTAATCTTTAAACCGTCGTTTCAGATCTTAGAATGGCTGCTATGTTGAATTCATGTACAGTCGATGAGCTAGATATTTGTTGCAGCGTTATTGTACTTACGAAGGACAGGGATTATGTGCATTTTACGAACATCTATTATATTGTTGAGGTGTGTTTGATGTGTGTTTGATGTTCAAAATATTGGCACAATCCATTCCTATATTCATCGTAAATGTCATTTATAAATATGACTGTTTAACGATTACTGATTTCTGACTGTGCATTGTTGATTGGTGCCGCAGGTTCCAAGCCCTGATAACATAGGCATGCGGCATATGTTTAAATATGTATAGGCCAACTTCATTTCCTTTCTCGTATATCTAGTTACATAAAAATGACTTGCTCTATCCCTCCGACATTGATGATGTTTTTGGTATCTAATTTTTTTACTAGCTCACATGAATGTGATGCGTCGCGGTGATCCATATTGTATCGCGGTGATCAATAGTGTGTCGCGGTGATCCATAGTGTGTCGTGGTGATCAATAGTGTGTCGCGGTGATCCATAGTGTGTCGTGGTGATCCATAATGTGTCGCAGTGGTCCACGGTGTGTCGCGGTGATCCATAGTGTGTCACGGTGATCCATAGTGTGTCGCGGTGATCCATATATAGTGTGTCGCGGTGATCCATGGTGTGTCGCGGTGAACCATGGTGTGTCGCGGTGATCCATAGTGTGTCGTGGTATTCCATAGTGTGTCGCGGTGATCCATAGTGTGTCGCGGTGATCCATAGTGTATCGTGGTGATCCATACTGTGTGGCGGTGATCCATAATATGTCGCGGTGATCAATGGTGTGTCACGGTGATCCATGGTGTGTCACGGTGATCCACGGTGTGTCGCGGTGATCCGTGGTGGTGTCACGGTGATCCATGGTGTGACGTGGTGATCCATAGTGTGTCGTGGTAATCCATGGTGTGTCGTGGTGTTCCATAATGTGTCGCGGTGATCCATGGTGTGTCCTGGTGATCCATGGTATGTCGTGGTGATCCATGGTACGTCGCGGTGATCCATGGTGTGTCGTGGTGATCCATGGTGTGTCGTGGTGATCCATAATGTGTCGCGGTGATCAATAGTGTGTCGCGGTGATCCATAGTTTGTCGCGGTGATCCATAGTTTGTCGTGGTGATCCATAATGTGTCGCGGTGATCCATGGTGTGTCACGGTGATCCATGGTGTGTCGTGGTGATCCATGGTGTGTCGCGGTGATCCATGGTGTGTCGCGGTGACCCATAGTGTGTCGCAGTGATCCATAGTGTGTCGTGGTGATCGAAATGTGTCGTGGTGATGCATTGTGTGTCGCGGTGATCCATGGTCTGTCGCGGTGATCCATGGTTTGTCGCGGTGATCCATGGTGTGTCGCGGTGATCCATCGTTTCTCGCGGTGATCCATGGTGTGTCGCGGTGATCCATGGTGTGTCGCAGTGATCCATAGTATGTCGTGGTGATCCATAATATGTCGTGTTGATCCATAATGTGTCGCGGTGATCCATAATGTGTCGCGGAGATCCATGGTGTGTCGCGGTGATCCACAATGTGTCGTGGTGATCCATGGTGTTTCGTGGTGATCCATAGTGTGTCGCGGTGATCCATGGTGTGTCGTGGTGATCCATAGAGTGTCGCGGTGATCCACGGTGTGTCGCGGTGATCCATGGTCGTATTCATGAGGTTTTGGACAAATCGCCAAGGTGTTATACTTATCCCACACTCTTTATATACATTTCTAACTTAGTAACTGCATGGATATAGCTTTGAACATACCTTCAGCAAAGAGGAAGAAGCCCTTGGGATTTTTACTCAGTATCTGGATAGCTTTTCGTGTCATCTCCTGAATGGATGGCTGCCCAGCGTCGCTGTTGTCTCGTCCAAGGTCATATGACATGTGGCTGTAACCGAATAATCCTGAAACACATATATCAAAATAATGGATATAACATGCAGGAAGGGACCAGTACAGGCACAGTTCGGTCATTGTTATTGAAATAAACAAAATCCCCCTTTGGTTGGAACTTTCCAACAAGGACCATCAGGTTATAAATATCTAACCTGACACCCCCATTAAAGGCCCACTTATTTTTCGATCCCCCATATCACATTATATAAAATATATGCCATTAGTATAGACCATTTGAATGTATTTTCAACTTATTCGATGTAGTAAACTGTGATCATGTTGTTTTTGTTGAGATAAATACGTCTGTCCTGTGCTCAAGTTTCGGCACAAAGTATAATATTTATATATTTATTTAGATATAGAGTTATTCCCCTTCCATTGGAAAATAAACTGTAGTTTGAATTCTGTTGCATTCTGGGAGTCATAATGGATAAAATGATTTTATGATTTCAGCTATTTCACATTACCCTATGGGAACCTTCTGGGACACAAAAGTTCCATATGCATGGTGATGAATTATAGTATTTTAATGTTATTTTATGGTATATATTGTTTTTTAAACCGTATATCAAGGCACTATAACAAAACAATAATCGGTGAATCGAAAATAAGGTGGGCCTTTAAAAGGCTTTAAGGTTGAACACATTCAAATTGATGGCCATTGCAGACCACGATGTTGACCAAAAGTAGAAAATATTATAATGGTCTAAAAACAACAAACTAGCGCACCATAATTACCCACTATAATTACTGGTTACAATATGAAACAATGAGAACAATTTCAACTTCTATCTGGTGCAAAAATGTTCAACAGTAATTGTGTGCCAGGCATGAAATGTCCAAGATGGGGGAGCAATGCGAGTGTTCGTCAACCGGATACGTCCCGATGAGTAGGAGGGTCGCTGCCGAGGGTGTTGAAGCCTAAAGACCGCTGGCCTGTAAGATAGAGTTCAATCCCCTGCTACGCTGGCCTGTAAGATAGAGTTCAATCCCCTGCTACGCTGGCCTGACCACTGTGTCAATTCTTTTTATGTCTGTTACAATTCATGCTGTATTATTCTGAGAAACGGAACTGTCCATATTCATTTGAAAATTGGTTAGATCAAGTCAGATTGAATTGTAACTGACAAAATACTAAACTAAAATATTAAGATTTAATTTCGAAAATATACGTGATGGCAGCGTTCAGACGAGCGTAGCTAGGGAACTGAACTCTCTCTCTCTCTCTCTCTCTCTCTCTCTCTCTCTCTTCTCTCTCTCTCTCTCATCTCTCTCTCTCTCTCTCTCTCTCTCTCTCTCTCTCTCACACACACACACACACACACACACACTTGCAGTTTGGCACCGCAGATGCTGTTATTTGTAATTGGCATGGCTTATCACAAACCAAAAATCAACATTATTGACATAATGTAAACGCCAATAAACAAAATTGAAATTCTCAACTACACCTTTTACCGGGCTCTGCCTCTGGGTCGCACTACAGCTCGGCCTCGTGGTCGCACTACAACTTTTAATGTGTCCCAATAATTAACATTCTATAAATAGAACCCCCAGCGCTATGGCAGCGCCCATGCGAAACAAGAATGTGTACATTAGTATACACGCGGCGCGCGTAATAAAGTCCCGTGCAGAAGACGTAATCAAATTAATTGACGGATAGTGGATTGGAAAAATGTACGAAAATATCTCGATAACGGATGTGCTAGCTGTTTTTGTATTCGGTTTATCTGCCATCTGTCGCATTACTTCGTATCTAGCAGACTGTCAAATAATGGAAATCAGGTTACCTTATTCTTCGATTCAGAGAATATAGAAACCAACAACAACATTTGAGTGCATTGCTCCCTTAAGGTCCATACATACAACATAACAGTGTAACAATATATTCCTTCTATACGACTCGACCGATTGTAGCCATGTTAAGATGCGTTCCAACTGATTATGCAAGTCAAAGGGACGCAACTGTGTAGAGTCTGTAACTTATAACAGGATCACGATACCGTACATATACACACAATTACACACTTACCCAGATGATAATCGGTTTCGGATAGATCGATATCATCGGAAATAAAGACATAATAATCGTGGACTTATTTCATTGAACAAAATCAATCAGTAAGTAAATCCGATCACTTTCCCCACTGGAAGAATATGTGACCCGCCATATCAAATCCAGTCGTAAGTCGGGATTTTTTTACCCCTGTGCCAATGCATTCTCTTATATATGCGAGTCGACCATAGGTCGCCTCGCATATATAAGACAATGCATTGGCCTAACAATTTTTTATCATTTTTTTTTAAATAAATGTTTCTTACAATTTTTAGGACATAAAATAAAAAAAACATCCATTACCCTGCAGGGAGCCCCACACATATATAGAAGCTCATGTTTGTCTGGGGCTCTGTATGGGTGAAATTATAAAATTGTTAAAGAATACAAGAACAAATTATTAAAATTGTAAAAAATTGTTAGGCCAATGTATTCTCTTATATATGCGAGGCGACCTATGATCGACTCGCATATATAAGAGAATGCATTGGCACAGGGTAAAAAAAATCCCGACTTACGACTGGATTTGATATGGCGGGTCACATATAGCAAAGAACTAAGATATGTATACGTAGTTGAAAATTCCAACCACATACACTCTGCAATGCAATGATTTATTCTCATGACAAATGACAGATGCGTATGGAGATTAACATAACTTATATACAAAAAATGGTAACAAGTATATATATACAATATGTACAAATGTATGGCGGCATTGGAGATCATGTAGTTACGATTAGAATATTATATGTACTCATTCGAAAGGTTTAATAGTATCAATAACTAAATAGTTCAGGTGGTATATGTCAACTAGGCGGATTTTCGTCGAACCTCTTAAAAAGGGTATGTATAAATTTGCATAGACGCCGTATTAGGCATGGGTTTTGTACATTGAGAAGTTCATCCATTATGGTAATGTTTGGTCTATTCAGGTATTATTTTGATATATGACATTTTCTCTCGCGCTCAAGCGCTTCACATTCGAATAGGTAATGGAATTCGTCTCCTAGTCTGTTTTCTCTACATAGCGGGCATGTTCGTTCCCATAGATATGTACTCTACCATTTCAGAGAACACAACGGTTGAACTATGCGCAAATGTAAATAGTTACTACTTTATTCGGGACACTTTATTGGGCATAAACATTACGACAATGATGGCACCAATAATAATCACTGCAGGTAATTCGTTTATAATAATCACTGTGTGTAATTCGTTTATAATAATCACTGTGTGTAATTCGTTTATAATAATCACTGCGTGTAATTTGTTTATAATAATCACTGTGTGTAATTCGTTTATAATAATCACTGCATGTAATTCGTTTCTAATAATCACTGTGTGTAATTCGTTTATAATAATCACTGCATGTAATTCGTTTCTAATAATCACTGCATGTAATTCGTTTATAATAATCACTGCGTGTAATTCGTTTATAATAATCACTGCATGTAATTCGTTTATAATAATCACAGCATGTAATTCGTTTATAATAATCACTGTTTGTAATTCGTTTATAATAATCACTGCGTGTAATTCGTTTATAATAATCACTGCATGTAATTCGTTTATAATAATCACTGCATGTAATTCGTTTATAATAATCACTGTGTGTAATTCGTTTATAATAATCACTGCATGTAATTCGTTTATAATAATCACTGCGTGTAATTCGTTTATAATAATCACTGCATGTAATTCGTTTATAATAATCACTGCATGTAATTCGTTTATAATAATCACTGTGTGTAATTCGTTTATAATAATCACTGCGTGTAATTCGTTTATAATAATCACTGCATGTAATTCGTTTATAATAATCACTGCATGTAATTCGTTTATAATAATGTATGTAATTCGTTTATAATAATCACTGCATGTAATTCGTTTATAATAATCACTGTGTGTAATTCGTTTATAATAATCACTGCATGTAATTCGTTTATAATAATCACTGCATGTAATTCGTTTATAATAATCACTGTGTGTAATTCGTTTATAATAATCACTGCGTGTAATTCGTTTATAATAATCACTGCATGTAATTCGTTTATAATAATCACTGCATGTAATTCGTTTATAATAATCACTGTGTGTAATTCGTTTATAATAATCACTGTGTGTAATTCGTTTATAATAATCACTGCATGTAATTCGTTTATAATAATCACTGCATGTAATTCGTTTATAATAATAACTGCGTGTAATTCGTTTATAATAATCAATGCATGTAATTCGTTTATAATAATCACTGCATGTAATTCGTTTATAATAATCACTGTGTGTAATTCGTTTATAATAATCACTGTGTGTAATTCGTTTATAATAATCACTGCATGTAATTCGTTTATAATAATCACTGCATGTAATTCGTTTATAATAATCACTGCATGTAATTCGTTTATAATAATCACTGCATGTAATTCGTTTATAATAATCACTGTGTGTAATTCGTTTATAATAATAACTGTGTGTAATTCGTTTATAATAATCACTGCATGTAATTCGTTTATAATAATCACTGTGTGTAATTCGTTATAATAATCACTGCATGTAATTCGTTTATAATAATCACTGTGTGTAATTCGTTTATAATAATCACTGCATGTAATTCGTTTATAATAATCACTGCATGTAATTCGTTTATAATAATCACTGCATGTAATTCGTATATAATAATAACTGCGTGTAATTCGTTTATAATAATCACTGCATGTAATTCGTTTATAATAACGACGCTGTTTTCTGACGATTTGATATCAAATTTATGAAAATAACTTATTTTTGGTATGATTATTTGTTATTCGTCCGGGAACACCTCGGTGGAGTGTTTCACATTACTTTAATGACGAAAGCATGTTTGATTTCGGGCAGATAACTCTACTTACCCAGAGCATAGTCGATTTCGTTTTGGTCGATATCATCGAATTGCCCCTTGTTGTAGACATAAGCATGCTTCAGATTTCTATCGGCTTTATCCTTTTTCCATTCCTAAAATAAGAGAGGTATCGTGTATATATGTTCAGAAATATCAATTGAGTGGCGTATATACGAGGGTGTCACCCGCCCCTTTATGATAAGTGGTAAGCGGTATATACGAGGGTGTCACCCGCCCCTTGGTGATAAGTGGTAAGTGGTATATACGAGGGTGTCACCCGCCCCTTTATGATAAGTGGTAAGCGGTATATACGAGGGTGTCACCCGCCCCTTTATGATAAGTGGTAAGCGGTAAATACGAGAGTGTCACCCGCCCCTTTGTGATAAGTGGTAAGCGGTATATACGAGGGTGTCAACCGCCCCTTTATGATAAGTGGTAAGCGGTATATACGAGGGTGTCACCCGCCCCTTTATGATAAGAGGGAAGCGGTATATACGAGGGTGTCACCCTCCCCTTGGTGATAAGTGGTAATGGGTATATACGAGGGTGTCACCCGCCCCTTTATGATAAGTGGTAAGCGGTATATATGAGGGTGTCACCCGCCCCTTTATGATAAGTGGTAAGCGGTATATACGAGGGTGTCACCCGCCCCTTGGTGATAAGTGGTAAGCGGTATATACGAGGGTGTCACCCGCCCCTTTGTGATAAGTGGTAAGCGCTATATACGAGGGTGTCACCCGCCCCTTTATGATAAGTGGTAAGCGGTATATACGAGGGTGTCACCCGCCCCTTTATGATAAGTGGTAAGCGGTATATACGAGGGTGTCACCCGCCCCTTTATGATAAGTGGTAAGCGGTAAATACGAGAGTGTCACCCGCCCCTTTGTGATAAGTGGTAAGCGGTATATACGAGGGTGTCAACCGCCCCTTTATGATAAGTGGTAAGCGGTATATACGAGGGTGTCACCCGCCCCTTTATGATAAGAGGGAAGCGGTATACACGAGGGTGTCACCCTCCCCTTGGTGATAAGTGGTAATGGGTATATACGAGGGTGTCACCCGCCCCTTTATGATAAGTGGTAAGCGGTATATATGAGGGTGTCACCCGCCCCTTTATGATAAGTGGTAAGCGGTATATACGAGGGTGTCACCCGCCCCTTGGTGATAAGTGGTAAGCGGTATATACGAGGGTGTCACCCGCCCCTTTGTGATAAGTGGTAAGCGCTATATACGAGGGTGTCACCCGCCCCTTTATGATAAGTGGTAAGCGGTATATACGAGGGTGTCACCCGCCCCTTTGTGATAAGTGGTAAGCAGTATATACGAGGGTGTCACCCGCCACTTGGTGATAAGTGGTAAGCGCTATATACGAGGGTGTCACCCGCCCCTTTATGATAAGTGGTAAGCGGTATATACGAGGGTGTCACCCGCCCCTTTATGATAAGTGGTAAGCGGTATATACGAGGGTGTCACCCGCCCCTTTGTGATAAGTGGTAAGCAGTATATACGAGGGTGTCACCCGCCACTTGGTGATAAGTGGTAAGCGCTATATACGAGGGTGTCACCCGCCCCTTTATGATAAGTGGTAAGCGGTATATACGAGGGTGTCACCCGCCCCTTTGTGATAAGTGGTAAGCAGTATATACGAGGGTGTCACCCGCCACTTGGTGATAAGTGGTAAGCGATATATACGAGGGTGTCACCCGCCCCTTTATGATAAGTGGTAAGCGGTATATACGAGGGTGTCACCCGCCCCTTTATGATAAGTGGTAATCGGTATATACGAGGGTGTCACCCGCCCCTTGGTGATAAGTGGTAAGCGGTATATACGAGGGTGTCACCCGCCCCTTCGTGATAAGTGGTAAGCGGTAAATACGAGGGTGTCACCCGCCCCTTGGTGATAAGTGGTAAGCGGTATATACGAGGGTGTCACCCGCCCCTTTATGATAAGTGGTAAGCGGTATATACGAGGGTGTCACCCGCCCCTTTATGATAAGTGGTAAGCGGTATATACGAGGGTGTCACCCGCCCCTTTATGATAAGTGGTAAGCGGTATATACGAGAGTGTCACCCGCCCCTTTGTGATAAGTGGTAAGCGGTATATACGAGGGTGTCACCCGCCCCTTTATGATAAGTGGTAAGCGGTATATACGAGGGTGTCATCCGCCCCTTTATGATAAGTGGTAAGCGGTATATACGAGGGTGTCACCCGCCCCTTTATGATAAGTGGTAAGCGGTATATACGAGGGTGTCACCCGCCCCTTTGTGATAAGTGGTAAGCGGTATATACGAGGGTGTCACCCGCCCCTTTGTGGTAAGTGGTAAGCGGTATATACGAGGGTGTCACCCGCCCCTTTATGATAAGTGGTAAGCGGTATATACGAGGGTGTCACCCGCCCCTTTTGATAAGTGGTAAGCGGTATATACGAAGGTGTCACCCGCCCCTTGGTGATAAGTGGTAAGCGGGATTCGGGTGAGTTTGAAGCAGTATACTCTGTTTACTCGTACTTGGGATTCATATGACCATTTTAACCCTTTACCCAACAAAACGGCCAAAAACGCCCAAATAAAGCTTCAACAGCCTAAAATATCTTCGGTCTGTCTCAATAACACAAATATGGATATCATTGGAACCGGTTCATTGACCACATTGTGATGGTTACAGTTATGCCCTGTGCCAATGCATTCTCTTATATATGCGAGTCGACCATATGTCGCCTCGCATATATAAGAGAATGCATTGGCCTAACAAAATCTTTTTTCAACACTTTTTACCATTTTTTCTTACATTCTTTAACAATTTTATAATTTTTTCTTACATTTTTTAACAATTTTTATAATATTTTTCTACATTTTTTGACAATTTTATCATTTTTAATATGTTAAGCCAATGCATTCTCTTATATATGCGAGGCGACCTATGGTCGACTCGCATATATAAGAGAATGCATTGGCACAGGGCCGTTCTGTTGGGTAAAGGGTTAACCGATATTCGTGATTCAACAACAAGGCTGGTACGAAGCTTTTATAGGATAAAAGTATTCAAATTTTGATTATTTATTAGCCAAAATGAAAATTTTTGATGAAATTCAGTCTCATACATCTTGAAGTATTGAAGTTATGCACATTACTTCAGAAAATGTTTGAAAATTATCATATTATTGCGATTTCGTAAATTTCGTAACTTTCTCAGTTTCGCAGTCAAGTCAGTTGCTCGGTTAGAGTCAGTTTGGAACTTGGAATGTATTATTCCTAAATATACACATGACGATGTTTCTAATATCGGCTGGTTACCTAGGAACCATTGTCTGTCTCGGAGCTCGTGCTGTCGTTTCGTCTCATTGAAAGTAATCACTACACTTTTTGTGTCAGAAAAACTGAAACGCCAGCTTTTGATATAGAAAGTAGGGCAATGTCATCTGCTGCTGTCTGTGCGGCGCACTGCACCTGTCCCATTGAAAAAACCACAGCCGGACGAATTCAAGTCTTTCAACAAATCGTTTGTGAAGTCGAGGTAGAAGAAAGGGGAGCAGACAGCCCCCTGCCTTGTTCCCTGTTTAACATCAAGAGTGTGTGAAAGTCCATTGCAATACAGCACACGGCTAATGCAGTCTGAGTACATATTAGCCACAACACGTAGGATCTTGCCACGGAAACCTAGTTGGTGTAGTTTCACTAAGAGTCCTTCATGCCAGACTCTATCGAATGCCTTGGCTGAGTCCAAAAGGCATACATATGTACGGCTGTTAAGGTCACCTGTATAATGGATGAACTCTTGTACCAGAAATACAGACATTAGGCAGCTAACCCCTTTCTGGAATCCATGCTGCAATTCGTGTGGAAACAAGCCGATGCCACCGTCGTTGAGAAATCTATTGAGGAGAATACATTCAAATACTTTATATACAACAGGTGGTAATGTTATGGCTCTGTAGCTGTCTGGGAAATGCTTTGGCTTATGTTCGCCTTTGTATATCGCCACAATGATTCCGGTTTTCATTGAAGGCGGAATCCATTCCAGGTTCATAATTCCGTTAAACAGGCTGCATAATGAATTCAGCAGTGCTGTACTTCCATGAATAAGATGCTCATTCGTGATCTGATCAATGCCACCTGACTTGTTACGCCCCAGGCTTTGCAGAACTGACGATACGTCAAAGTTACTTAAAGGCTCGCATGACAGATCAGAGTTAAACTCGGGGTGAGACTTGTCGAACAGTGAATTCAGCTGCGAACAAATCGTTTTCTCAAACTCGGGATCACTATGAACAGGGGAGTGTACAGTTTCTCAAAGTAAATGATAATGATGGAGCTTATATAGCGCGTATCGCCGCGAGGGCCCTAAGCGCTTCACATTATTACACCAGCTGTTGAGTAAATGCCATGTTGAGCAATCCTTAAACGCATGTAGCCATAATGGTGCTTCACAATATTTATCTTGGCTTACACTTACCCAACAACCAGGTCCCAATTTCTCGTCTAGGTACGACGAAGCGAGCACAGTACAAGTGACCTTGCCCAAGGGTCACAACCTGGCGCGAGATTTGAAACAGCGTGTGGCTATATATAGCACACACACCACTTAATCTGGCCAAGCCACTGTTGTGGAGACGATAGTCCACCGGCCGGGCGGCGAACTCACGCCGGTGCAGTAACACCATTACAAGTTCGACACTCTAACCACTGGGCTACCACTTTGCGTTGTTCCTGTAAACGAGCTTCGGTGCGCACTGATCTTCTAAACGTTCGTTTAGATTCTTTGTAATGCACAAACGACCTGGCACTATAAGCGTGGGGACGACCATCCGCTATCCACATCGTACGCTTCTGTATAACATCGGAATGCAGTTTACGTAGTTCGTCATTCCAGAAACTTTTACGGGACTTGTGCATAATTTTTGGCGGCGAAGAAATCTTTGAAGCATACAATATCGCACCTACAATGTCTGTGTACAGGCAATTCAAATCGTCTCGTGATCCGAGATGGTGGTACGATATAGATGACAGATTATTGTCTAGAGAAGCTTGGTATAAACTGATATCCAGTCTGTCCCAGTTGAGATATATCCTTGAGAATGGAACAGATCCATTGCACTGTGAAATGGGTACCGGAATCTCAAAACTGCAGTATACTGGTAAGTGATTCGATGTGTTCAGTTCGTGGTCATCAAGTATACCGCTACTTACAATAAGGTCTTGCATACTGTTCGAGACAAGGATGTGGTCTATCCGCGAAGGTGATGCGACGCTGCAGAATGGATAATACGTGAACGAAGGTCCACAACACGATGTCAGACAGGTAACAGAGGAGACACATGTCCGAGCTAACATATCATTCATTAGTCTCAACATGTCGTCGTGTCCGGCCGGTACATACTCCCCTGAGGCTCGAGTCAGATGCGCGTTCATGTCACCCATAACAATCACCGGCCCATTTGAAGAGAATGTGTCTATCAGGTCATTCAAAGAGTTCAGGCATTCCGAAAAATAATCATCGCTGTGTGAAGTGCTCGGAAGGTATACTTGGAGAATAGAAATATATTCCGACGAGTTCATTTTTATTTGCAAACCAACAATCCTTTCTGAAGAGGTATCGAGGGCAACACACTGATTCGCCAGATGTTTATTCACCAAAATAGCAACACCGTCTCTCGTAAAACTACCACCTTTACTCGTGGTGATTGTTCTCCCACATTTAGCTAGGCAGTTGTATGAATCGTTAAATGTTTGTAGGAATGTGATATTGACATCGTTGAGCCAATGTTCCGAGATGCCAATTATATCGTATAAATGTCCACTTAATAGGAAAGACAGGTAGTCAGAAGTCGACACAACACCACTGGCATTCCATGAAACAAGTTTAAGTGTTTGTTCAACTACCATAATTATGCTTAGGTGGTTCATTATTCCAGAGTCTGAAGATGACACCGTTTGGCAAGAAAGCCGCACTATAAATGGTATCTAAGTCCGTAGCGTGGATATGAATCCTGTCCGACTGGGTCCACCTACGCGATCTTGACATCAGTGGCACGAACGTTGGGAAAACATGTTTTCCTTCCAAGAAACGCCAAATTTCGTCGTCTTTGGTTTTAAGCGAAATTCCACTCACAAATATCTTGCGCGTGCGTTTTCGTGATGGCGATGGGACTCCTATGAAACCGTTTTCATAGCGAACCGTCGAAATATAGAACCTTCGGAATAGAGAACTTTCGGAATGAAGAACCTTCGGAATAGAGAACCATAACCGCGTGGCTGATAATGGAGGCAACTATGCATATTATTTTAAGACACGGACAATAGTATCTGCACATTTTACCGAGTACTCTATGAATGGCTCTTATAGTGTTCTATATTAGTGATTTTTGACAGATTTCGCGCGAGACTGCTCTGAGTACATACATTTCTGCCGCTAAAAAGGTCACAGAATCAATACACTCTTAGGCTATTAAATCCCATTTAACTGTTTAATTACATATATATCACACGATTCAAGATAAACAGTACAGATAAAACTGTGTTATATTTTGTTTCTGATCGTCAAACAAGAGCACGCCGTCTGGGCGTGGCATAATACGCCCGTTTCTGGAGTAGAGTGGGGCCAGCTTTAATTCATTTGTTTGAAACCTTTGACTTAAGACGAAATAATAACAAAATAAAACACAATAACTTCAAGTGTGGTATTTTTGACTAAAGTTATCATCCGGAAACCGCAAATCAGGTACAATCTAAGTCGAAAAAGGGGCATAACTCAGTCAAAATCATGCGGACGAAACCCATATTCGAATTTGTATTTTGGGTTGGTAAACTAATATATCGAATTTGATTCAGTTCACTCGATTCAATCTAAAGTTATCATCCGGAAACCAAAAGAAGACGAACGGGCGGACACGGACGGACGGACGGACGGGGCTGATTACAATAGTCCACCAAAAATAATTTTCTCGGGGGACAAATAGCATAAATGCATATTACGTGTGAATTCCTATGCACTTGTATTATAAATACATAGTTCACTAACATCTACATGTAAAGTACGGTATATCCTCCATGTGAGAATACACGACACCACACACACCCTCCATTCTCCATATAGTTAGGGTTAGGATCAGGGTTAGGGTCCGAGCTATGGTTATATTTAGGGTTAAGGTTAGGGTTAGGGTCAGGGTTAGGGTTATGGTTAGGTTAGGGTTAGGGTTAGGATTAGAGTTAGAGTTAGGGCCAGCGTTAGGGTTTGTGTTAGGGTTAGATTTAGGGTTAGGGTTAGGGTTAGAGTTAGGGTTAGGCTTAGGGTTAGAGTTAGGGTTAGGGTTAGGGTCAGGGTCAGGGTTAGATTTAGGGTTAGGGTTAAGTTAACGTTAGGGTTAGGGGTAGAGTTATGTTTAGGGTCAGGGTTAGGGTCATGGTTAGGGTTAGGGTTAGAGTTAGAGTTAGAGTTAGGGTTAGGGTCAGGGTTAGGGTTAGAGTTAGGGTTAGGTTCAGGGTTAGAGTTAGTGATATTATTAGGGTTAGGGTTATGTCTAGAGTTAGGTTTAGGGTTAGGGCAATGGTTATGGTTAGGGATATGCTTATGGTTAGCGTTAGGGCTAGGGCTAGGGTTAGGGTTAGGTTTCGGGTTAGGGTTAAGGTTAGGCTATCGTTTGGGTTAGGGCTATGGCTAGGGATAGGGTTAGGGTTAGGGCTAGGGCTAGGTTATGGTTAGATGCCTAGGGTAGGGGTTAGGATTAGGGCTAGGGTACGTCTACTTGAAGGACATACATATACACTACTGAGAATATCCCTAATGCATGCGTTTTCGCAGCATCTTCCATTTGCTTAATGGGACGCAAGAATGCAGGCAAATGAATGTTAGTTATTGGCATGATTGTATCTGGCCATTTTTACGATAAGTCAGGTAAGTTTATCGTTTATGTCATCTCAGTTTTCTTTATTGTCAGATAAAGCGATTCGCGTTCGGTTTACCTATTAATTTAATGCCGCATCGCGTGGTCTGAAACGATGGATCGTGTTTTTTTGCTGAACAATAGGAAATGCTGCAATGATTTACGACTGACCTATTAACAGGATCTAAAATGTCTTCTGGAGTCTAGTGTTATGTTTCGGATGTATTGTGATGGACGGATATAAGTCAGCAATACAAAATTCAATTCACACAATTAAAGCCACATGGCGATTTGCGCTCCGAAATACACGTAATAATATTCGTTTTTTAATTTTCCCGGTATCGAAATAGGTCGATAAATACTGAATCTACCTTTATACGAACAGTATATTATTTGATGTCACAAAAAGACGCATGGAAGTCATAAAAATATTACAACTTCGAACACAATGACGGGCCGCGTAAAAAAACGGTGTCATTGGCATCAGAATTATGGAATCGGAAACGGATTGAATGAAAAGGACTTGCAACTATACGCCCTGTCACTAACTTGCGGCCATATTGGATCCACCAGGCCCGGTTCTGTAGTTTTAGTGCTACAGGTCAAAGTTCTGGAGTAGCATTTCATATATGGAAGTTATAAATATTCAAAAGCAGCATATATGGAAATGCTACTTCAGAACTTTGACCTGTATCACTAAAACCACGGAACCGCGGGTGGATGAATCTCTGAAATCACGGAACGGTGATGGATGAATCCAATATGGCCGCGACTCAGTGATCTCGCTTATTAAAACACTTCAAGCACTGCTTTCTCTTCGTTTTAATCATCAAAATGATAGTTAGTACCATAATCGATTTAGAGCGAAGATTGCGATGATTAAAAAATCCGAACCGGCATAAACGAAACGAAACGATCTCTAATATATCGAAAAATATAAGAAAGAAAACACATATTTTCACCGATATATCGACGAACTTGTTCGGAAATCTTCCGCCCATATATGTTTTGAGATACCTCGAACAATTTCTCTCTGGAACAAAATCCCAACCGACATATCCAGGACGCATCAATGTTAAGGATGCCCTCCACAGTCATTTCTATGACCCGGTAAAGGCTAGCAGGGCTCCTCCACAAAACCACCACCAGCCCGATCACCATAGTGCCAAAAGAATGGTACAAAAAACTATAATGCTCTTATTTTAATAATAAAAAAAAACAAATTCTTTTACCCGTGTATATATCATTTATTCATGCGCCCCCTAATAATCCACAGTTCATTGAGGGTATGGGGTATATATACTGTATATGCTACATGTAGACCTCTTACCATATGTATGTTTTATTCATGCGCCCCTAATAATCCACAGTTCATTGAGGGTATGGGGTATATTGTAGATGCTACATGTAGACCTCTTACCATATGTATGTTTTATTCATGCGCCCCTAATAATCCACAGTTCATTGACGGTATGGGGTATATTGTAGATGCTACATGTAGACCTCTTATCATATTATATATACCTAATCTTGGGGTTCGATCGAGCCATGCCCGTTTAAGGTAACGCAGATATCGCTAATTTCAACATTGATGGTAATGCGAATTCGCAATTGCGAAGCGAAGCAATTGCGAGTAAATAATATGCCAAGAAATGTTGTATAAAAATAGGAATTTTCGAAATTTGTTCGTTGTTGGTGAAATTGCGGTTTTTGGATGTAAAAGTGTTTGACATTGGTTTGACAAAAAGAAAATAATAGTGTGGGGGCAAGTGTAGATCTTGTATACTTTTTTAGTAAAAGCAAGCCATTATGATTTTCTTGACCCGGCGATAGAAAGCGAAAATTACAAAAATAGGAATTACAAAAATAGGAATATTTGAAAGAAAAAATGAATTTTAAAATGACATTGTGTGGAAGGCAGAAACTTACATCATCAACTCTATGGTTCAACGTTTTTTTATGCAGTGGATGCTGCAGTTATTGGTTGATAACCCTCGGAAATGTTCGTGTAAACCGTATGGCGATTTGTACTGATAGTTTGGGAGCTAATTGTATGAATGTAGAGGGTGTGCTATTATAAACTAATGTCTGGCGAGAAGGAAACATTTCTCCCTGCTCGCTTCTGTTTATTGCTTAGGGGCGAACAATCGTAACTATGGCAACTGAGGGTAATGGGTTATTAAAGGCCCACTTAATTTTCGAGTCACCGATTATTTTTTTTATAGTGCCTTGATATATAACGGTTTTAATAACAATCTATGCCATAAAATATGATTTAAATATTATAATTCATCACCATTTTAAACGTCTGTGTCTCAGAAGATGACCATAGAGAAATAGAAAACAGCTGAAAAAATAAAAAGATTACTCCCCTTTTGGCTCACAGAATGCAAAAAAAATTCAAACTAATAATGTGTTTTCAATAGAAGGAGAATAACTCTATCTTTAAAATATAGAGTTATTCCCCCTCCATTGAAAATAATACACTTTGCACAACAAAACCAGACGAAACTTAAGCACAAAACATGTTGGCAACTCA
The DNA here is from genome assembly GCA_032622095.1 of Siphonodentalium dalli. Lineage (NCBI taxonomy): Eukaryota > Metazoa > Mollusca > Scaphopoda > Gadilida > Siphonodentaliidae > Siphonodentalium > Siphonodentalium dalli. The sequence goes on from CP136064.1 coordinate 290,044,338, forward strand.
ACAAAAACAACATGTTCACAGTTTATAGCACCGAATATGTTGATAATACAATGTTTTGGAGCTTCCTCCATCAAATGGTATATAATATGGCATATATTTTATGTATGTGATCTGGGGGTTCGAAAATTAAGTGGGCCTTTAAGGATGGAAACTAGAACGAAACCCTATACGAATATATATCTTATCAGCCCGTGACCTTCATCTTTATGTAATATACTCCCTCTACATTCACACAATTAGCGCCCGTGATAATCAGTACAAATCACCATACGGTTTACACGAACGTTCCAATGTTTATCAAGCAATTACTGAAAAATAACTGCATCCTCAACTGCATAGCGAAGAACCACCACGGTCAATTCAAGAGATCGTATGATAGACAGCGAAGAACCACCACGGTCACTTCAAGAGATCGTATGATAGACAGCGAAGAACCACCACGGTCACTTCAAGAGATCGTATGGACAGCGACGATCCACCACGGTCACTTCAAGAGATCGTATGGACAGCGAAGAACCACCACGGTCACTTCGAGAGATCGTATGGACAGCGAAGAACCACCACGGTCACTTCAAGAGATCGTATGGACAGCGAAGAACCACCACGGTCACTTCAAGAGATCGTATGGACAGCGAAGAACCACCACGGTCACTTCAAGAGATCGTATGGACGCGACGAACCACCACGGTCACTTCAAGAGATCGTATGGACAGCGACGAACCACCACGGTCACTTCAAGAGATCATATGGACAGCGACGAACCACCACGGTCACTTCAAGAGATCGTATGATAGACAGCGACGAACCACCACGGTCACTTCAAGAGATCGTATGGACAGCGAAGAACCACCACGGTCACTTCAAGAGATCGTATGGACGCGACGAACCACCACGGTCACTTCAAGAGATCGTATGATAGACAGCGACGAACCATCACGGTCACTTCAAGAGATCGTATGGACAGCGAAGAACCACCACGGTCACTTCAAGAGATCGTATGGACGCGACGAACCACCACGGTCACTTCAAGAGATCGTATGGACAGCGAAGAACCACCACGATCACTTCAAGAGATCGTATGGACAGCGAAGAACCACCACGGTCACTTCAAGAGATCGTATGGACAGCGAAGAACCACCACGATCACTTCAAGAGATCGTATGGACAGCGAAGAACCACCACGGTCACTTCAAGAGATCGTATGGACAGCGAAGAACCACCACGGTCACTTCAAGAGATCGTATGGACAGCGAAGAACCACCACGGTCACTTCAAGAGATCGTATGGACAGCGAAGAACCACCACGGTCACTTCAAGAGATCGTATGGACAGCGAAGAACCACCACGGTCACTTCAATAGATCGTATGGACGCGCTCGCTGTGTGTTGTTATTGGGGAGATTGTGTCGCATTGTGACTTACAATTGTTAGTTTTGAAAAGTTGTTCCTGTTGTTAATTTTCTATTAAATTGTACTGGTATATTATTAAAAGGAATGGCTGGAAGATCGATTAAGGTGATTGGTTTTGATCGGCTCAATAATTAAACACAGTTCGTGTACACTTTGTTTAATTACTCTGTTGGTCAAAATCCAATGACCCCAATCGATCTTCCAGTCATTCTGAAATGAATCATACCTCAATGAGATTGCGTTGATCAAGGCGTTGGTTGGACCTTGATGTCGAATTACTTGGATCTGTTGTATCATTCTGTGGGATGAAGGCCCTTCTTCCGCCACCGAACAGAACCTAAAGAAATAATAAAATACATTAGATAATTGTAGATTACTAGCTGACATGCTGTGATCGCCTCCGTCTGGGCAGAATATACAGCGTTTGGACAAACTATTGTTCGATACGCTCATACATGCCTATATGAGCGTATATGTGCTAGGTCGAGGTCAAGGTCAAGGACACGGTCGCACGTGAAATTGGACTCGCCCATATTGTTCCAGGGATCAAAGTATGCCTACCTACCAAATTTGGGTCGGATCGGTCGAGGTCCAGAAACATGCCCATATGAGCTTATATTAGCGAGGTCAAGGTCAAGGATACGAGTCTTAAAGTGGTATTGAACACTAAATCCGGCCATTTATGGTACCATCTCCTTCTATACTCAATAGAATATATGCAACAAATGAATGAATTTGAGCCATGGATTAGTTGAAAATACTCTTGTGTGCTCTATGAACGATGCCAACAACATGGTAATTATAATGAAACTGAATAAATGGCTGGAGTCATAAATTCATTTTCATTATAATATACCATGTTTTTTTTTTTGCATCGTTCATAGAGCACATGAGTGTATTTTGCACTAATCTATGCCTCAAATTCATTCACTTGTTGCATATATTATGTTAAGTATAAAATGAGATGGTCCCAGAAATGGCCTGACGCCTTTAAGAATGTTTCGTTTTCATATTACATATAACAAAAATCACGAAACACATAAATGATGTCTATAATGATGTCTTTGACAATAAGGCTGTTGAATTTCAAACAGGATCGCACTGAATATCCACATTTGCAACGAAATTCAAATATAACTTTATCATTAGTCTAATGTCGGTATCATACCGTCTGCCATATAGATGCATGAGTCTAAATACTTTATCATTAGACTAATGTCGGTATCATACCATCTTCCATATGAGTGTGAATTACTAATACACGAAATGTAGCAATGTTGGTGCTTCTACTAGTTGCGTATGTTCGTAAACTGTTCCATTCAGATCTTACTCTTTTACCCTTTATGTAGCCCCAGACATCGGGAACAATGCACTGATGACTGTCGTCTGCTTGGCTCTTTGTGAGGCTCCATACGGGAGTGTTATATAACCCCTTCGTGACGGGTGCTGCGTTGGTGCATTCTCTTATATATGCGATTCTATATAGAGAGAAGCCTCTCGCATATATAAACGAATGCACTGGCTTACAAGGTTAAGTTATATATTGTTAGGCCAATGCATTCTTTTATATATGAGAGGTCCCTAGGGGTGAATTTAATGATGCTAGCCCGATGTGTGGGGTGGCGTCACTAACTTCACCATATGGGGATCTCATTCTGCATCTAATCACGTGTTTTATCTTGTCTATCTTGATGTCTAAGTTCGGAAAAATCTAGCTAAAGGCCCACATAATTTTCGAATCCCCAGATCACATTATTTACATTATGTTCCATAGTATATACCATTTGAAAGAGAAAGCTCCAAAACATTGTATTATCAACTTATCCGGTCAAATAAACTGTGAATTTCTTTGTCAAGGTAGCGACGTGTGTTCTGTGCTTAATTTCGATCTGGTCTGTACTTCCAGTTTATTATTCTCAATGGAGGAGGAATAACTCTATATCTTAGTTGTGAATTACTGGGCCACAGCTATTCCGCATTCCATGAGAATATATATATTTTGGTTCCTCTTCCAAATGGTAAATAAAATACAATATCATGTATACTGTGATCTGGGCATTCGAAAATTAATTGGGCCCTTAATTCAAGCTTACTCAACATATAAGTCGTACATATATTGGGATTTAGCAGAAGGTATACCGAGCCCGTTTTAGAAACATGTTTTATTGACTTCTGGATAATCGGCGTATGAGTTGTCAGGCGAACTATCTTGCGCTACAATATCGGACAATTTCCGACAAAGTTGATTTGATCCGGCCAATTTCCAATTTAATATGGATATCTTAGTTTCTCAGAATGATGCAGGTTGAATTGTAGCCGACAAAAGTCTTTAATAAACAAATGTAATATTCCCTTACATTCAACGATCCGACCCTTATACCATTTAAAGACATTCTGTGATAATGGTATGTAACGGTCATTGCATAACATGAAATATTCCCAGGTTTACCCAAATGTATTATTGTTGTGCAAACGTGATTGGGAATTGAGGGACAAGGAATATAGAAGAATACGCCAAATAGACTTATATATATATATATAGGGACTCTTTAGTCACGTGACTGCATTTGATAATGTGATTGAGAATATGCGAATCCGCGTTCTCTTCAATGAGCTGTCACGTGATAACCCTATGATAATAGATAATATTCTCACCTGTATATATAATTGTTCTCTTCAATGGGCTGTCTCGTGATAACCCTATGATAATAGATAATATGCTCACCTGTATATATAAGTGTTCTCTTCAATGGGCTGTCTCGTGATAACCCTATGATAATAGAGAATATTCTCACCTGTATATATAAGTGTTCTCTTCAATGGGCTGTCTCGTGATAACCCTATGATAATAGAGAATATTCTCACCTGTATATATAAGTGTTCTCTTCAATGGGCTGTATCGTGATAACCCTATGATAATAGAGAATATTCTCACCTGTATATATAAGTGTTCTCTTCAATGAGCTATCTCGTGCTAACCCTATGATAATAGAGAATATTCTCACCTGTATATATAAGTGTTCTCTTCAATGAGCTATCTCGTGATAACCCTATGATAATAGAGAATATTCTCACCTGTATATATCAGTGTTCTCTTCAATGAGATATCTCGTGATAACCCTATGATAATAGAGAATATTCTCACCTGTATATATAAGTGTTCTCTTCAATGGGCTGTCACGTGATAACCCTATGATAATAGAGAATATTCTCACCTGTATATATAAGTGTTCTCTTCAATGAGCTATCTCGTGATAACCCTATGATAATAGAGAATATTCTCACCTGTATATATAAGTGTTCTCTTCAATGGGCTATCTAATGATATCTCTATATGATAGATAAAATGCTCACCTGTATATATAATTGTTCTCTTCAATGAGCTATCTCGTGCTAACCCTATATGATAGAGAATATGCTCACCTGTATATATCAGTGTTCTCTTCAATGAGCTATCTCGTGATAACCCTATGATAATAGAGAATATTCTCACCTGTATATATAAGTGTTCTCTTCAATGAGCTATCTCGTGATAACCCTATGATAATAGAGAATATTCTCACCTGTATATATAAGTGTTCTCTTCAATGGGCTATCTAATGATATCTCTATATGATAGATAAAATGCTCACCTGTATATATAATTGTTCTCTTCAATGAGCTATCTCGTGCTAACCCTATATGATAGATAATATGCTCACCTGTATATATCAGTGTTCTCTTCAATGAGCTATCTCGTGATAACCCTATGATAATAGAGAATATTCTCACCTGTATATATAAGTGTTCTCTTCAATGAGCTATCTCGTGATAACCCTATGATAATAGAGAATATTCTCACCTGTATATATAAGTGTTCTCTTCAATGAGCTATTTCGTGATAACCCTATGATAATAGAGAATATTCTCACCTGTATATATAAGTGTTCTCTTCAATGGGCTATCTAATGATATCTCTATATGATAGATAAAATGCTCACCTGTATATATAATTGTTCTCTTCAATGAGCTATCTCGTGCTAACCCTATATGATAGAGAATATTCTCACCTGTATATATCAGTGTTCTCTTCTATGAGCTATCTCGTGATAACCCTATCATAATAGAGAATATTCTCACCTGTATATATCAGTGTTCTCTTCAATGAGCTATCTCGTGATAACCCTATGATAATAGAGAATATTCTCACCTGTATATATAAGTGTTCTCTTCAATGGGCTATCTAATGATATCTCTATATGATAGATAAAATGCTCACCTGTATATATAATTGTTCTCTTCAATGAGCTATCTCGTGCTAACCCTATATGATAGATAATATGCTCACCTGTATATATAATTGTTATCTTCAATGAGCTATCTCGTGCTAACCCTATATGATAGAGAATATGCTCACCTGTATATATAAGTGTTCTCTTCAATGAGCTATCTCGTTTAACCATATATGATAGATAATATGCTCACCTGTATATATAAGTGTTATCTTCAATGAGCTATCTCGTGCTAACCCTATATGATAGAGAATATGATCACCTGTATATATAAGTGTTCTCTTCAATGGGCTGTCTCGTGATAACCCTATGATAATAGAGAATATTCTCACCTGTATATATAAGTGTTCTCTTCAATGAGCTATCTCGTGATAACCCTATGATAATAGAGAATATTCTCACCTGTATATATAAGTGTTCTCTTCAATGGGCTATCTAATGATATCTCTATATGATAGATAAAATGCTCACCTGTATATATAATTGTTCTCTTCAATGGGCTATCTCGTGCTAACCCTATATGATAGATAATATGCTCACCTGTATATATCAGTGTTCTCTTCAATGAGCTATCTCGTGATAACCCTGTGATAATAGGGAATATTCTCACCTGTATATATAAGTGTTCTCTTCAATGAGCTATCTCGTGATAACCCTATGCTAATAGAGAATATTCTCACCTGTATATATAAGTGTTCTCTTCAATAAGCTATTTCGTGATAACCCTATGATAATAGAGAATATTCTCACCTGTATATATAAGTGTTCTCTACAATAGGCTATCTAATGATATCTCTATATGATAGATAAAATGCTCACCTGTATATATAATTGTTCTCTTCAATGAGCTATCTCGTGCTAACCCTATATGATAGAGAATATTCTCACCTGTATATATAAGTGTTCTTTTCAATGAGCTATCTCGTGATAACCCTATGATAATAGAGAATATTCTCACCTGTATATATAAGTGTTCTCTTCAATGGGCTATCTCGTGATAACCCTATGATAATAGAGAATATTCTCACCTGTATATATAAGTGTTCTCTTCAATGGGCTATCTAATGATATCTCTATATGATAGATAAAATGCTCACCTGTATATATAATTGTTCTCTTCAATGAGCTATCTCGTGCTAACCCTATATGATAGAGAATATTCTCACCTGTATATATCAGTGTTCTCTTCAATGAGCTATCTCGTGATAACCCTATGATAATAGAGAATATTCTCACCTGTATATATCAGTGTTCTCTTCAATGAGCTATCTCGTGATAACCCTATGATAATAGAGAATATTCTCACCTGTATATATAAGTGTTCTCTTCAATGGGCTATCTAATGATATCTCTATATGATAGATAAAATGCTCACCTGTATATATAATTGTTCTCTTCAATGAGCTATCTCGTGCTAACCCTATATGATAGATAATATGCTCACCTGTATATATAATTGTTATCTTCAATGAGCTATCTCGTGCTAACCCTACATGATAGAGAATATGCTCACCTGTATATATAAGTGTTCTCTTCAATGAGCTATCTCGTTTAACCATATATGATAGATAATATGCTCACCTGTATATATAAGTGTTATCTTCAATGAGCTATCTCGTGCTAACCCTATATGATAGAGAATATGCTCACCTGTATATATAAGTGTTCTCTTCAATGGGCTGTCTTGTGATAACCCTATGATAATAGAGAATATTCTCACCTGTATATATAAGTGTTCTCTTCAATGGGCTATCTAATGATATCTCTATATGATAGATAAAATGCTCACCTGTATATATAATTGTTCTCTTCAATGAGCTATCTCGTGATAACCCTATAATAATAGAGAATATTCTCACCTGTATATATAATTGTTCTCCTCAATGAGCTATCTCGTGATAACCCTATGATAATAGAGAATATTCTCACCTGTATATATAAGTGTTCTCTTCAATGGGCTATCTAATGATATCTCTATATGATAGATAAAATGCTCACCTGTATATATAATTGTTATCTTCAATGAGCTATCTCGTGATAACCCTATGATAATAGAGAATATTCTCACCTGTATATATCAGTGTTCTCTTCAATGAGCTATCTCGTGATAACCCTATGATAATAGAGAATATTCTCACCTGTATATATAAGTGTTCTCTTCAATGGGCTATCTAATGATATCTCTATATGATAGATAAAATGCTCACCTGTATATATTATTGTTATCTTCAATGAGCTATCTCGTGCTAACCCTATATGATAGAGAATATGCTCACCTGTTTATATAAGTGTTATCTTCAATGAGCTATCTCGTGCTAACCCTATATGATAGAGAATATGCTCACCTGTATATATAAGTGTTCTCTTCAATGGGCTATCTAATGATATCTCTATATGATAGATAAAATGCTCACCTGTATATATAATTGTTATCTTCAATGAGCTATCTCGTGATAACCCTATGATAATAGAGAATATTCTCACCTGTATATATCAGTGTTCTCTTCAATGAGCTATCTCGTGATAACCCTATGATAATAGAGAATATTCTCACCTGTATATATAAGTGTTCTCTTCAATGGGCTATCTAATGATATCTCTATATGATAGATAAAATGCTCACCTGTATATATAATTGTTATCTTCAATGAGCTATCTCGTGCTAACCCTATATGATAGAGAATATGCTCACCTGTTTATATAAGTATTATCTTCAATGAGCTATCTCGTGCTAACCCTATATGATAGAGAATATGCTCACCTGTATATATAAGTGTTCTCTTCAATGAGCTGTCTCGTGATAACCCTATGATAATAGAGAATATTCTCATCTGTATATATAAGTGTTCTCTTCAATGAGCTGTCTCGTGATAACCCTATGATAATAGAGAATATTCTCACCTGTATATATAAGTGTTCTCTTCAATGAGCTGCCTCGTAATAACCCTATGATAATAGAGAATATTCTCACCTGTATATATAAGTGTTCTCTGCAATGGGCTATCTAATGATATCTCTATATGATAGATAAAATGCTCACCTGTATATATAATTGTTCTCTTCAATGAGCTATCTAATGATATCTCTATATGATAGATAAAATGCTCACCTGTATATATAATTGTTCTCTTCAATGAGCTATCTCGTGCTAACCCTATATGATGGATAAAATGCTCACCTGTATATATAATTGTTCTCTTCAATGAGCTATCTCGTGCTAACCCTATATGATAGATAATATGCTCACCTGTATATATAATTGTTATCTTCAATGAGCTATCTCGTGCTAACCCTATATGATAGAGAATATGCTCACCTGTATATATAAGTGTTCTCTTCAATGAGCTATCTCGTGATAACCCTATGATAATAGAGAATATTCTCACCTGTATATATAAGTGTTCTCTTCAATGAACTATCTCGTGATAACCCTATGATAATATAGAATATTCTCACCTGTATATATAAGTGTTCTCTTCAATGGGCTATCTAATGATATCTCTATATGATAGATAAAATGCTCACCTGTATATATAATTGTTATCTTCAATGAGCTATCTCGTGCTAACCCTATATGATAGAGAATATGCTCACCTGTTTATATAAGTGTTATCTTCAATGAGCTATCTCGTGCTAACCCTATATGATAGAGAATATGCTCACCTGTATATATAAGTGTTCTCTTCAATGAGCTGTCTCGTGATAACCCTATGATAATAGAGAATATTCTCACCTGTATATATAAGTGTTCTCTTCAATGAGCTGTCTCGTGATAACCCTATGATAATAGAGAATATTCTCACCTGTATATATAAGTGTTCTCTTCAATGGGCTATCTAATGATATCTCTATATGATAGATAAAATGCTCACCTGTATATATAATTGTTCTCTTCAATGAGCTATCTCGTGCTAACCCTATATGATAGATAAAATGCTCACCTGTATATATAATTGTTCTCTTCAATGAGCTATCTCGTGCTAACCCTATATGATAGATAATATGCTCACCTGTATATATAATTGTTATCTTCAATAAGCTATCTCGTGCTAACCCTATATGATAGAGAATATGCTCACCTGTATATATAAGTGTTCTCTTCAATGAGCTATCTCGTTTAACCATATATGATAGATAATATGCTCACCTGTATATATAAGTGTTATCTTCAATGAGCTATCTCGTGCTAACCCTATATGATAGAGAATATGCTCACCTGTTTATATAAGTGTTCTCTTCAATGAGCTATCTCGTGATAACCCTATGATAATAGAGAATATTCTCACCTGTATATATAAGTGTTCTCTTCAATGGGCTATCTAATGATATCTCTATATGATAGATAAAATGCTCACCTGTATATATAATTGTTCTCTTCAATGAGCTATCTAATGATATCTCTATATGATAGATAAAATGCTCACCTGTATATATAATTGTTATCTTCAATTAGCTATCTCGTGATAACCCTATGATAATAGAGAATATTCTCACCTATATATATAAGTGTTCTCTTCAATGGGCTATCTAATGATATCTCTATATGATAGATAAAATGCTCACCTGTATATATAATTGTTATCTTCAATGAGCTATCTCGTGCTAACCCTATATGATAGAGAATATGCTCACCTGTATATATAAGTGTTTTCTTCAATGAGCTATCTCGTGATAACCCTATGATAATAGAGAATATTCTCACCTGTATATATAAGTGTTCTCTTCAATGGGCTATCTAATGATATCTCTATATGATAGACAAAATGCTCACCTGTATATATAATTGTTCTCTTCAATGAGCTATCTCGTGATAACCCTATGATAATAGAGAATATTCTCACCTGTATATATAAGTGTTCTCTTCAATGGGCTATCTCGTGATAACCCTATGATAATAGAGAATATTCTCACCTGTATATATAAGTGTTCTTGTCAATGAGCTATCTCGTGATAACCCTATGATAATAGAGAATATTCTCACCTGTATATATAAGTGTTCCCTTCAATGGGCTATCTAATGATATCTCTATATGATAGATAAAATGCTCACCTGTATATATAATTGTTCTCTTCAATGAGCTATCTCGTGCTAACCCTATATGATAGAGAATATGCTCACCTGTTTATATAATTGTTATCTTCAATGAGCTATCTCGTGCTAACCCTATATGATAGAGAATATGCTCACCTGTATATATAATTGTTAACTTCAATGAGCTATCTCGTGCTAACCCTATATGATAGAGAATATGCTCACCTGTATATATAAGTGTTCTCTTCAATGAGCTATCTCGTGCTAACCCTATGATAATAGAGAATATGCTCACCTGTATAGATAAGTTTGCTATTCCATTTCTGTTCAATGGGCTATCTAATGATATCTCTATATGATATATAAAATGCTCACCTGTATATATAATTGTTCTCTTCAATGAGCTATCTCGTGCTAACCCTATATGATAGATAATATGCTCACCTGTATATATAAGTGTTCTCTTCAATGGGCTATCTAATGATATCTCTATATCATAGATAATATGCTCACCTGTTTATATAAGTGTTATCTTCAATGAGCTATCTCGTGCTAACCCTATATGATAGATAAAATTATCACCTGTTTATATAAGTGTTCTCTTCAATGGGCTATCTAATAATATCTCTATATGATAGATAATATTCTCACCTGTTTATATAAGTGTTCTCTTCAATGAGCTATCTCGTGATAACCCTATGATAATAGAGAATATTCTCACCTGTATATATAAGTGTTCCCTTCAATGGGCTAACTAATGATATCTCTATATGATAGATAAAATGCTCACCTGTATATATAAGTGTTCTCTTCAATGAGCTATCTCGTGCTAACCCTATATGATAGAGAATATGCTCACCTGTATATATAATTGTTATTTTCAATGAGCTATCTCGTGCTAACCCTATATGATAGATAATATGCTCACCTGTATATATAAGTGTTCTCTTCAAGGAGCTATCTAATGATATCTCTATATGATAGATAATATGCTCACCTGTATATATAATTGTTATCTTCAATGAGCTATCTCGTGCTAACCCTATATGATAGAGAATATGCTCACCTGTATATATAATTGTTATTTTCAATGAGCTATCTCGTGCTAACCCTATATGATAGAGAATATGCTCACCTGTATATATAATTGTTATCTTCAATGAGCTATCTCGTGCTAACCCTATATGATAGAGAATATGCTCACCTGTTTATATAAGTGTTATCTTCAATGAGCTATCTAATGATATCTCTATATGATAGATAAAATGCTCACCTGTATATATAATTGTTCTCTTCAATGAGCTATCTAATGATATCTCTATATGATAGATAAAATGCTCACCTGTATATATAATTGTTATCTTCAATTAGCTATCTCGTGATAACCCTATGATAATAGAGAATATTCTCACCTATATATATAAGTGTTCTCTTCAATGGGCTATCTAATGATATCTCTATATGATAGATAAAATGCTCACCTGTATATATAATTGTTCTCTTCAATGAGCTATCTAATGATATCTCTATATGATAGATAAAATGCTCACCTGTATATATAATTGTTATCATCAATTAGCTATCTCGTGATAACCCTATGATAATAGAGAATATTCTCACCTATATATATAAGTGTTCTCTTCAATGGGCTATCTAATGATATCTCTATATGATAGATAAAATGCTCACCTGTATATATAAGTGTTCTCTTCAATGAGCTGTCTCGTGATAACCCTATGATAATAGAGAATATTCTCACCTGTATATATAAGTGTTCTCTGCAATGGGCTATCTAATGATATCTCTATATGATAGATAAAATGCTCACCTGTATATATAATTGTTCTCTTCAATGAGCTATCTAATGATATCTCTATATGATAGATAAAATGCTCACCTGTATATATAATTGTTCTCTTCAATGAGCTATCTCGTGCTAACCCTATATGATAGATAAAATGCTCACCTGTATATATAATTGTTCTCTTCAATGAGCTATCTCGTGCTAACCCTATATGATAGATAATATGCTCACCTGTATATATAATTGTTATCTTCAATGAGCTATCTCGTGCTAACCCTATATGATAGAGAATATGCTCACCTGTATATATAAGTGTTCTCTTCAATGAGCTATCTCGTGATAACCCTATGATAATAGAGAATATTCTCACCTGTATCTCGTGATAACCCTATGATAATAGAGAATATTCTCACCTGTATATATAAGTGTTCTCTTCAATGAGCTATCTCGTGATAACCCTATGATAATAGAGAATATTCTCACCTGTATATATAAGTGTTCTCTTCAATGGGCTATCTAATGATATCTCTATACGATAGATAAAATGCTCACCTGTATATATAATTGTTATCTTCAATGAGCTATCTCGTGCTAACCCTATATGATAGAGAATATGCTCACCTGTTTATATAAGTGTTATCTTCAATGAGCTATCTCGTGCTAACCCTATATGATAGAGAATATGCTCACCTGTATATATAAGTGTTCTCTTCAATGAGCTGTCTCGTGATAACCCTATGATAATAGAGAATATTCTCACCTGTATATATAAGTGTTCTCTTCAATGAGCTGTCTCGTGATAACCCTATGATAATAGAGAATATTCTCACCTGTATATATAAGTGTTCTCTTCAATGGGCTATCTAATGATATCTCTATATGATAGATAAAATGCTCACCTGTATATATAATTGTTCTCTTCAATGAGCTATCTCGTGCTAACCCTATATGATAGATAAAATGCTCACCTGTATATATAATTGTTCTCTTCAATGAGCTATCTCGTGCTAACCCTATATGATAGATAATATGCTCACCTGTATATATAATTGTTATCTTCAATGAGCTATCTCGTGCTAACCCTATATGATAGAGAATATGCTCACCTGTATATATAAGTGTTCTCTTCAATGAGCTATCTCGTTTAACCATATATGATAGATAATATGCTCTCCTGTATATATAAGTGTTATCTTCAATGAGCTATCTCGTGCTAACCCTATATGATAGAGAATATGCTCACCTGTTTATATAAGTGTTCTCTTCAATGAGCTATCTCGTGATAACCCTATGATAATAGAGAATATTCTCACCTGTATATATAAGTGTTCTCTTCAATGGGCTATCTAATGATATCTCTATATGATAGATAAAATGCTCACCTGTATATATAATTGTTCTCTTCAATGAGCTATCTAATGATATCTCTATATGATAGATAAAATGCTCACCTGTATATATAATTGTTATCTTCAATTAGCTATCTCGTGATAACCCTATGATAATAGAGAATATTCTCACCTATATATATAAGTGTTCTCTTCAATGGGCTATCTAATGATATCTCTATATGATAGATAAAATGCTCACCTGTATATATAATTGTTATCTTCAATGAGCTATCTCGTGCTAACCCTATATGATAGAGAATATGCTCACCTGTATATATAAGTGTTTTCTTCAATGAGCTATCTCGTGATAACCCTATGATAATAGAGAATATTCTCACCTGTATATATAAGTGTTCTCTTCAATGGGCTATCTAATGATATCTCTATATGATAGATAAAATGCTCACCTGTATATATAATTGTTCTCTTCAATGAGCTATCTCGTGATAACCCTATGATAATAGAGAATATTCTCACCTGTATATATAAGTGTTCTCTTCAATGGGCTATCTCGTGATAACCCTATGATAATAGAGAATATTCTCACCTGTATATATAAGAGTTCTTGTCAATGAGCTATCTCGTGATAACCCTATGATAATAGAGAATATTCTCACCTGTATATATAAGTGTTCCCTTCAATGGGCTATCTAATGATATCTCTATATGATAGATAAAATGCTCACCTGTATATATAAGTGTTCTCTTCAATGGGCTATCTAATGATATCTCTATATGATAGATAATATGCTCACCTGTATATATAATTGTTATCTTCAATGAGCTATCTCGTGCTAACCCTATATGATAGAGAATATGCTCACCTGTATATATAATTGTTATTTTCAATGAGCTATCTCGTGCTAACCCTATATGATAGATAATATGCTCACCTGTATATATAAGTGTTCTCTTCAATGAGCTATCTAATGATATCTCTATATGATAGATAATATGCTCACCTGTATATATAATTGTTATCTTCAATGAGCTATCTCGTGCTAACCCTATATGATAGAGAATATGCTCACCTGTATATATAATTGTTATTTTCAATGAGGTATCTCGTGCTAACCCTATATGATAGAGAATATTATCACCTGTATATATAATTGTTATCTTCAATGAGCTATCTCGTGCTAACCCTATATGATAGAGAATATGCTCACCTGTTTATATAAGTGTTATCTTCAATGAGCTATCTAATGATATCTCTATATGATAGATAAAATGTTCACCTGTATATATAATTGTTCTCTTCAATGAGCTATCTAATGATATCTCTATATGATAGATAAAATGCTCACCTGTATATATAATTGTTATCTTCAATTAGCTATCTCGTGATAACCCTATGATAATAGAGAATATTCTCACCTATATATATAAGTGTTCTCTTCAATGGGCTATCTAATGATATCTCTATATGATAGATAAAATGCTCACCTGTATATATAATTGTTCTCTTCAATGAGCTATCTAATAATATCTCTATATGATAGATAAAATGCTCACCTGTATATATAATTGTTATCTTCAATGAGCTATCTCGTGCTAACCCTATATGATAGAGAATATGCTCACCTATATATATAAGTGTTTTCTTCAATGAGCTATCTCGTGATAACCCTATGATAATAGAGAATGTTCTCACCTGTATATATAAGTGTTCTCTTCAATGGGCTATCTAATGATATCTCTATATGATAGATAAAATGCTCACCTGTATATATAATTGTTCTCTTCAATGAGCTATCTCGTGATAACCCTATGATAATAGAGAATATTCTCACCTGTATATATAAGTGTTCTCTTCAATGGGCTATCTCGTGATAACCCTATGATAATAGAGAATATTCTCACCTGTATATATAAGTGTTCTTGTCAATGAGCTATCTCGTGATAACCCTATGATAATAGAGAATATTCTCACCTGTATATATAAGTGTTCCCTTCAATGGGCTATCTAATGATATCTCTATATGATAGATAAAATGCTCACCTGTATATATAATTGTTCTCTTCAATGAGCTATCTCGTGCTAACCCTGTATGATAGAGAATATGCTCACCTGTTTATATAAGTGTTATCTTCAATGAGCTATCTCGTGCTAACCCTATATGATAGAGAATATGCTCACCTGTATATATAATTGTTAACTTCAATGAGCTATCTCGTGCTAACCCTATATGATAGAGAATATGCTCACCTGTATATATAAGTGTTCTCTTCAATGAGCTATCTCGTGCTAACCCTATGCTAATAGAGAATATGCTCACCTGTATATATAAGTGTGCTATTCCATTTCTGTTCAATGGGCTATCTAATGATATCTCTATATGATATATAAAATGCTCACCTGTATATATAATTGTTCTCTTCAATGAGCTATCTCGTGCTAACCCTATATGATAGATAATATGCTCACCTGTATATATAAGTGTTCTCTTCAATGGGCTATCTAATGATATCTCTATATGATAGATAATATGCTCACCTGTTTATATAAGTGTTATCTTCAATGAGCTATCTCGTGCTAACCCTATATGATAGATAAAATTCTCACCTGTTTATATAAGTGTTCTCTTCAATGGGCTATCTAATAATATCTCTATATGATAGATAATATTCTCACCTGTTTATATAAGTGTTCTCTTCAATGAGCTATCTCGTGATAACCCTATGATAATAGAGAATATTCTCACCTGTATATATAAGTGTTCCCTTCAATGGGCTATCTAATGATATCTCTATATGATAGATAAAATGCTCACCTGTATATATAAGTGTTCTCTTCAATGGGCTATCTAATGATATCTCTATATGATAGATAATATGCTCACCTGTATATATAATTGTTATCTTCAATGAGCTATCTCGTGCTAACCCTATATGATAGAGAATATGCTCACCTGTATATATAATTGTTATTTTCAATGAGCTATCTCGTGCTAACCCTATATGATAGATAATATGCTCACCTGTATATATAAGTGTTCTCTTCAATGAGCTATCTAATGATATCTCTATATGATAAATAATATGCTCACCTGTATATATAATTGTTATCTTCAATGAGCTATCTCGTGCTAACCCTATATGATAGAGAATATGCTCACCTGTATATATAATTGTTATCTTCAATGAGCTATCTCGTGCTAACCCTATATGATAGAGAATATGCTCACCTGTTTATATAAGTGTTATCTTCAATGAGCTATCTCGTGCTAACCCTATATGATAGAGAATATGCTCACCTGTATATATAAGTGTTCTCTTCAAAGAGCTATATCGTCTAACCATATATGTAGAGAATATGCTCACCTGTATATATAAGTGTTCTATTCAATGGGCTATCTAATGATATCTCTATATGATAGATAATATGCTCACCTGTATATATAAGTGTTCTCTTCAATGAGCTATCTCGTGCTAACCCTATGATAATAGAGAATATGCTCACCTGTATATATAAGTGTTCTCTTCAATGAGCTATCTCGTGCTAACACTATATGATAGATAATATGCTCACCTGTATATATAAGTGTTCTCTTCAATGAGCTATCTCGTTTAACCATATATGATAGATAATATGCTCACCTGTATATATCAGTGTTCTCTTCAATGAGCTATCTCGTGCTAACCCTATGATAATAGAGAATATGCTCACCTGTATATATAAGTGTTCTATTCAATGGGCTAGCTAATGATATCTCTATATGATAGATAAAATGCTCACCTGTATATATAATTGTTCTCTTCAATGAGCTATCTCGTGCTAACCCTATATGATAGAGAATATGCTCACCTGTTTATATAAGTGTTATCTTCAATGAGCTATCTCGTGCTAACCCTATATGATAGAGAATATGCTCACCTGTATATATAATTGTTAACTTCAATGAGCTATCTCGTGCTAACCCTATATGATAGAGAATATGCTCACCTGTATATATAAGTGTTCTCTTCAATGAGCTATCTCGTGCTAACCCTATGATAATAGAGAATATGCTCACCTGTATATATAAGTGTGCTATTCCATTTCTGTTCAATGGGCTATCTAATGATATCTCTATATGATATATAAAATGCTCACCTGTATATATAATTGTTCTCTTCAATGAGCTATCTCGTGCTAACCCTATATGATAGATAATATGCTCACCTGTATATATAAGTGTTCTCTTCAATGGGCTATCTAATGATATCTCTATATGATAGATAATATGCTCACCTGTTTATATAAGTGTTATCTTCAATGAGCTATCTCGTGCTAACCCTATATGATAGATAAAATTCTCACCTGTTTATATAAGTGTTCTCTTCAATGGGCTTTCTAATAATATCTCTATATGATAGATAATATTCTCACCTGTTTATATAAGTGTTCTCTTCAATGAGCTATCTCGTGATAACCCTATGATAATAGAGAATATTCTCACCTGTATATATAAGTGTTCCCTTCAATGGGCTATCTAATGATATCTCTATATGATAGATAAAATGCTCACCTGTATATATAAGTGTTCTCTTCAATGGGCTATCTAATGATATCTCTATATGATAGATAATATGCTCACCTGTATATATAATTGTTATCTTCAATGAGCTATCTCGTGCTAACCCTATATGATAGAGAATATGCTCACCTGTATATATAATTGTTATTTTCAATGAGCTATCTCATGCTAACCCTATATGATAGATAATATGCTGACCTGTATATATAAGTGTTCTCTTCAATGAGCTATCTAATGATATCTCTATATGATAGATAATATGCTCACCTGTATATATAATTGTTATCTTCAATGAGCTATCTCGTGCTAACCCTATATGATAGAGAATATGCTCACCTGTATATATAATTGTTATTTTCAATGAGCTATCTCGTGCTAACCCTATATGATAGAGAATATGCTCACCTGTATATATAATTGTTATCTTCAATGAGCTATCTCGTGCTAACCCTATATGATAGAGAATATGCTCACCTGTTTATATAAGTGTTATCTTCAATGAGCTATCTCGTGCTAACCCTATATGATAGAGAATATGCTCACCTGTATATATAAGTGTTCTCTTCAAAGAGCTATATCGTCTAACCATATATGATAGAGAATATGCTCACCTGTATATATAAGTGTTCTATTCAATGGGCTATCTAATGATATCTCTATATGATAGATAATATGCTCACCTGTATATATAAGTGTTCTCTTCAATGAGCTATCTCGTGCTAACCCTATGATAATAGAGAATATGCTCACCTGTATATATAAGTGTTCTCTTCAATGAGCTATCTCGTGATAACCCTATATGATAGATAATATGCTCACCTGTATATATAAGTGTTCTCTTCAATGAGCTATCTCGTTTAACCATATATGATAGATAATATGCTCACCTGTATATATCAGTGTTCTCTTCAATGAGCTATCTCGTGCTAACCCTATGATAATAGAGAATATGCTCACCTGTATATATAAGTGTTCTATTCAATGGGCTAGCTAATGATATCTCTATATGATAGATAAAATGCTCACCTGTATATATAATTGTTCTCTTCAATGAGCTATCTCGTGCTAACCCTATATGATAGAGAATATGCTCACCTGTTTATATAAGTGTTATCTTCAATGAGCTATCTCGTGCTAACCCTATATGATAGAGAATATGCTCACCTGTATATATAATTGTTAACTTCAATGAGCTATCTCGAGCTAACCCTATATGATAGAGAATATGCTCACCTGTATATATAAGTGTTCTCTTCAATGAGCTATCTCGTGCTAACCCTATGATAATAGAGAATATGCTCACCTGTAAATATAAGTGTGCTATTCCATTTCTGTTCAATGGGCTATCTAATGATATCTCTATATGATATATAAAATGCTCACCTGTATATATAATTGTTCTCTTCAATGAGCTATCTCGTGCTAACCCTATATGATAGATAATATGCTCACCTGTATATATAAGTGTTCTATTCAATGGGCTATCTAATGATATCTCTATATGATAGATAATATGCTCACCTGTTTATATAAGTGTTATCTTCAATGAGCTATCTCGTGCTAACCCTATATGATAGATAAAATTCTCACCTGTTTATATAAGTGTTCTCTTCAATGGGCTATCTAATAATATCTCTATATGATAGATAATATTCTCACCTGTTTATATAAGTGTTCTCTTCAATGAGCTATCTCGTGATAACCCTATGATAATAGAGAATATTCTCACCTGTATATATAAGTGTTCCCTTCAATGGGCTATCTAATGATATCTCTATATGATAGATAAAATGCTCACCTGTATATATAAGTGTTCTCTTCAATGGGCTATCTAATGATATCTCTATATGATAGATAAAATGCTCACCTGTATATATAATTGTTATCTTCAATGAGCTATCTCGTGCTAACCCTATATGATAGAGAATATGCTCACCTGTATATATAATTGTTATTTTCAATGAGCTATCTCGTACTAACCCTATATGATAGATAATATGCTCACCTATATATATAAGTGTTCTCTTCAATGAGCTATCTAATTATATCTCTATATGATAGATAATATGCTCACCTGTATATATAATTGTTATTTTCAATGAGCTATCTCGTGCTAACCCTATATGATAGAGAATATGCTCACCTGTATATATAATTGTTATTTTCAATGAGCTATCTCGTGCTAACCCTATATGATAGAGAATATGCTCACCTGTATATATAATTGTTATCTTCAATGAGCTATCTCGTGCTAACCCTATATGATATAGAATATGCTCACCTGTTTATATAAGTGTTATCTTCAATGAGCTATATCGTGCTAACCCTATATGATAGAGAATATGCTCACCTGTATATATAAGTGTTCTCTTCAAAGAGCTATATCGTCTAACCATATATGATAGAGAATATGCTCACCTGTATATATAAGTGTTCTATTCAATGGGCTATCTAATGATATCTCTATATGATAGATAATATGCTCACCTGTATATATAAGTGTTCTCTTCAATGAGCTATCTCGTGCTAACCCTATGATAATAGAGAATATGCTCACCTGTATATATAAGTGTTCTCTTCAATGAGCTATCTCGTGCTAACCCTATATGATAGATAATATGCTCACCTGTATATATAAGTGTTCTCTTCAATGAGCTATCTCGTTTAACCATATATGATAGATAATATGCTCACCTGTATATATCAGTGTTCTCTTCAATGAGCTATCTCGTGCTAACCCTATGATAATAGAGAATATGCTCACCTGTATATATAAGTGTTCTATTCAATGGGCTAGCTAATGATATCTCTATATGATAGATAAAATGCTCACCTGTATATATAATTGTTCTCTTCAATGAGCTATCTCGTGCTAACCCTATATGATAGAGAATATGCTCACCTGTTTATATAAGTGTTATCTTCAATGAGCTATCTCGTGCTAACCCTATATGATAGAGAATATGCTCACCTGTATATATAATTGTTAACTTCAATGAGCTATCTCGTGCTAACCCTATATGATAGAGAATATGCTCACCTGTATATATAAGTGTTCTCTTCAATGAGCTATCTCGTGCTAACCCTATGATAATAGAGAATATGCTCACCTGTATATATAAGTGTGCTGTTCCATTTCTGTTCAATGGGCTATCTAATGATATCTCTATATGATATATAAAATGCTCACCTGTATATATAATTGTTCTCTTCAATGAGCTATCTCGTGCTAACCCTATATGATAGATAATATGCTCACCTGTATATATAAGTGTTCTCTTCAATGGGCTATCTAATGATATCTCTATATGATAGATAATATGCTCACCTGTTTATATAAGTGTTATCTTCAATGAGCTATCTCGTGCTAACCCTATATGATAGATAAAATTCTCACCTGTTTATATAAGTGTTCTCTTCAATGGGCTATCTAATAATATCTCTATAAGATAGATAATATTCTCACCTGTTTATATAAGTGTTCTCTTCAAAGAGCTATATCGTCTAACCATATATGATAGAGAATATGCTCACCTGTATATATAAGTGTTCTATTCAATGGGCTATCTAATGATATCTCTATATGATAGATAATATGCTCACCTGTATATATAAGTGTTCTCTTCAATGAGCTATCTCGTGCTAACCCTATGATAATAGAGAATATGCTCACCTGTATATATAAGTGTTCTCTTCAATGAGCTATCTCGTGCTAACCCTATATGATAGATAATATGCTCACCTGTATATATAAGTGTTCTCTTCAATGAGCTATCTCGTTTAACCATATATGATAGATAATATGCTCACCTGTATATATCAGTGTTCTCTTCAATGAGCTATCTCGTGCTAACCCTATGATAATAGAGAATATGCTCACCTGTATATATAAGTGTTCTATTCAATGGGCTAGCTAATGATATCTCTATATGATAGATAAAATTCTCACCTGTATATATAATTGTTCTCTTCAATGAGCTATCTCGTGCTAACCCTATATGATAGAGAATATGCTCACCTGTTTATATAAGTGTTATCTTCAATGAGCTATCTCGTGCTAACCCTATATGATAGAGAATATGCTCACCTGTATATATAATTGTTAACTTCAATGAGCTATCTCGTGCTAACCCTATATGATAGAGAATATGCTCACCTGTATATATAAGTGTTCTCTTCAATGAGCTATCTCGTGCTAACCCTATGATAATAGAGAATATGCTCACCTGTATATATAAGTGTGCTATTCCATTTCTGTTCAATGGGCTATCTAATGATATCTCTATATGATATATAAAATGCTCACCTGTATATATAATTGTTCTCTTCAATGAGCTATCTCGTGCTAACCCTATATGATAGATAATATGCTCACCTGTATATGTAAGTGTTCTCTTCAATGGGCTATCTAATGATATCTCTATATGATAGATAATATGCTCACCTGTTTATATAAGTGTTATCTTCAATGAGCTATCTCGTGCTAACCCTATATGATAGATAAAATTCTCACCTGTTTATATAAGTGTTCTCTTCAATGGGCTATCTAATAATATCTCTATATGATAGATAATATTCTCACCTGTTTATATAAGTGTTCTCTTCAATGGGCTATCTAATAATATCTCTATATGATAGATAAAATGCTCACCTGTATATATAAGTGTTCTCTTCAATGGGCTATCTAATGATATCTCTATATGATAGATAATATTCTCACCTGTTTATATAAGTGTTCTCTTCAATGAGCTATCTCGTGATAACCCTATGATAATAGAGAATATTCTCACCTGTATATATAAGTGTTCCCTTCAATGGGCTATCTAATGATATCTCTATATGATAGATAAAATGCTCACCTGTATATATAAGTGTTCTCTTCAATGGGCTATCTAATGATATCTCTATATGATAGATAATATGCTCACCTGTATATATAATTGTTATCTTCAATGAGCTATCTCGGGCTAACCCTATATGATAGAGAATATGCTCACCTGTATATATAATTGTTATTTTCAATGAGCTATCTCGTGCTAACCCTATATGATAGATAATATGCTCACCTGTATATATAAGTGTTCTCTTCAATGAGCTATCTAATGATATCTCTATATGATAGATAATATGCTCACCTGTATATATAATTGTTATCTTCAATGAGCTATCTCGTGCTAACCCTATATGATAGAGAATATGCTCACCTGTATATATAATTGTTATTTTCAATGAGCTATCTCGTGCTAACCCTATATGATAGAGAATATGCTCACCTGTATATATAATTGTTATCTTCAATGAGCTATCTCGTGCTAACCCTATATGATAGAGAATATGCTCACCTGTTTATATAAGTGTTATCTTCAATGAGCTATCTCGTGCTAACCCTATATGATAGAGAATATGCTCACCTGTATATATAAGTGTTCTCTTCAAAGAGCTATATCGTCTAACCATATATGATAGAGAATATGCTCACCTGTATATATAAGTGTTCTATTCAATGGGCTATCTAATGATATCTCTATATGATAGATAATATGCTCACCTGTATATATAAGTGTTCTCTTCAATGAGCTATCTCGTGCTAACCCTATGATAATAGAGAATATGCTCACCTGTATATATAAGTGTTCTCTTCAATGAGCTATCTCGTGCTAACCCTATATGATAGATAATATGCTCACCTGTATATATAAGTGTTCTCTTCAATGAGCTATCTCGTTTAACCATATATGATAGATAATATGCTCACCTGTATATATCAGTGTTCTCTTCAATGAGCTATCTCGTGCTAACCCTATGATAATAGAGAATATGCTCACCTGTATATATAAGTATTCTATTCAATGGGCTAGCTAATGATATCTCTATATGATAGATAAAATGCTCACCTGTATATATAATTGTTCTCTTCAATGAGCTATCTCGTGCTAACCCTATATGATAGAGAATATGCTCACCTGTTTATATAAGTGTTATCTTCAATGAGCTATCTCGTGCTAACCCTATATGATAGAGAATATGCTCACCTGTATATATAATTGTTATCTTCAATGAGCTATCTCGTGCTAACCCTATATGATAGAGAATATGCTCACCTGTATATATAAGTGTTCTCTTCAATGAGCTATCTCGTGCTAACCCTATGATAATAGAGAATATGCTCACCTGTATATATAAGTGTGCTATTCCATTTCTGTTCAATGGGCTATCTAATGATATCTCTATATGATATATAAAATGCTCACCTGTATATATAATTGTTCTCTTCAATGAGCTATCTCGTGCTAACCCTATATGATAGATAATATGCTCACCTGTATATATAAGTGTTCTCTTCAATGAGCTATCTCGTGCTAACCCTATATGATAGATAAAATTCTCACCTGTTTATATAAGTGTTCTCTTCAATGGGCTATCTAATAATATCTCTATAAGATAGATAATATTCTCACCTGTTTATATAAGTGTTCTCTTCAATGAGCTATCTCGTGATAACCCTATGATAATAGAGAATATTCTCACCTGTATATATAAGTGTTCCCTTCAATGGGCTATCTAATGATATCTCTATATGATAGATAAAATGCTCACCTGTATATATAAGTGTTCTCTTCAATGGGCTATCTAATGATATCTCTATATGATAGATAATATGCTCACCTGTTTATATAAGTGTTATCTTCAATGAGCTATCTCGTGCTAACCCTATATGATAGATAAAATTCTCACCTGTTTATATAAGTGTTCTCTTCAATGAGCTATCTCGTGATAACCCTATGATAATAGAGAATATTCTCACCTGTATATATAAGTGTTCCCTTCAATGGGCTATCTAATGATATCTCTATATGATAGATAAAATGCTCACCTGTTTATATAAGTGTTATCTTCAATGAGCTATCTCGTGCTAACCCTATATGATAGATAAAATTCTCACCTGTTTATATAAGTGTTCTCTTCAATGAGCTATCTCGTGATAACCCTATGATAATAGAGAATATGCTCACCTGTATATATAAGTGTTCTCTTCAATGAGCTATCTCGTGCTAACCCTATGATAATAGAGAATATGCTCACCTGTATATATAAGTGTGCTATTCCATTTCTGTTCAATGGGCTATCTAATGATATCTCTATATGATATATAAAATGCTCACCTGTATATATAATTGTTATCTTCAATGAGCTATCTCGTGCTAACCCTATATGATAGAGAATATGCTCACCTGTATATATAATTGTTATTTTCAATGAGCTATCTCGTGCTAACCCTATATGATAGATAATATGCTCACCTGTATATATAAGTGTTCTCTTCAATGAGCTAGCTAATGATATCTCTATATGATAGATAATATGCTCACCTGTATATATAATTGTTATCTTCAATGAGCTATCTCGAGCTAACCCTATATGATAGAGAATATGCTCACCTGTATATATAATTGTTATTTTCAATGAGCTATCTCGTGCTAACCCTATATGATAGAGAATATGCTCACCTGTTTATATAAGTGTTATCTTCAATGAGCTATCTCGTGCTAACCCTATATGATAGAGAATATGCTCACCTGTATATATAAGTGTTCTCTTCAATGAGCTATATCGTGCTAACCCTATGATAATAGATAATATGCTCACCTGTATATATAAGTGTTCTCTTCAATGGGCTATCTAATGATATCTCTATATGATAGATAAAATGCTCACCTGTATATATAAGTGTTCTCTTCAATGAGCTATCTCGTGCTAACCCTATGATAATAGATAATATGCTCACCTGTATATATAAGTGTTCTCTTCAATGGGCTATCTAATGATATCTCTATATGATAGATAATATGCTCACCTGTATATATAAGTGTTCTCTTCAATGGGCTATCTAATGATATCTCTATATGATAGAGAATATGCTCACCTGTATATATAAGTGTTCTCTTCAATGGGCTATCTAATGATATCTCTATATGATAGATAATATGCTCACCTGTATATATAAGTGTTCTCTTCAATGGGCTATCTAATGATATCTCTATATGATAGAGAATATGCTCACCTGTATATATAAGTGTTCTCTTCAATGAGCTATCTCGTGCTAACCCTATATGATAGATAATATGCTCACCTGTATATATAAGTGTTCTCTTCAATGAGCTATCTCGTTTAACCATATATGATAGATAATATGCTCACCTGTATATATCAGTGTTCTCTTCAATGAGCTATCTCGTGCTAACCCTATGATAATAGAGAATATGCTCACCTGTATATATAAGTGTTCTATTCAATGGGCTAGCTAATGATATCTCTATATGATAGATAAAATGCTCACCTGTATATATAATTGTTCTCTTCAATGAGCTATCTCGTGCTAACCCTATATGATAGAGAATATGCTCACCTGTTTATATAAGTGTTATCTTCAATGAGCTATCTCGTGCTAACCCTATATGATAGAGAATATGCTCACCTGTATATATAATTGTTAACTTCAATGAGCTATCTCGTGCTAACCCTATATGATAGAGAATATGCTCACCTGTATATATAAGTGTTCTCTTCAATGAGCTATCTCGTGCTAACCCTATGATAATAGAGAATATGCTCACCTGTATATATAAGTGTGCTGTTCCATTTCTGTTCAATGGGCTATCTAATGATATCTCTATATGATATATAAAATGCTCACCTGTATATATAATTGTTCTCTTCAATGAGCTATCTCGTGCTAACCCTATATGATAGATAATATGCTCACCTGTATATATAAGTGTTCTCTTCAATGGGCTATCTAATGATATCTCTATATGATAGATAATATGCTCACCTGTTTATATAAGTGTTATCTTCAATGAGCTATCTCGTGCTAACCCTATATGATAGATAAAATTCTCACCTGTTTATATAAGTGTTCTCTTCAATGGGCTATCTAATAATATCTCTATAAGATAGATAATATTCTCACCTGTTTATATAAGTGTTCTCTTCAAAGAGCTATATCGTCTAACCATATATGATAGAGAATATGCTCACCTGTATATATAAGTGTTCTATTCAATGGGCTATCTAATGATATCTCTATATGATAGATAATATGCTCACCTGTATATATAAGTGTTCTCTTCAATGAGCTATCTCGTGCTAACCCTATGATAATAGAGAATATGCTCACCTGTATATATAAGTGTTCTCTTCAATGAGCTATCTCGTGCTAACCCTATATGATAGATAATATGCTCACCTGTATATATAAGTGTTCTCTTCAATGAGCTATCTCGTTTAACCATATATGATAGATAATATGCTCACCTGTATATATCAGTGTTCTCTTCAATGAGCTATCTCGTGCTAACCCTATGATAATAGAGAATATGCTCACCTGTATATATAAGTGTTCTATTCAATGGGCTAGCTAATGATATCTCTATATGATAGATAAAATTCTCACCTGTATATATAATTGTTCTCTTCAATGAGCTATCTCGTGCTAACCCTATATGATAGAGAATATGCTCACCTGTTTATATAAGTGTTATCTTCAATGAGCTATCTCGTGCTAACCCTATATGATAGAGAATATGCTCACCTGTATATATAATTGTTAACTTCAATGAGCTATCTCGTGCTAACCCTATATGATAGAGAATATGCTCACCTGTATATATAAGTGTTCTCTTCAATGAGCTATCTCGTGCTAACCCTATGATAATAGAGAATATGCTCACCTGTATATATAAGTGTGCTATTCCATTTCTGTTCAATGGGCTATCTAATGATATCTCTATATGATATATAAAATGCTCACCTGTATATATAATTGTTCTCTTCAATGAGCTATCTCGTGCTAACCCTATATGATAGATAATATGCTCACCTGTATATGTAAGTGTTCTCTTCAATGGGCTATCTAATGATATCTCTATATGATAGATAATATGCTCACCTGTTTATATAAGTGTTATCTTCAATGAGCTATCTCGTGCTAACCCTATATGATAGATAAAATTCTCACCTGTTTATATAAGTGTTCTCTTCAATGGGCTATCTAATAATATCTCTATATGATAGATAATATTCTCACCTGTTTATATAAGTGTTCTCTTCAATGAGCTATCTCGTGATAACCCTATGATAATAGAGAATATTCTCACCTGTATATATAAGTGTTCCCTTCAATGGGCTATCTAATGATATCTCTATATGATAGATAAAATGCTCACCTGTATATATAAGTGTTCTCTTCAATGGGCTATCTAATGATATCTCTATATGATAGATAATATGCTCACCTGTATATATAATTGTTATCTTCAATGAGCTATCTCGGGCTAACCCTATATGATAGAGAATATGCTCACCTGTATATATAATTGTTATTTTCAATGAGCTATCTCGTGCTAACCCTATATGATAGATAATATGCTCACCTGTATATATAAGTGTTCTCTTCAATGAGCTATCTAATGATATCTCTATATGATAGATAATATGCTCACCTGTATATATAATTGTTATCTTCAATGAGCTATCTCGTGCTAACCCTATATGATAGAGAATATGCTCACCTGTATATATAATTGTTATTTTCAATGAGCTATCTCGTGCTAACCCTATATGATAGAGAATATGCTCACCTGTATATATAATTGTTATCTTCAATGAGCTATCTCGTGCTAACCCTATATGATAGAGAATATGCTCACCTGTTTATATAAGTGTTATCTTCAATGAGCTATCTCGTGCTAACCCTATATGATAGAGAATATGCTCACCTGTATATATAAGTGTTCTCTTCAAAGAGCTATATCGTCTAACCATATATGATAGAGAATATGCTCACCTGTATATATAAGTGTTCTATTCAATGGGCTATCTAATGATATCTCTATATGATAGATAATATGCTCACCTGTATATATAAGTGTTCTCTTCAATGAGCTATCTCGTGCTAACCCTATGATAATAGAGAATATGCTCACCTGTATATATAAGTGTTCTCTTCAATGAGCTATCTCGTGCTAACCCTATATGATAGATAATATGCTCACCTGTATATATAAGTGTTCTCTTCAATGAGCTATCTCGTTTAACCATATATGATAGATAATATGCTCACCTGTATATATCAGTGTTCTCTTCAATGAGCTATCTCGTGCTAACCCTATGATAATAGAGAATATGCTCACCTGTATATATAAGTATTCTATTCAATGGGCTAGCTAATGATATCTCTATATGATAGATAAAATGCTCACCTGTATATATAATTGTTCTCTTCAATGAGCTATCTCGTGCTAACCCTATATGATAGAGAATATGCTCACCTGTTTATATAAGTGTTATCTTCAATGAGCTATCTCGTGCTAACCCTATATGATAGAGAATATGCTCACCTGTATATATAATTGTTATCTTCAATGAGCTATCTCGTGCTAACCCTATATGATAGAGAATATGCTCACCTGTATATATAAGTGTTCTCTTCAATGAGCTATCTCGTGCTAACCCTATGATAATAGAGAATATGCTCACCTGTATATATAAGTGTGCTATTCCATTTCTGTTCAATGGGCTATCTAATGATATCTCTATATGATATATAAAATGCTCACCTGTATATATAATTGTTCTCTTCAATGAGCTATCTCGTGCTAACCCTATATGATAGATAATATGCTCACCTGTATATATAAGTGTTCTCTTCAATGAGCTATCTCGTGCTAACCCTATATGATAGATAAAATTCTCACCTGTTTATATAAGTGTTCTCTTCAATGGGCTATCTAATAATATCTCTATAAGATAGATAATATTCTCACCTGTTTATATAAGTGTTCTCTTCAATGAGCTATCTCGTGATAACCCTATGATAATAGAGAATATTCTCACCTGTATATATAAGTGTTCCCTTCAATGGGCTATCTAATGATATCTCTATATGATAGATAAAATGCTCACCTGTATATATAAGTGTTCTCTTCAATGGGCTATCTAATGATATCTCTATATGATAGATAATATGCTCACCTGTTTATATAAGTGTTATCTTCAATGAGCTATCTCGTGCTAACCCTATATGATAGATAAAATTCTCACCTGTTTATATAAGTGTTCTCTTCAATGAGCTATCTCGTGATAACCCTATGATAATAGAGAATATTCTCACCTGTATATATAAGTGTTCCCTTCAATGGGCTATCTAATGATATCTCTATATGATAGATAAAATGCTCACCTGTTTATATAAGTGTTATCTTCAATGAGCTATCTCGTGCTAACCCTATATGATAGATAAAATTCTCACCTGTTTATATAAGTGTTCTCTTCAATGAGCTATCTCGTGATAACCCTATGATAATAGAGAATATGCTCACCTGTATATATAAGTGTTCTCTTCAATGAGCTATCTCGTGCTAACCCTATGATAATAGAGAATATGCTCACCTGTATATATAAGTGTGCTATTCCATTTCTGTTCAATGGGCTATCTAATGATATCTCTATATGATATATAAAATGCTCACCTGTATATATAATTGTTATCTTCAATGAGCTATCTCGTGCTAACCCTATATGATAGAGAATATGCTCACCTGTATATATAATTGTTATTTTCAATGAGCTATCTCGTGCTAACCCTATATGATAGATAATATGCTCACCTGTATATATAAGTGTTCTCTTCAATGAGCTAGCTAATGATATCTCTATATGATAGATAATATGCTCACCTGTATATATAATTGTTATCTTCAATGAGCTATCTCGAGCTAACCCTATATGATAGAGAATATGCTCACCTGTATATATAATTGTTATTTTCAATGAGCTATCTCGTGCTAACCCTATATGATAGAGAATATGCTCACCTGTTTATATAAGTGTTATCTTCAATGAGCTATCTCGTGCTAACCCTATATGATAGAGAATATGCTCACCTGTATATATAAGTGTTCTCTTCAATGAGCTATATCGTGCTAACCCTATGATAATAGATAATATGCTCACCTGTATATATAAGTGTTCTCTTCAATGGGCTATCTAATGATATCTCTATATGATAGATAAAATGCTCACCTGTATATATAAGTGTTCTCTTCAATGAGCTATCTCGTGCTAACCCTATGATAATAGATAATATGCTCACCTGTATATATAAGTGTTCTCTTCAATGGGCTATCTAATGATATCTCTATATGATAGATAATATGCTCACCTGTATATATAAGTGTTCTCTTCAATGGGCTATCTAATGATATCTCTATATGATAGAGAATATGCTCACCTGTATATATAAGTGTTCTCTTCAATGGGCTATCTAATGATATCTCTATATGATAGATAATATGCTCACCTGTATATATAAGTGTTCTCTTCAATGGGCTATCTAATGATATCTCTATATGATAGAGAATATGCTCACCTGTATATATAAGTGTTCTCTTCAATGGGCTATCTAATGATATCTCTATATGATAGATAATATGCTCACCTGTTTATATAAGTGTTCTCTTCAATGAGCTATATCGTGCTAACCCTATGATAATAGATAATATGCTCACCTGTATATATAAGTGTTCTCTTCAATGGGCTATCTAATGATATCTCTATATGATAGATAATATGCTCACCTGTATATATAAGTGTTCTCTTCAATGGGCTATCTAATGATATCTCTATATTATAGAGAATATGCTCACCTGTATATATAAGTGTTCTCTTCAATGGGCTATCTAATGATATCTCTATATGATAGATAATATGCTCACCTGTTTATATAAGTGTTCTCTTCAATGAGCTATCTCGTGCTAACCCTATGATAATAGATAATATGCTCACCTGTATATATAAGTGTTATCTTCAATGGGCTATCTAATGATATCTCTATATGATAGATAATATGCTCACCTGTATATATAAGTGTTCTCTTCAATGAACTATCTAATGATATCTCTATATGATAGATAATATGCTCACCTGTATATATAAGTGTTCTCTTCAATGGGCTATCTAATGATATCTCTATATGATAGATAATATGCTCACCTGTATATATAAGTGTTCTCTTCAATGGGCTGTCTAATGATATCTCTATATGATAGATAATATGCTCACCTGTATATATAAGTGTTCTCTTCAATGAGCTATCTCGTGCTAACCCTATGATAATAGACAATATGCTCACCTGTATATATAAGTGTTCTCTTCAATGGGCTATCTAATGATATCTCTATATGATAGATAATATGCTCACCTGTTTATATAAGTGTTCTCTTCAATGAGCTATCTCGTGATAACCATATACTAATAGATAATATGCTCACCTGTTTATATAAGTGTTCCCTTCAATGGGCTATCTAATGATATCTCTATATGATAGATAATATGCTCACCTGTATATATAAGTGTTCTTTTCGATGAGCTATCTCGTGCTAACCCTATATGATAGATAATATGCTCACCTGTATATATAAGTGTTCTCCTCAATGTCCTGTTTCGTGATAACTCTATACGATATGGAGCGATTAGGCTCATCTGTATATAAGTTCTCTTCAATGAACTGCCTCGTGATAACTATATATGATAGAGATTAGGTTCACATGTATATAA
Source organism: Siphonodentalium dalli (assembly GCA_032622095.1). NCBI lineage: Eukaryota > Metazoa > Mollusca > Scaphopoda > Gadilida > Siphonodentaliidae > Siphonodentalium > Siphonodentalium dalli. Next base: position 290,077,381 of record CP136064.1, read on the forward strand.
GCGTTTTCTTCAGTGAGTTGTCTCGTGATAACTATACATTGTATATGATAGAGAGCGATTATTCTCACCTGTATATCTGTGTTATCTTCAATGGGCTGTCTCGTGATAACTATACATTGTATATGATAGAGAGCGATTATTCTCACCTGTATATCTGCGTTATCTTCAATGAGCTGTAACGCGATGTCCTTGCATTCACATTCAATGCCGGCCGTTACGTTTCCACAGTTACCCATCGAACTGTCACCTTCCCACCCTCTGTCTGCAGCATGGGCGTAGGCGGCGGCCGGGGATGCGTGAGTTATTCGAGCAGTGGTCACTATCCCCACCGATTTACCTACATTAAATAGAAGAGTGAACATTCCATGAAAGGATTATAATACATCCCAACACATAGTGATGAAAGGATTATAATACATCCCAACACATAGTGATGAAAGGATTAAAATACATCCCAACACATAGTGATGAAAGGATTATAATACATCCCAACACATAGTGGCAATTGGATGTCACGTATGAAATATGATCATTTGGTTTGATTCATGGATGCCCTTACTCATGGGTTATATATTTACATGTACATAAGTTGTCGGTCACACGTGCAATCAAATTAGCCTATATATAGTCAAATATTTAAAGATATATCTAAATAATTGAAGATATCTTCAAATATATATTATAGAATATGAAGCTAATGCCGTCGCTTAAACTGTTTATGTCCGTTCGGGGGATTAGAGTATCTATTGGACGAGGATATGTCGAGTCCAATGGATGCCAAATCCCCCGAATGGACATAAACAGTTTGAGCGACGGCATTAATAGCTACAAATGTTATTTACCCATCACACAAAACTTGCTTTGTGTGTGTGTGGGGGGGGGGTCTGTCAGTTTCCTGAGTTGTATACAATTCAGGAAACTGTCAGATTCCCCACCCCACACACAGCAAGTTTTGTGTGATGGGTAAATAAAATCAATTGTGGTGAATTATGATTATGGACAATAAAAACGCCCCAAGATCACAATGACGTCATTTAGGAAGTAGTAAAGCTATGTTGACCTAATAAACGTTTATTATGCAGGCTTTAGGGTAGTGAGTGGTGGATACATAGAGATATCTTCAAATATTTGGATATCTTCAGATATTTGGAAATATATCGAAATATTTCAAGATATCTCTAAATTGTCAGGTATCTTCAAATGATCTGAGGTATCTCCAAATAATTAGAGACATTATGCAAGTTATTTAAAATCCTCAGAATTTTATCCAATTGAAGTGCTCTCTAAATCGATTTGAAAATTTCTCTAAATATTTGAAGATATCTCTAAATATTTGAAGATATCGTCCCTTATTCAGAGTATTTGAGTATATATGTTAATATGGTCATTCATAGTACAGTAAATCTGCATGAATTCATGTCACTCAAACCAGGTTGATAATATCAACAACGACTTTTCTCACTATCCTCTTGACATGTCTTGCGTTTCCATGGAAACGCACATTTCGAGCTAATCGCGCTTGTGTCGTGTGCACTATAACAGAGCGTATCATAAAGCCAATCAATTTGCACTGTGGTATTTGCTTTTCGTTAACACATGAAAAATCCATCTGTAAAGTGGTTAATACAGACCTCTTTTGTTAGTTTCATCGATTACTAGATATTCGTGGGATAATTTCTGTGGGATACCTAGTTGATAATATATGTTAAATTATCAAAGCACATATAGGCGAAAATATTTTATACCACAATTGCCTGTTCTATTGTGTGTATAACACCTATTTTGTAAATTTGATCTTTACACCCTTCTGTGGGTATACAGCTTCCTACTGTGGGTATAAATTTCTACTGTGGGTGTAAATTTTCAAACGTAATTTCATGTGTTAAACGTGTATACCCATAGTAGAACTACATCGTAGTTAGCAAAATAGTTCCTATGTCACATTCATTTGAAGTTGGAAGTTGTCATGAAATCAATTAGATATGAGGAACATTACATGATTTCAATCAAATGTAGCTTGGTAGTGCTATATTAACTAGGAAACATATGAATGATAATTCCAAGTGACTGATCGCTCAGAAATAGGATTACGTCATGACGTTAATGTAAGCATCACTACGCGTGACGCACATTCATGATAGCGTCCTGTGTGTGTCTCTGGGTGAGGATACCCATTCAAAGTAAATAGCGGGGTTAGTTGAATTCGCGAACAAAATTACAAAAAATAATAATTATGGCATAAATAAAATACACGCATAGTACCCGAGAGTACACAATGTTCACTACCCGTGGTATTGTGGTTTTAACCACTCGCCAAAAGGCTCGTGGTTAAAACAACAATTCCACTCGTGGTGAAATTTGGTATTCTCGTCTATTATGGGTGTATTCTATATATGCCGCATATTAAAATATCGATATTTTGGAGTGATTTGCAGGATAGCTTTTGACATTTTCACGTGACCTTGACCCTTGTATGGTTTCCATATGTACCCATTTGGTGAGTCATTGATAGTAATGTGCATTTACATGAACAAATATCCCTCAAGCTAGGTCAGTGCTGTCATAAAACTGTTTTGTTCCATCATCCTCTTAAAACAGCGGTTGTCATGGAATTGAATCGCATTGCTGTACTTTATAGCTTAAAACACATGACCACCTGCCTGTACAGTATGTGTGTTGGTACATACTTTGCCTCTTTTCCTATATTAACCCTTTACCCAACAAACCGGCCAAAACCGGCCAAATAAAGCTTCAACAGCCTAAAATATCTTCGGTCTGTCTCAATAGAACCATACACATATGGATATCATTGGAACCGGCTCCTTGACCACATTGTGATAGTTACAGTTATGCCATGTGCCAATGCATTCTCTTATATATGCGAGTCGACCATAGGTCGCCTCGCATATATAAGAGAATGCATTGGCCTAAAAAAAATCTTTTTTTAACACTTTTTACCATTTTTTCTTACATTCTTTAACAATTTTATAATTTTTAATGTGTTAAGCCAATGCATTCTCTTATATATGCGAGGCGACCTATGGTCGACTCGCATATATAAGAGAATGCATTGGCACAGGGCCCTTCTGTTGGGTAAAGGGTTAAAGGGAGACTGTACGCCAAATTCAATAAATTTCCGGCAATAAAAACGATCTAATATCGATAATAAATAGAATAATCATTATTTTGAGTTTTGAGTCGAAGATGTCTTCTGTAAACATTCAGGTCAACAGGTTATTTTAAAATCAATTTAAAATTATTTAATAGAAATTTACTTTATAGCTCCAGCCATAAACTAGGTTAAACGTACGTGTGAATAAACTACACTATTATATCGATATCATAGTAATACACATTACATGCCACACGTACGCGTGACTAAACTACACTATTATATCGATAACATAGTAATACACATTACATGCCACATGTACGTGTGACTAAACTCCACTATTATATCGATATCATAGTAATACACATTACATGCCACACGTACGGGTGACTAAACTACACTATTATATCGATAACATAGTAATACACATTACATGCCACATGTACGTGTGACTAAACTCCACTATTATATCGATATCATAGTAATACACATTACATGCCACATGTACGTGTGACTAAACTACACTATTATATCGATATCATAGTAATACACATTACATGCCACATGTACGCGTGACTAAACTACACTATTATATCGATAACATAGTAATACACATTACATGCCACACGTACGCGTGACTAAACTACACTATTATATCGATATCATAGTAATACACATTACATGCCACATGTACGTGTGACTAAACTACACTATTATATCGATATCATAGTAATACACATTACAAGCCACACGTACGCGTGACTAAACTCCACTATTATATCGATATCATAGTAAGACACATGACATGCCATACGTACGTGTGACTAAACTCCAATATTATATCGATAGGATAGTAATACACAATACATGTCACACGTACATGTGACTAAATCGTGACTAAACTCCACTATTATATCGATAGCATAGTAATACACGTGACATGCCACACGTACGTGTGACTAAACTCTACTATTATATCGATAGCATAGTAATACACATTACATGCCACACGTACGTGTGACTAAACTACACTATTATATCGATAACATAGTAATACACATTACATGCCACATGTACGTGTGACTAAACTACACTATTATATCGATATCATAGTAATACACATTACATGCCATACGTACGTGTGACTAAACTACACTATTATATCGATAACATAGTAATACACATTACATGCCACACGTACGTGTGACTAAACTCCACTATTATATCGATAGCATAGTAATACACGTGACATGCCACACGTACGTGTGACTAAACTCCACTATTATATCGTTAGCATAGTAATACACGTGACATGCCACACGTACGTGTGACTAAACTCCATTATTATATCGAACATACCTGCAGCTTTTGCCCAATCGAGAACGGACTGTACTTCGGTTCCCTTCTGCGATGAACAAACATATCGCTCCACCCGTCCATCCACTCCGACAGTTCCGTACTTATTCTTTACTCCGGACAGGTAAGCAGTCGCAGATGCAGCAGAGTCAGACGTCTGATAGTCTACTGAGTACGTCTGTAACGAAATATTATAAAGCGGTCAAACAGCAGCAGAGTCAGCCGTCTGTCTGTCTACTGTGTACGTCTGTAACGAAATATTATAAAGCAGTCAAACTGCTGAGAACAATTATTATAAAGTCAGCCGTCTGTCTGTCTACTGTGTACGTCTGTAACGAAATAATATAAAGTCAGCTGTGTGTCTACTGTGTACGTCTGTAACGAAATATTAATATGATCAATATACAGGTGCAGAGTCAGCCGTCTGATAGTCTACTGAGACCAACGAAGATTAAATTTATGGGGGCAATATTATAAAACTCCTATACAGGTACATGTATGCCGTCGCAGATGCAGCAGTCAGTCGTCTGTCTGTCTACTGTGTACGTCTGTAACAAAATATTATAAAGCTGTCAAACAGCTGAGACCAAAGAAGATTAAATTTATGGGGGCAATATTATAAAACTCCTATACAGGTATGCCGTCGCAGATGCAGCAGTCAGCCGTCTGTCTGTCTACTGTGTACGTCTGTAACAAAATATTATAAAGCTGTCAAACAGCTGAGACCAAAGAAGATTAAATTTATGGGGGCAATATTATAAAACTCCTATACAGGTATGCCGTCGCAGATGCAGCAGTCAGCCGTCTGTCTGTCTACTGTGTACGTCTGTAACAAAATATTATAAAGCTGTCAAACAGCTGAGACCAAAGAAGATTAAATTGATGGGGGCAATATTATAAAACTCCTATACAGGTATGCCGTCGCAGATGCAGCAGTCAGCCGTCTGTCTGTCTACTGTGTACGTCTGTAACGAAATATTATAAAACTCCTATACAGGTATGCCGTCGCAGATGCAGCAGTCAGCCGTCTGTCTGTCTACTGTGTACGTCTGTAACAAAATATTATAAAGCTGTCAAACAGCTGAGACCAAAGAAGATTAAATTGATGGGGGCAATATTATAAAACTCCTATACAGGTATGCCGTCGCAGATGCAGCAGTCAGCCGTCTGTCTGTCTACTGTGTACGTCTGTAACAAAATATTATAAAGCTGTCAAACAGCTGAGACCAAAGAAGATTAAATTGATGGGGGCAATATTATAAAACTCCTATACAGGTATGCCGTCGCAGATGCAGCAGTCAGCCGTCTGTCTGTCTACTGTGTACGTCTGTAACAAAATATTATAAAGCTGTCAAACAGCTGAGACCAAAGAAGATTAAATTGATGGGGGCAATATTATAAAACTCCTATACAGGTATGCCGTCGCAGATGCAGCAGTCAGCCGTCTGTCTGTCTACTGTGTACGTCTGTAACAAAATATTATAAAGCTGTCAAACAGCTGAGACCAAAGAAGATTAAATTGATGGGGGCAATATTATAAAACTCCTATACAGGTATGCCGTCGCAGATGCAGCAGTCAGCCGTCTGTCTGTCTACTGTGTACGTCTGTAACAAAATATTATAAAGCTGTCAAACAGCTGAGACCAAAGAAGATTAAATTGATGGGGGCAATATTATAAAACTCCTATACAGGTATGCCGTCGCAGATGCAGCAGTCAGCCGTCTGTCTGTCTACTGTGTACGTCTGTAACGAAATATTATAAAACTCCTATACAGGTATGCCGTCGCAGATGCAGCAGTCAGCCGTCTGTCTGTCTACTGTGTACGTCTGTAACAAAATATTATAAAGCTGTCAAACAGCTGAGACCAAAGAAGATTAAATTGATGGGGGCAATATTATAAAACTCCTATACAGGTATGCCGTCGCAGATGCAGCAGTCAGCCGTCTGTCTGTCTACTGTGTACGTCTGTAACGAAATATTATAAAGCTGTCAAACATCTGAGAACAAAGAAGATTAAATTTATGGGGGCAATATTATAAAACTCCTATACAGGTATGCCGTCGCAGATGCAGCAGTCAGCCGTCTGTCTGTCTACTGTGTACGTCTGTAACAAAATATTATAAAGCTGTCAAACAGCTGAGACCAAAGAAGATTAAATTGATGGGGGCAATATTATAAAACTCCTATACAGGTATGCCGTCGCAGATGCAGCAGTCAGCCGTCTGTCTGTCTACTGTGTACGTCTGTAACGAAATATTATAAAACTCCTATACAGGTATGCCGTCGCAGATGCAGCAGTCAGCCGTCTGTCTGTCTACTGTGTACGTCTGTAACAAAATATTATAAAGCTGTCAAACAGCTGAGACCAAAGAAGATTAAATTGATGGGGGCAATATTATAAAACTCCTATACAGGTATGCCGTCGCAGATGCAGCAGTCAGCCGTCTGTCTGTCTACTGTGTACGTCTGTAACGAAATATTATAAAGCTGTCAAACATCTGAGAACAAAGAAGATTAAATTTATGGGGGCAATATTATAAAACTCCTATACAGGTATGCCGTCGCAGATGCAGCAGTCAGCCGTCTGTATGTCTACTGTGTACGTCTGTAACGAAATATTATAAAGCTGTCAAACAGCTGAGAACAAAGAAGATTAATGTATGGGGGCAATATTATAAAACTCCTATACAGGTATGCCGTCGCAGATGCAGCAGTCAGCCGTCTGTCTGTCTACTGTGTACGTATGTAACGAAATATTATAAAGCTGTCAAACAGCTGAGAACAAAGAAGATTAATGTATAGGTTAATGCTATACAATAAATTTATATACAACAAACAAGGCAGGTAAGATATTTCTTTCTTAATAATTGTTCCTCGATAATCTACTTCGGGAGTGGTCCCAGCTCGATATTGCATGCTTTTACGTGACTTTTGAGAGCCGATATCGCAATAAATATTAAATTAATTACCCAGCGGGGGGGGGGGGTCGGAAAAAATGTTCAGGCACGTATGCCGAGTTTTTCCTTTCGACCCTTGTTAGGACCCACCCACCCCGCGTCCAAAAGTTAAATGTCTCACAAAGTCAATCAACTCGTGCAATTTCGAGTTGGGACCTTCACCTACAGTGAAGTATATTATTAAGGAACAGTTAATAACTAAGAAATATATATATTCCCTGCGTTGTTTTTTCGACTTTATAACATTCCCTGTCAAAACATAAAACAAAATCACAGATTTTGTATACTGGTGGAATACAGTTTGTACGGGCGTTAGACAGAGTACAGGTTCGTGGTACGTTCTAACATCAAAGTTGGTTAATTCTTTTTACTGAAATGACCATGGTTTGGAAATTTCCAACTATTAGACCGTCAGGCTGGAAAGAGTTGAGATTTCTGTTAGACAAGTCTAAGCTAGGGGTGATATAATGTCCGATCAAAAGGTTGGAAATTCCAATGTGGACACCCCCATCCAGTAGAGACCATCTAGCCACGTCCGTGGTGGCCCAAACCTTAAATAAACAGGAATAAGGAAAGTTATCCATCTTCCGATAACACAACAACAAGGTAGATATAGAGGGTGTGTAATAAACCACGAATACAAACCTTAAGTAAACCAGTATTCGGCATCTTATCCATCTCTAGGTTTTCCTCCTCTCCTGGTCTGCCATTGAGTTGACCTTTCAGAATCCTTCCAGCGGTCACCGTGGTAACGCCCATCCCGTCACCGATAAACAGTATGAGGTTCTTCGCTATATCATGGTTTTGCTTTACGTTCATTGTCCGCTTCAGATCCTCACGGGCAGAGTTAACCCAGAAGCTTGGATCAGCTGATGAAAATTAAACTATTTTAGGATACGGGCAGAGTTAACCCAGAAGCTTGGATCAGCTGATGAAAATTAAACTATTTAAGGATGCACACTATGTAATGACTTGCACATCCTCTATGGTTGGAAAACTATCAACTGATGGCCTTTTCAATTTAAAATTTCGATACATGTATATACTAGATATTTATATTATCGCCGAATGATTGATATTCGTGGGAATCAATATCAACTACGATAAGAAAACAATCTCGACCAATTTGGTTCGATGGGAAATCAATGGCAACACCGGTCATATTATAATACATATGTGCCATCTGGTCGCAAGATACACTTAACAGTCGACTTGCGGGCAGAATAACAGTTTGATTCAGTTGATATTAGAATTTATGGAAGTGTCAGTTTTGGTGACAAATTAGTCACTTCCTTTTCCAAAAGTCGAGGCTTCATCTATTCAAATGCTTCAAATTTAGCGTTAATCATCATCGGGCTAGTTGTTTAATAGCATTGCTTGGAGGAGATAAGCCTATGGTCAATGGATAAAGCTATTATCAGATAAGAAATAATGTGTGAATATCACCCTCCACATGTAATCACTTGAATGCTTTACGATGACACATCCCATTCTCAGTTATTATACGACCCGTTCTCGGTTATTATACGACCCATTCTCGGTTATTATGCGACCCGTTCTCGGTTGTTATACGACCCGTTCTCGGTTATTATACGACCCGTTCTCGGTTATTATACGACCCGTTCTCGGTTATTATTTTTTCTACACTGCCGAATTTCAAAACAAATCGGAGCGTAACCATGCCTACACAATTCAACATCTTACATGTACACGTAGTATTGAGACATGATTTGTTCGAAAAACTCTGTGCAAATGCATTCTCTTATATATGAGAGTCGCCCATATGGCGCCTCTCATATATAAGATAATGCATTGGCCTGACAATATTTACCTTGACCTTGTACGCCAGTGCATTCTCTTATATATGAGATGCTCTCTATGGGAGACTCGCATATATAAGAGAATGCACTGGCACAGGGTCTTTACTGCTGCACCGGCACAGCTCCCGTCCCGAGAGGATTAAATAACACTCCCGTATGTAGCCCCACACGGACCCAAGCAGACGACAGTCGTCAATGCATTGTTCTCTCTATCTGGGGCGCCATAAAGGATTAAAAAGTGAACGTACCATCTCCAGCAACAGCCCCGAATGATTTGTCCTTTCCTGGTCCAACAGTCAGCCGACCTGAAAAGAAAACCAGGGTATCAGACTAATGGTGGTGATGTGGGCTTCAAAATGTACACATGGTGGCAATATTTCAAACACTTTTAATATCCTCCAGAAATTAAGGTCTATAGATACTTAATTTGTGGGATAAACTGGATAAACGCCGATGTAAAGTACTGTAATAACCACCACTAATATATGTCTTTTTGGCTAGATAATATCAATTTAGATATTTTTTCTGGAGAAAACTTAAACTTTCTGCCCAAATTAGCCGTCTCCAATTTCAAGTTGCCTATCTGTGAGTAAACATGTGCTCAGGTGAAAAGAATTTATATAAACAAAATTTGTTTTTCTACTGAGGATTTGTTATCAATACTACCAGTAATTCAGCAATAAGTACGGTAAAATGAAACATTTTACTGTTCACTTCTTAAAGGGGTGCTGTACACTAATCCAGCCATTTATGAGACCATCTAGTTTTATACTCAACAGAATATATGCAACAAATGAATGAATTTGAGCCATGAGTTAGTGAAAAATACGCTCATGTGATCTATGAATTATTGATGATATATAGCATTATGATCGTAAGTTGTCGCTCTTTTTGATGACATATAGCATTATGATCGTAAAATGTCGCTCTTTCTGATGATATATAGCATTATGATCGTAGGATGTCGCTCTTTTTGATGATATATAGCATTATGATCGTAAGATGTCGCTCTTTCTGATGATATATAGCATTATGATCGTAAGATGTCGCTCTTTTTTGTGATATATAGCATTATGATCGTAAGATGTCGCTCTTTCTGATGATATATAGCATTATGATCGTAAGATGTCGCTCTTTTTGATGATATATAGCATTATGATCGTAAGATGTCGCTCTTTCTTATGATATATAGCATTATGATTGTAAGATGTCATTCTTTCTGATGATATATAGCATTATGATCGTAAGATATCGCTCTTTTTGATGATATATAGCATTTTGATCGTAAGATGTCACTCTTTCTGATGATATGTAGCATTATGATCGTAATATGTCGCTCTTTTCGATGATATATAGCATTATGATCGTAAGATGTCGCTCTTTTTGATGATATATAGCATTATGATCGTAAGATGTCGCTCTTTTTGATGATATATAGCATTTTGATCGTAAGATGTCACTCTTTCTGATGATATGTAGCATTATGATCGTAATATGTCGCTCTTTTTGATGATATATAGCATTTTGATCGTAAGATGTCACTCTTTCTGATGATATGTAGCATTATGATCGTAATATGTCGCTCTTTTCGATGATATATAGCATTATGATCGTAAGATGTCGCTCTTTTTGATGATATATAGCATTATGATCGTAAGATGTCGCTCTTTTTGATGATATATAGCATTATGATCGTAAGATGTCGCTCTTTTTGATGATATATTGCATTATGATCGTAAGATGTCGCTCTTTCTGATGATATGTAGCATTATGATCGTAAGATGTCGCTCTTTTCGATGATTTATAGCATTATGATCGTAAGATGTCACTCTTTTTGATGATATATAGCATTATGATCGTAAGATGTCGCTCTTTTTGATGATATATAACATTATGATCGTAAGATGTCGCTCTTTCTGATGATATATAGCATTATGATCGTAAGATGTCGCTCTGAATTCTCTTCTATGTGCGAGTCTCCCATATGGCGCCTCAGATATATAAGAGAATACATTGGCCTAACAATATTTAACTTGACACTGTAAGCCAGTGCGTTATCTTTAATAAGCTAGGCTCCATAATAGAATGCACTGGCTATGAGTCTTTAATGCTGCACCAGCGCAGCTCCCGTCCTGAAAGGGTCATCTCCTAAACTGTCGCTGAGGTGTCAATGGTTCCAATCTGACATAATTTCCTCGCAGCTGATCATTATGAAGATTTGATGAAGCCGATTTGTATTTATATTAAACTAGATGGCTGCACCCAAACCCCTGTCGCCACGTCGCCGGTATAATTGCATGAAATTTTGCGAGCGCTTGAACAATGCATGGAGATAAAGGAATAACGACTGACATACCTTGGGCTTGGAAAACTAGGCATAATAACCCAAGAATCAGCGGCAAACAGCGGTGCATAATTCTTGCTGCGAAAAAATATCCGACTCCGAAAATGATACCACCACAAACACACACGATTGGTGGACTGTTTGATACGAGCAAAGACGTGGGGATTTATAAAGTGGTCAAATATACTGTTCTACCCCGGTTCTACCCCGGTGGTTCGGTACTATGGTAAGTATTATGTCGATCTTCATGTCTATACACCCGTCAACTTATAAACTGTTTTCTAAGACACTCAATTGATCTCTCGACATCAAGCGTGAAGGGTTCATATAAAAAGAGCACTATACATATGCTATGCAGCGATTTCTTTTGAATTTGAACAACTATAATGCATTCTTTACTATTGTCACTGTGAGATACTGTACTACCATATCATTCTTATTGTCAATAGAATGCACTATATTATGTTACCTTCGCTATGTGTATTGCTGATAAAAAAAAAGTTACATCCGTTAAAACCGCCATTAGAAGAAAGAATATTAAAATATAGACATATTTTGTTCTTAGACCAATCATATATATCGCGTAAATATTATGTTATTGTCGTGTTAGTAAACAAAAGACATGTTATGTAATAGTACAGTACGTATAGAGTATGCGATAAGCAAAACACTCAACACCGGGGAGACTCCACTAATGAACTTTAGTTAAAACTGCCACCATGTTGTTTACAACATACCGTTATAGCGCTAGTCTCGTACCTGGCCCAGACACTCCGCTCACTGTTCCATCCAACTCCACGACGTAACGCTTCCGCCATCATACCGGAACGTTGTGCCTTAGCGTAGTGGAAGCTGAGCGCTAGGAACGAGTCCATTATAGCGCTCGCTAATCCTCGACATTCGAGATTTCGGAGAATCACCGTGAATCTCTCTCCCAAAAAAAATCGCCAATGTGTTGAGTGTTTTGCCTATCGCAAACTCTTTGTGTGCTGTATATAAACAAACGATCGGATGACAAAAAGTGTGTTTTGTGGATAATATCGCATGTATACTGTCATTATTCTATACTATTAGTATATTATACCTTTATACTTTCATTATACTATACTATTAGTATATTATACCTTTATACTGTCATTATGCTATACTATTAGTATATTATACCTGTATACTGTCATTATACTATACTATTAGTATATTATACCTTTATACTGTCATTATACTATACTATTAGTATATTATTGAGGAAATGTTCATGGTCACTGTTTTTTCTATATTATAACCTACAACCAAGGCCATCCGTGCCTTTAATGTTCTGCTGAGGCATTTCAATACCGACTACATACCAGGAAGGCTCCTATATAAGGCGAACACATAAGGACTATATTGAACAATAACCTTCCGGAGTATACAGTCTTTGAATTTGGGTCGGTATAAAGAGTGTGACGACCCCCCCCCCCCCCCCTTCGGACCCGATTCGGGGTCTGTTATAGCGTATTCAGATTAGTTTACAGATACGTCTCGTTGTCATACATAATAGTGCTAATGAATAGTATAATGTTCAAGTAGATCGTAATGCTGACCTGCGATATCAGTTTGTTATATTCCCCGATAGAGTTGTCTCCCATCTGACGACAACTTGACAGGTCAAAACGTTCATGCCATTCACGCCATCCTGGAATTGGTGGAATAGTTACGTTCATCGAATGGAATTTGTCAAAATGGAAAGAATTTGTAAGTCAAAATGCGAAAAATGTCAATCTTTTGACACCACATGATCAGAAATGGGACAAATATCTTACAAAACTCAGAGGATTAATAACCACATATTTTTTGTTTCTGAAAATTATGAGTTGTACAATGACACCCCTGGTCAAGTGGTCCTGCAGAAGTACTATAATGTTGGTGGGTCCTGCTGTTTTGCTATGATGCGGTTAGTAAAAAGCGATATGGTTATCATATATTGAACTGCCCTCTCGAGGTTATCATCTAAATTGGTCATGCTTATTATATGTACATAGCGCAATTATTATCAGTTTCAAATAAGCTTCTAATCTTCATGTCCTATAATAACTCGGGGGTTCACAGGAAGAGGTCTTCGATTTTATGTACGCCAAACTCACAATTGATATCGACGGCTTGAAATTATCATCAAGCCCTGGGCAGATGTTCCAGAAAACGACCTTTGATTTTCTTGGAAGATTTGTAGCCGTGGTTTTTTTTACCACAACCTATGCGTGGTTTGGAGTTGGAACATACCTTTGATGTTGTTATATATATATACGAGAAATCTTATGTTAAATTCCCATCAGGCACCACAGTGGGTCCCATAGGATATTATCCAATGTTTGCGTGATATTCGATATCACAAATATTCTCCACTCAGACGGAATATTCCCGAAATAATTGTTTACTGAGCACTTTCGGGAAAATAACGTCATTTTATGTGCCAAATTTTCACCAATATACACGGTCCTACTAAGAGTCGGCACCACAACCGCACCTCCCCCAGGGGTCCGAGCGAGATGTGGTATGCACTATCGTGCAACCGTCAGGTACGAAAACCCAAAAAGCAACGACCGCACGTCCCCTGTCTGGCTGACCACGGAAATGGACATTATATCATGCAGCGAATATCCCCATGCAGCCATGGGCGATCGGGAAAGACGCTAGCTGCAGCGGAAGTGACTAAATTAATCCATACGCTGCTGCCGAATTCACTATGAATGTACGCAAAAACGCCGAAAATAACACGCGCCGAGAGAGATGGGGTAAGCCCTATCGTGCAGAACAGACATGCTTGTACCAAAGTTCGACCCCCAAGTCGATAGCTCGAACGGACACGGCACTTTTCACCCATAACTTGCGGCCGGTTAATTCAGGTACGCAAAATCCAAAAAGGAACCGACCGCATCTCCCCTGGCTGCTTGACCACAGAAATGGACATTATATCATGCAGCGAATATCCCCATGCAGCCATGGGCGATCGGCCAAGTCGCTAGCTGCAGCGGAAGTGAATAAATTAACCCATACGGGTTAATAGTGCATTGTCCGCTTGAGCTATCGACTTGGGAATTGGAACTTTAATATATATAATATACAGGTCTATTCTGCACGATAGAGCATACCAAATCTCGCTCGGACCCCTGGGGGAGGTGCGGTCGGATGCAGTCGGGTGCGGACGGGTGCGGTCGGGTGCGGTCGGCTTTTAGTAGGAACCAATATACATACAGGACGCATACGGTTTGCTACAAATTATCATGACCTCGCGTGAGGTAGACATTGCGGATTGTCTCTCCTTGGAACTATTGGGCCAACATCCAACATACCCAAAAGCCCAGAATTGGCGTACCACGGTGTAGCAGACCCCGTCGCGCTACAGTGGCCGTTTCAATAAATTGAACAACATCCGCGAATAGTTGACATGCAGTCTTTGTATCGTTGATTACACATGCGAAATCGCTTGCACACGCCGAACGATGTCTTTATCAACACATAATTATTCAGCGCCAAATGACCGGAGCACACAGGCCAACGAACCGGAACACCATGATACCAACACATCTTAGCCCAAAGCTCGCCTTTCATGCTGCAGAATATTGGAAGATCGCACTAGATATACAGGTTAAACATCACTGAAGAAAATGGAACAAATTTCATACACAGATAATTGTCCTTATTATCGATAAATCGACCTTTATTGAGACATTTGTACTTTTCTGAACCAAAATCCGATGATGCACGGGGCATAAATGATGCGGTCCCTGACATATTTGGCTAACCTTTGGTGATAATACATCCTCATCGAGTTGCCAAACGATGGTATAAATTGTGTTCGAATAGAACGAGTAGTTTATGTAATCTCACCATTTTTCGTACACCGACCAAACAAAAAATCACCAACGAATCCCATCAAAAATCACCAGCGAACGATATCGCGTGGAACATTTGAGCCCCAGTTGTATGTTTGGATACCGACCTGTTATAAAAGCTATACCCGATACAAACAATGACAACAACGCTCAAATATCGAAACCACCATGCTGTTCTAAGATTGTTCACAAATTCGCATGGCTTCAAGACCGCGTGCTTCGGTGTAATGCAGCTCTGTTGAACATATTTTAACATATTTTCTGGTCGCCTCTGGTGTATGTTCATTAAAGTCGATTCCCCAAGACTTGTTCACTTCTTATAACCTTGAATACATATACAGCTCAGATGAATGCGGAAAAAACATTCTGCTAAAACACACTTGTGTTTGTTCTATCTATGTATTCCATATGTGGTATACAATAAGATGTATTAGATGGCTGGGATTCCGTTTAATGCATGTGTCTGACGTCAAATACCAGACAGAAGTGTTACGAATATTTAATATTCCCATAACACGTGATAGTTCTTAACCAACGGCGAGTTATGAGAGACGCCATATTATAGTCCATATTAAATGCTATACTCGTTCTGGCTGTATGCGATGTTCATCAAAATGATATTTCAGTTACCAAATAATATGTGTTTAGATGGTTATCCCTGTCGGTTGTCAAACACCAGCGTCACCGTTATTCATATATTTTAAAGTATATATCATCTGGAAAGTTTCATACAGACACTGGCTTTTACTCAGATCGCTCGTATATATTACCCATACGCCATAAAACCCGACAACATTAGGAAATATAACGATACATTTTCTCAACAGCATCATTTTGCCTTACCAACACCATATTAATTCAGCAGGAGTGTCTCATTCTAAACCTGGCCATTAAAGGTACTCAATCAGATTCGATGGTCCCCATATAATCAGATCCCAACAACAACAACATTTTTAGAAATGCCGCTTCAGTTATCTGAATCGATTAATTGCCCAAAACTAATGCTAACCACAGTAAGTGACTTTCAACTATAGTATAGAATTGCCATAAACGTGTTATTTATCAACATGTTTTTCGATGAAGTTTGGCCTCTTGATTTTAGTGTTATCCATCTTCATCCGCAATTTGGTCCGATACCGTCGGCTCGTCGACTGTTTACTGGGCCACAAATAATTCTCGATGGTGAAAAATAGTAGATTTCAAAAATCGATATCTAATAACTCTGAGCTTTGATAGGTGGGTTGACTGGGTTCCTCGAATCGAATCAAATATGTTTTACCTCCGAATCAAAATAAATAGTAATTGAGTGGCGCTTAATCGGACTATGCATCTTTAACATTCAACAACAGTTTTGTTTCCTTCAGTTCTAAACAATATCTTCGGCGTATATGGATCCTGAAAAGTTCAGACGACCCCTTCGGCACATGTAGACCCTGAATAGTTGAGACGACCCCTTCGGAACAGTTCAGACAACCCCATTCCCCATTTATAATTTTCTTTTATATGTGAGTACGTGCTGTCTAGAATGCTTTAGTGTTCGTTACAATGCAAGTCCGCTTAGCTGGCCATGCATAGGTTGCTCATCTGCTGTTCAACGGGTTTTCATTCATATATTAAAAAGGCATTGCTTTACGCTATATGAACCATATAATGTTTAACTATGTGTATATATGCACACTTGTTGTTATAATTGCCAACAAATAACACGCATACCTGGTGTGTAAGTTAGTTACAATGATAATGATACTGTACCGGTTCTAAGACAGACATAAGTTGCACATAATCGACATTTCTGAGGTCGCGTACGTTTCGTCATGGTTTGGGTGGAGCTTGATCGAGTAGTGTTTGATTATAGATCGCTCGCCCCATATCATGATGCCAGTTTTATGGAATAAATAAATAAATAAGGCCTGAGACTATGGTTCCGGACATTGCAGAATGAGGTCCACAGGGGGTGAATTTAGGGACCCTACCCACACAGCTGGCTAGCATTACTAAATTCGCCCTCTGGGGACTATAGTATACATGGCCTCGTCTGCTACGGGATACCTAGACTCACCATTAAGTTCCCAGCTTGTGAATATTGTGATTCGCACCATTGGGTTTTTCGATTATGCAATGTGTCGTCTGCCACTTTGGGGATATAGAGAGACTAAACTAAAAAATAAAACTAATTTTTGTGAAGAAGAAACTAAATATAAATTGTTTATTTGATAATAAAGATCATTTCCAGAGAAGATGAGGTCCAAGCAGAATGAGGTCCTCAGAGGGTGAATGTAGTTATTCTAGCCTCATTCGGTCATTCCGCCAATTTCCGACATCATGCAAGCCTTCCCCTGTTTCCCCTGACATATTACATTGTATCTGAAGAATCCTGATATATTTCAAGTATATTGAGTACGATATATTGTCGTATGTAATGAACGAGATTATGATGTCGACTCGACTCGCTGAGTGCTTGTACTTCAAGTGAGCACCTCTTATGTGGTGTTGTGCTCAATTCAAAAATAACAAAACCGTTATTATGGTAGAAAACTCATTTAAAGATTCGTGTGCTGTACTTGGGATGTACCTTGGCTCATTGTAATGAGTAAAAACTGGATTCAATAATGCTGCCGATTCTTGCGGTAGATGAGAATTGTCATATCGTTTAGGTTACAGTGAAGTAATTCGATTGGTAGCGCCCTCCAACGTATTTTGAACCAAGATGCAGGAGCGAATTAAAAAAATTCTGGGCTCTGGTTGGTTAATAGTAGTTTTGATATTTAAAGGTACTCAAAAATAATCGCCACCATGTTGATGTTGTTGAAATCAGCTGTGCACTGCCTGTTCCTAACGCTTCTATAAACTGCATGCATGGTTTATCTCCCCTGATTTGCTATAAATAGATTGGGGATATACCTGTGTTTTGTCAAGCATGGTTTCACTGTCACTGTGTCGGGATATCGTTAGAAAAATACGAGATATATTGAGCTTAAATTGGCAAAATGCGATCAAATAAGAAGTTTTCGTCAGCGCGAAGATGCCAAAAAATTGGAAAGAGCAGCGAATGGTGTGTGTCTTCCGCCGCGGTGGATTTTGAATGGGGATTTCCATGCAAATCTGCGGAGCAAAAGTTAAGGAGTTACACATACTTCTGAGTATGACTTGATGTGGTACTAGACACAACAGGTATTTATCTGGTGGGTCCGCTTTGTAAATTAAAATGTTTTGCTATAAATATAATTTTGAGAATTTGTTTCTGGAATTACATATCACTTGACCAGCTACATAACTTATATTTGTCAGATTCGAAATATAAATATAAAATTCAAAAATAAATACACCAACATTATAATGGAACAAGTTCCAATTGGACCCGCCAGATAAATACCCTGGGACGCCGGAGAAGGGGGACATGCGGAGCGCTTGCCCCATTGCCCTGACTCAGGTGTCAGAGGCCAGAGGGTACCCGAAAAGTGACCTCCTGGTTGGTTTGCCCCCTTGCCCTTTGATGCTTCTGGCGTCCCTGTAAATACCTGTTGTTTTCAATACTACATCAAGTCACACTCAAAAGTATGTGCAACTCTAAAATTTGCTCTGCAGATTGCATGGAAATCCCCATTCAAAATTGGTCACTTGACCTCGAGATCCCTCTTAAACTTAAAGAGCAGATACAGAAAAGAACAAATACAGATGAGATGATGGATCAGTCACAGGCATGCTGTCTGAGGTAAAGCTCCCATCCCTCGAAGAAAGAAGGAAAGAACGCGACTGGTTCAATACCACAAAATAGTCAAGGGGTTGGTCCCAGACCTTCCTAAGCCTGATTATCTAAAACACAAGGCAAATACAGCCAACAAAATTTGAGGACTGTACGTGTCAGTCAAAATCCGGTGGAGAAGGAGGTATGTAACAACACAGAATCGTTCCAACTTCTGCGTACCAGCAGCTCACAATACGAACACTCCTTCTTTGTTAAAACAACTGTGGAATGGAATCACCTGGAATAGTCGGTTGTTAATATCAGTGACATTGACGGTTTTCTATCTGCTCTGCGAGGAGAACAACAGTATGGGGTGTTTTCAACAACGCTAACAAGGAGCTATTGCTTAACTATTTATACTTTATGCTTGTTTATCATATATAATAAATTATTTTTCAATTATTTCGCTTGCTGCTTATATTTATACTCCAAAATCATTTGGATGGCTCAAACAACAACATTGTCATTGCATATATTAAGTACTATAGGAATCAGGGAGCTAAATGTGTTCTAGAGTCGGGGAGCGAGTACACCGTGGAACCCTAAAGGTGAAGGTAACTGAAGAATGACCTTCACCTGATACATGCGACACGTTATTAAAGGATGACATCGCGTTTATTTGATTTGTACATAATATCTAAATAATTTAAACTGGTGAATGAATGGGGGAACGGATTTTTGTGAGCGGGAAATGTATTTAACTAGCTGTTGTAGATCTGGGTTTTTCCAGATCAAATTTGGCTGTGAGATAGCCCTGTCGTACACTTGGGGATTTATTTTAAAAAGTAAACACATGACCTATGATTTTTCTTGCATTTTCGTGATCAACTGGTGTCAATCTAGCTGGGTAAACATCACTGGTATGGCCTGCAGGCTTCAATTCAGCGAATTTGGCCGAAACGTTAACACTGTCGCCTATGGGAAACCATTTAGTTCCGTGATTCCTATATGGGAGATCAATCTAACATTTAATGGCTGATTATGCTTAAGCGTAACTCCATTACGCTTTAAAAGCATAATTGGTTTTTATTGCCTTACAACGTTACATGTATATGTAATGGTAGGCCTACATGTATCTAACTTAGTAAGGCTGAAGGGGTCACTCTCACCACAAAAAGTGCTGAAGGGTACACATGATTTGAAAATGTGCTGAAGGGTACACAGGGTTTAAAATGTCGTTCTAAAATTCTAAATGACGTTTAGATTTCGTATCTGCCATGATTTATGTTAGAGAATAATTGATTACGTTCCAATGAACATTAAAATGAACTGAAAACAAACTGCTCATGGGCATCAGACTTTCAGAAACACAGTTAAAGTAACGGTGTTAGTGGCGATCACAAACCCTGTATACCCTTCAGCACATTTTCAAACCAGGTGTACCCTTCAGCACTTTTTTTGGTGAGAGTGACCCCTTCAGCCTTAGTAAGGTTTAATGTTCTGGGGGCAGGGATGTGGCTAGACGGCCTCAGTTGGGGAGGTGTCCACCTTGGGATATTCCAACTGCACCCCCCCCCCCCCATTGAGTCAGAATCAGACCTTTGCATAATTCCATTTGCACCCCCGCCCCGTTGTACCTCAGTCAGGCCTAATTTCCTATATATTCATAAGCCATGGTTCTATATTCTCGATATGACAACATTCAGATATTTTAACCTGGAAATTGCAAAAAAAACAACTAGTGGCCTAATTCCAGACAAATGCACACAGCTACGGACAAGAGACCAGGACAACCATGGTCAGTCTGGTGTGAGAAAATTTTGAAAACTATACAAGAAATCGCAAATCCTAGCATCTAGACTGGCCTCAACTGAAACTTTCTTAGTGTTGGAAATTTCAAACCTCATACTCCCCTCAGGTTGGAAAAGTCTTCAACTGATGACCATTTCTGTCCACAAGTTTGACCAAATGTAGTAAAATATTGTTTTGCTAAACTAATTAGCAGTTTTGTATTGGCCATGGGGGTGGGGCAATGACACACCGAGCGGCCCATGGTTCGGCCCGGTGTGCGAAAATTTTGAAATCTGAACAAGAAAATCGCAAAATCCTAACATCTAGACTAGCCTCAAGCCTTCCTACCGTTGGAAATTTCAAACCCTACACACCCAATTAGGTTGAAAAATTTCCAAATGATGACAATTCCAATGACAATGTTGACCAAATGTATGACAATATTCTTTTCTTAAATTAACTAGAAGTTTTTAACTTGCCACGGGGGAGGGACCAGGACACAAGCTTTCCAAGTGTTGGAAATTTCCACCCCTTGTTCCCCCCCCCTAATGTTGGAAAATTTCCAACTGATGACCATTTCTGTCCAAATTTTGACCAATAATAGGAACATTGGTCCAAAAACAATAATTCCCCCAATTAATTGTTTTATAATCAAACTACAAGAACATTTTCAACCTATATTTTTGGTGTGAAATTTCCAATAATGTTTTTGCAGGTATAAAATTTCCAACTGTTGAAAATTTTGACCACCCCCCCCCCCCCCTGTCGCCACGTCTCTGTCTGGGTGGATGGTAAGATGACTAGCATCGTAATTGACTGCATCAATTTCAGCTTCAGGGGAGTTTTTCCAATTCTATTACGCTTTACTTTAGCGTAAATGCATTGCTCGTAATCGTAACTGAATTACGCATAAGCATAATGTAATACGCTTAAGTATGGTATAATGAAAATCTAAATTACGCTTAGGCATTGCGCATTAAGCTTAAATTTATGCTTAAGCATAATTAAATGAATTACACTTAAGCGTGATTAGCAATTAAATGTGAATTTGGCCTCCCATATGTGTACTATTGTTGTTTCGTACACTTTGCACCACGCGTTTGGTTGTTTCGCACCATATGTTTGGCCATTTCTCACCGCATGTTTTGTCGTTTCCCACAACAGTCATGCGTACCTTTTGAAAAAATACTTTGAAAAAGAAAATACAGTAATGCCCAAAGTAATTGACCCCTTAACCACAGCAGAATTATAGAAAATAAAATCAGGATTTAGTCGGAAATATGGCTCTCGGCGAGATCTTTCCGATGAATGGCAACAAGCCATATTTCCGACTAAATCCTGAAAAATTACCCATAATTCTGCTGTGGTTAAGTGGTCAATTACTTTGGGCATTACTGTATTAAGTTATGTGATGACAACCCGCCAATTGGACAAATTTCTTCTTTCTTTTTTTTTAAATCCCAAATTGTGACAACAAAGTTCATGTTTAATATTTAAAAAAACATGAAGACTGGAGAAAAATTCATACTAAAGCTTTGTGTATCGGCATAAAACCTTTGGCCTGTGTAATTATATTAGGATACAAAGAACATTTATATTTATAAATACATCTCAGCAAAAAAATATCAACCTAAAAGTATTTGACTGGGAAATATTGTTAAATATTATATTGGGAATTTATAGTGACATTGATGTGACACTGTGTCATAATGACTGTCAATGTGCACTTCTCGTTTTCTTGAAAAATATCAATAATGAACATAAGAACAAAGTTGATCTATTTCTCCATGTTCTTCTAATAGGTGATGTTTTTATCGAATATATTTGCACATTTTACCCACTGCCGCACTGCAAGTGCATTGGTCCCTTTAATATTTCAAATAAAAGTGATGAAAACTGTCACAAGAACAATAGCTTTAGTTAATACAAAATTCACAGTGGGGCTTCTGTGAGGAAAAAAATAGTTGTTTCCTCATAGAATCTCCACATATATATTCAGACAGACTGATGGGGAGGGGTGTTGGAAAATGCTTTGGGAAAACAATTGTAAAGAGGGAAAGAAATTTGTTGCGGGGGTGGGTGAGTCGCAGAAATGGTCAAATGTAAAAAAAGTATCATATGTGTCTGAATATATATTACCCCCCCCCCCCGTACAGAGCAAATTGAAATAAATTTAAATCCATATACCCTACTTTTCTCATGGCATTTTATTTGGGTGTTTTGTTGAATAAAATTAACTTATGACTGAGATTACTCCTTCAGTCTTGATACTTTTCCAAAATTGCCATTTTTTTGGCATTTTTGTCTGTTTAACAAATGTTGGGGCATAAATAGAAAAAAACAACCAGTCATGCTTATGCATTCTTTTATATATGTGAATCTCGCATATATACAATCTTAGATATAAGAGAGTGCACTGGCTTAGAAGTTCAATGTAAGTATTGTTAGCTGAATGTAGTCTCTTATATATGCAAGGCATCCTATTGGAGACTCGCATATATAAGAGAATGCATTGGCACAAGTTTTCAAAACATTTCATGAAGCTCCAATTATGGAAGGATTAATCACAAATAATGGTCTCCCATATGGCAGGTTGTAAATATAAAAGAATGCACTGGCTTGCATGGTCGGGATAAATGTTATTAGGCCAATGAATTCTCTTAAATGTGTGAGTCTGCCTATGGGAGACTGTCGTATATAAGAGAATGCATTGGTATAGTGTTTTCGCTAAATTTCAGGAAGCTCCAGTCATGAAATTTGCAAAATTATTTGAACTTTCCTCTTAGAACACTTTCAATTGTAAAACGATAGCATCACAATGTGTTTGGAAATCCCTTCACAGTTTGTAAGTCTAACACATAATTTGTTCAAAAATAGTTTTGTCTTCATCATAATAAATCATGTTTTGTACACAATCTAGTCAGAAAATTACTAAAACTATGAAAAAGCTGTTAATGTTTTTTCTAGTTTTTGAAATACCTGACCATAATATATTGAATTTGGCTCAGTTTGATACACTCCCATTCTTGAAGACATACAACTTGAAAAATCCTTACTCTTACAGATGGATTAATCATTATCTCTTTATATAACAAGTATTTTATAGTTTCCTGTGTATAACATAATAAATATGAATCGAAGACCCCTGTCTGGAAACACTTTTATCAATTAGTATTATAATAAGCATACAATCAATGTCCAGTATGTTAGGGCTCGTGTTTATTGGAACTTTTTCTAAAAAAAATAGTAACAAATATATATCCCACTTAATTCTCGCATTAAAAAATATATATTGATTTAAAATCAATATTAATTGATAATAACATTTCCAGACAGGTATCTCCGGCTTATTTTTATTATTTTATAACCAATAAACTATACAACACATGTTAGAGGAAGAGATAATCCATCTTTAGTGAATTTGGAAATTTGTAAATGATTAAATTTCTTCTGTAAAGCAGGAAAATAAAATCTACAAAACATGCAGTTGGAAGGACTTGGGAGACTCAAATATATAATACTAGCAGGTTAGCCCGCCACTGGCGGCATTCGTATCATGGCTTTGTTTCAGAAACATGACATTTTTTTAATTTAACCAAATTTCAAGTCGATAGCTCCACCCGTTTCCGAGATCTGGTCTGCGCATGCGCGAAGCTTGTGTCGCACGGGCTCGGCGACCCGATAAAATTCGTATCCGGGGCAAGATACATTCACATAACAAATTTCAAGTCGATAGCTCCAACCGTTTCCGAGATCTCGTCTGCGCATGCGCGAAGCTGGCGTCGCACGGGCTCGGCGACCTGATAAAATTTGTATCCGGGGAAAGATACATTCACATAGCAAATTTCAAAGTCGATAGCTCCACCCGTTTCCGAGATAACGCATTCTTTGTTTTTCAATGAGTTAATTCATGGTACCCGTCCTCCCCGTCCTAAACTTCAGAGCGGACAGTCAATTAATCCCGTCGTGAAATCCCTCTGCATAATATTTCGAGCTCTTAGATCAATTCTGCCTTTTTAGTCGAGATAATTGCATTTCGTCCGCATCCGTATTTCGGACGCATGGGGTCAGTCGTTTAGCCACGTCCATTGGAATCCGAATCCGTATTTCGGACGCATGGGGTCAGTCGTTTAGCCACGTCCATTGCAATAAAGAGCGTTGATTGTTAACACCTCCGTATAAGGTCAATATAAAGATCGTTGATGTCTTAACCACCGCAGTGCCGTTTTTTGTGACAGAGATTGGAGAACGGGTGCTCTGAGCTTCTCCAAAACGCGACCACGGCGGTGTCCGTGGTATTTCACATTTACATACGAAGTTTGAGCTCGATCTGTACACGCGTTTTGGATTCCATGAAGTACCCACACACACACACACACACACACACACACACATACACATATATATACGGAAGTCTCAAAATATATAGTACTAGCAGGTTAGCCCGCCACTGGCGGCATTCGTCCCATGGCTTTGTTTCAGAAACATGACATTTTTGTAATTATTTTGTTTTTATTTATTTTTGTTTTTTATTTTTGAATATGAATTTAATGTTTTTTAAATTTAATATATTTTGTTTCTGAATTGTTTTTTTATTGTTAATTTTTTTAAATTTTATATTGTTTTAATTAAATTGTAAATTGTTTTAATTAATTTTTTTGTTTCTGGCGGAAAAATTTACCCGTATAAATCCCCCCTTCCTAGGAACGACAGACAACGCATTCTTTGTTTCGTGAAATCTCTCTACGATAACATTGCATTGAATTTAAAACAAACGCTTCCTGTCGGGAAATCTGTCTGCATAATATTTTGAGTCTGCCGTACCCGTCGTAATGTCGTCTCTCTGCATAATAGATAACATTGCATTGAATCTGTTGTTGGCATTCAGGGCTTCGGGTCGTTGTTGTTGGCATCACGGCTCCCCGAAAACTCTCACATTGCCGAAAACGTGTATTTAGTAATATCGTTGTTGTTGATATTTAAGGCTTGGGGGCTATTTTCTTATTTAGCAAGTTTGAGCTCAATCGGTTCGAGTCTATAAAGGACACACTCATATATATGACACTTCCCGTGGGTAGCAAGTTTGAGCTCAATCGGCATTCCCTGGAATTTCCCGTAGATTGGCAGATTCCATTAGCTTTATAACGGTATATCTGGGGAGAAATCTGATGCTATATTCGTGATTATCTGGGATGATTTCGGTATATAACTATATACTGTAAAAACAAAGCGCGCCATCCGTGCTCGCAGGGTTGGTCAGAAACAAATGTTTTTTAAATTTAATGTATGTTCCGTATATCTCTCTGCAGATGCAAATAACGTTGAATGGCAAACAGACGCTCTTTATAGAGATGCGTCAAAAAACAAACGCTCATTAAATAATCACTTGATTAACCCACGCCGTGCCTTTGCGGTGATTTGAGATTGGAGAACGGGTGCTCTGAGCTTCTCTAAACCACGACCACGATCGTGTCGGTGTGATTTGACAGTTACATAGGAAGTTTGAGCTCAATCTGTATACGCGTTTTGGATTCTATGAAGTACACACACACACACACACATATATACGAAGTCTCAAAATATATAGTATAGAAGACTAGCAGGTTAGCCCGCCACTGGCGGCATTCGTCCCATGGCTTTGTTCGAAAAAGCAATTGCAACAGGTTCCGAGACACTTGTGCAAGTTTGAGCTCAATCGGTTCGAGTCTATAAAGGACACGCACATATATATGACACTTCCCGTAGGTAGCAAGTTTGAGCTCAATCGGCATTCCCTGGAATTTCCCAGTCAATATTTAGCAAGTTTGAGCTCAATCGGTTCGAGTCTATAAAGGACACACTCATATATATGACACTTCCCGTAGGTAGCAAGTTTGAGCTCAATCGGCATTCCCTGGAATTTGCCAGTCACCAACGCGGCGTAATTTTGGTACATATATAGAGACCAATTGTCCATCGGCTGTCATGTGTAGTAAAGATGTCTTATAAGCCGACATTGCCGTGGGGATGCCCGTTCCTACACGCGTTTTCGATTCTATGAAGTACCCACATATATACACACATATATATAGCTATATATATATATATATATATATATATATATATATATACGTAGTTCTCAAAATATATAGTATAGATTGGCAGATTCCAGTAGCTTTATAACGGTATATCTGGGGAGAAATCTGATGCTATATTTGTGATTATCTGGGATGATTTCGGTATATACCGAATACTGTAAAAACAAAGCGCGCCATCCGTGCTCGCAGGGAATAAATTTCGAGCGATAACGTTTGCGTAAATACGAAATTGTGAGTGCTGGTTTGTAACCGGGATTTCTGAGAAGCATTATGCCTATAACTACCCCCCCCCCCCTAAGCCCTGTCGTAAGTGTCATACATACTATAACAATGATGTTGTAAGAGCTCCAATAAATCTGCCCGCACAGGCAAGCACTCAATGTTCCCGTATAACTCTGCAGATGCATGCTAATAACGTTGAATGGGAAACAGACGCTCTTGATAGAGATGCGTCAAAAACAAACGCTCATTAAATAATCACTTGATTAACCCACGCCGTGCCTTTGCGGTGATTTGAGATTGGAGAACGGGTGCTCTGAGCTTCTCTAAACCGCGACCACGGTCGTGTCGGTGTGATTTGACACTTACATAGGAAGTTTGAGCTCAATCTTTACACGCGTTTTGGATTCTATGAAGTACACACATACATATATATATACGAAGTCTCAAAATATATAGTATAGATAGACTAGCTGATGTGCCCACCGTTGTCCGGGCTATTCAAAAACCAAATTTCAAGTCGATAGCTCTACCCAGCCCGACGTTGTCCGGGCTATTCAAAAACCAAATTTCAAGTCGATAGCTCTACACGTTTCCGAGATCTGGTCTGCGCGTGCGCGAAGCTGGCGTCGCACGGGCTCGGCGACCCGATAAAATTCGTATCCGGGGCAAGATACATTCACATACCAAATTTCAAGTCGATAGCTCCACCCGTTTCCGAGATATCGTCTGCGCATGCGCGAAGCTGGCGTCGCACGGGCTCGATGACCCGATACAATTCGTATCCGGGGCAAGATACATTCACATACCAAATTTCAAGTCGATAGCTCCACCCGTTTCCGAGATCTCGTCTACGCATGCGCGAAGCTGGCGTCGCACGGGCTCGGCGACCCGATAAAATTCGTATCCGGGGCAAGATACATTCACATAGCAAATTTCAAGTCGATAGCTCCATCCGTTTCCGAGATCTCGTCTGCGCATGCGCGAAGCTGGGCCGCACGGGCTCGCCAATACGACAACGTCGACCGCCTGGTCAAACTACACACACGTACCAAGTTTTGTCCCGATCGGTCGAGAATCGTAGATTTGTATAAATGACATACAGACAGCCATACAGACAGACAGACAGACAAACAGAGGTCTTCAAAATATATATGAGATAACCATTTCTTGGTGGGAGCTGCGCTTGTGGAGCATTGAATCATGTGCCAGTGCATTCCCTTATATCTGCAGGTACCATAGGTAGCCTCACATATATACGAGAATGCAGTGCAATGCACTGGCTTACAAGGTCAAGGTAAATATTGTTAGGTCAATGTAATGTATTCTCTTATATATTCTAGGATCCATACTGGAAAGTACAATATATAAGAGAATGCATTAGCACATGTTTTTTTGCAATATTTCCAATGCTCCAATCGTTGAAATGGTGAATGCTGCTCCCATAATGAAAGGGTTAATTGATTTTATTCCTAAATAGACAATTTTTGTTGTAATTAGTTTTAGTTCCGACCATCCAGGTTTGGTATTTTGTCTCATAAATGAACCACATAGTTTTTATTACTCTGACTACTGATGGTATACTAGCACCTCCCATAAATCCTAAATAACATAGGTGAATCATGAGTACCAGATAAAAAATATGGGATAGAAGCCATGGTTATTTCACACTATTATAAATATGAAAATAATTACATTTTTGCTGCTGAAATATTGTCCATAATCCCAGCTCATCAAGAAGTATGAGACTGAATTATATCTAAATATGTCATTTTGACAAAAAAATAATCAATTTGATGCTCAATGACACACTGTGAGATAAATCTTACAGTTCCAGGAGAATTCACTCCACTGTCACTATACATATTTTCTTATCTGGTACCTGCTGGTAAACAGAAAAACCACCTATTTGTTATTAGTATTCAGTATAGGAGTCTGGGGTCTGCCGTGGGAGGGATGGACATCATCAATATCACGAAGAGATATATTTAGGAAGACTTATTTTAAATGATTTATTAATAAGGTACTTAACACATGTATGAATTTTCACTAATGAATTAAATTTAATATAATTACAAGTATGTTAATAACTGAATACCACAACTGATTGTCACTAGCAGTGATAGACTTGCAATTGAATTTATTAATTGAGTAATTGGCAATCATGAATATTTTTGTGGGAGCTTATGGCATGATTTATTGTTGAATGTTGGGTCAACAGCCTGGAGCTATCTTGTTGAAATTGAAGAAACCCCCCCCCCCAGATCATGTCATGAATCTTAACTCTGCTTAGCGCCTGTAGAGATCTTATTCCATCAGTACAAAACTTGGGAATTTTTGTTATGTTTTGATAATGAACTTTATAACATTGAACAAACAAGGCAGGGAACATATTTCTTTGTTTATATTTGTTCCTCGATAATCAACTTCAAAGTATGGGGTGGTCCCAGCTCGAAAATGCATGCTTTTTGTGGCTTTAGTGAGCTGATATCACAAAAACACTGAATTAACTAGAGGTCAGATTCCATGGAATCAGATATACTTCCATGGTATTCCATCCCATCCCATGTGAGTGTTATGCGTATAATGTGTGTTCCTCTTCGTGCGAATGCATATTGGTGCCTTACAATCCGATGGTGGACTTGCATTGACATTTATAAATCTACTATATATTTTGGGACTTCTGTTTGTCTGTTTGTCTGTAAGCTATGGCCGGGAAAACTGCCCGACGGATTTTGACGAAATTTGATCCCTAGGGGTAATTTTTTCCAGGGATGGTTTTGGACGGGTCAAATCGTGACCCCGACCTAACCTTGACCTTCATAAAGGTAAATTCAAGGTCAAATCGGGTAAAATGGGACGGATTTCGACGAAATTTGGTAACTAGAGGT
The DNA here is from genome assembly GCA_032622095.1 of Siphonodentalium dalli. Taxonomy (NCBI): domain Eukaryota; kingdom Metazoa; phylum Mollusca; class Scaphopoda; order Gadilida; family Siphonodentaliidae; genus Siphonodentalium; species Siphonodentalium dalli. Next base: position 290,107,507 of record CP136064.1, read on the forward strand.
ACATTTGTCCGGGGAGTCTTTTCGACGGGTCAAATCGTTACTCCGACCTGACCTTGACCTTCCAAAAGGTCAATTCAAGGTCAAATCGGGTAAAACGGACGGATATCGACAAAATTTGATACCTAGGGTTACTTTTGATCGTGGGTGATTTGGACGGGTCAAATCGTGACCCCGACCAGACCTTGACCTTCAAAATTGTCAATTCAAGGTCAAATCGCGAAGTTTTATACCTAGGGTTACTTTGGTCCGCGTAGAGTTTTGGACGGGTCAAATCGTGACTCCGACATGACCTTGACCTTCAAAATGGTCAATTCAATGTCAAATCGGGTAAAATCAGACGGATTTCGACGGGTACTTTTGTCGGGTACTTTTGTCCGGAGAGTGTTTTGGACGGGTCAAATCATGACACCCCCGCACCTGACCTTGACCTTCAAAATGGACAATTCAAGGTCAAATCGCGCAATTCGACGAAAAGCAGAGGGGAAACAGCCCGGACGAAGTCGGGTCCACCAGCTAGTTTAATATATATTTTGGTACTTCTGTCTGTCTGTTTGTTTGTCTGTCAGCTATGGCCGGGAAAACTGCTGGACGGATTTTGACGAAATCTGATAAATGTGGGTACTTTTGTCCAGGGAATGTTTTGGACGGGTCGAATCGTGTACCCCGACATGACATTGGTCTTCAAAAAGGTCAATCGAATGTCAAATCGGTTAAAACAGACGGATTTCCACGAAATTCGATACCTAGGGGTACTTTTGTCCGGGGAGTCTTTTGGGTGGGTCAAGTCGTGACCCCGATCTGACTCTGACCTTCGAAATGGTCAGTTCAAGGTCAAATCGGGTAAAACGAACGGATTTCGACGAAATTTGATACCTAGGAAAACTTTTGTCCGGGGAGTGTTTTGGACAGGTCAAATCGTGACAATATGTTACTTTTACAGTAGAGCGGACATACCTATATAGTATATCGGTGAGCATATTCATGCATTTGCCTTGTTTCTTGATAAGTCCGTTTGAATTTGCGTCATGAAGAGAGGGTTTGAATTTGAGTTATATATATCACCCTTTACAACGTTATACGCTACCAGGGTTAAACCGTTCAATATAAATCATTAAAAAGTTTACTAATCTTGCGTTTAGATACTACTTATCACATCCACTCATCGAAAAGTTTTTATCTCAAAATATGATTTTCGGAGTAATTTTCCCCATTTGATCTTCGGTGGAATTTGCCAAATCTGAACCCACCCGACACAAACACTTCCTTGAACAGGTTGCGTTTATATTAGAGAGGTCAAATTTTGAAGGCATACCTACAGTATATCGGCTTACGTAACACCGCATTAAACTCGCTCTAACATTAGCCCGTATGGATTTGGGGCTAAAAATCGGCTAGTGATACACTACAGAAGTATACATATTTATGATATTTAGCGTTGTCACGAGTAAACCGTTCCATCTGAAAATTAGAAAATCGCCATCTGGATGCGCGGGAACACTAGCCATCAGATGTACTCTTCAAAAAAAAATTATCTCGATGTTTGAATTTTCCCCCTTTGCAATTTTCGTGGAATTTTCCTAAAGTCTCAACCCACACTGACACGCATTCTCCGTTGGGCATCTTACATTTATAGTATAGTCGTCAAACTTCTGGGACGTACATAAGTATGTCAATGTACATGCTACGACATTATCTTGCTCTTTAACCAGCCGGTTTGGATTTGGCGGGAAAAGTAGTTGCAATATTTCCGTACCCCGTAACGCGGAAAGTACTGGGTAAAAACATTTTTAAGCGGTATATTCGAGTCCGAATCTGTCGTCCAATTCGGAATATGCAATAAAAAATTTTGAGCTCTGTACTTATAAAAACAAAAAACAAAAAAAACATTGGTTTATTCATCCTGGTGTATAGTGTGTCCATTTTATGGGCGGTAACTCCTCAGGAAAAGCTCGGACACAAGTTTTGATGCCGTTGGTTTGTAGGGCATATCGAGTTGTGCATACGGTCCAATTTTCGATGCTCTGCTCCTTATAATTTCCGAGATAATAAAATGACATGTTTTCGTATAAGGGGAGATAACTCTGCGAAGAAAGCGCGGACAATATTCGTTATGCGACTAAGGCATAAAACTCATTTGCCCCAACATACTTACCAACTTTTAATTTTCTACTGCTCATATTTTCCGAAATATTGTGATTATAAAAGTGTTGAGTATTTTAATAATAATAATAATAGTAAAAAATAATTATTTTTTTAATCCGTGGCGAAGCGTTCTGGCGACATCGTGATAGCTTCATTTTCAGTATCCCTTAGATGCCTACGTTCCCTAGAGATTTCACGGTCCTCCTCCAATTAGTTTCTGAGTATTTTCAATAAAACGGAAAACGGCCCAAATAGAAAAACAATATACTTCCTTGGTTACACCATGGAAGTATAATTACCCTGCAGAAAATCCATGATTGTAAGTGCGCATAGCAAACTCACCCATCAACTTGCATCAAGAATAAACTATTAAGCGACGGGTATTAACAAAGAAATATATCCCCCCTTGTTATTTTTTCAGCTTTATAAGGTTCCCTATCAATACTTCAAAAAGTTCCCGAGGTTTTGTACTGGTAGAATATGATTTCTACGGGCATTCGCCTCTGGGAGGCCAAATTGTCATTTAATAATGAAGTGCGCTTAATCACTTAAGCACAAATAATTACACTTAAGCACAATTAGTTGAACTTATCATTGTCCTTAAGAGCAATCATTGCTCTTAAGTGCAATCGATTTTGCTTAAGTATAGTGATTTGTTCTTGAAAACATAATTATTTGTGCTTAAGCGCAATCAATTTTGCTTACGCACAATCAATTGCCTAATCTTAAGCGCATTTCGTGGTTATACATGTATGTAACTAAACACCCCTGGTGAATAAATAGGTTTATCCATAACTCAACATTAGCTCTTATTGACATATCACCTCTTGTTTTCATTGGTTTGCATGGGAGCAAGCCTAAGTTCTTTATCGAAATGGTAGACTCGCAATAGCATTACCTTCTGTTTTAGTTGTGGCAACTCGGGATAGTATTAACTTCTGTATTAGTTGGGGCAACTTTGATTTTCGAGTATATATACAGGTACACCATATGAGGGAAGCAGGTCCTCAGTGACACCATATTCGCGCTACAGTATATGACATGGAAATACTATAGATCTGTGCAAGAGACGCTGATTTAATAAAACTACCAGAGCTCGAGGAGTGAGACACCAAAGCTCCCGGAATAGAACACCGATTTTTGGGACAGGGCAGCGGATAATATGACAATAAGGTTTTTCACCCGATTTAAGTCAATACATGTAAGTACACCATATGAGGTAAGCAAGCCCTTATACAGTGACACCACATTCTTGCTATATGACCATAGCTATGGCCCAAATCTGTGCAAAAATTCTTTTAAAAAATTATATTAAAACATACTAGAGGAGACATCCATTTTATGGATATAAGGGATGCTGATAATATGAAAGTATGGATTATCTTTGATTGTTCACACATACAGTTATAGGTAACTGTACTAGGCTTATTAAAAAGGTAAAAATTAGCACATGCTCCTCTTGTGTTGCTAGGCGATACTCCAGGTTATGCCAATTAATATGTTATGGGTAGGTTAGATAGTAGTTACAATTAATTGCACTTGAGCGCAATTAATCATGCTTAAGTGCAACTCATAACGCTTAAGCATAAATGCCCTATTTGTTCTTAAGCACAATATTTTATCGCACTTATGCACAATCAGTGTTCGCGCTGTCGGTAGCCAAATTAGCCAATGGCTAATCTTTTTCGAATTTGGCTAATAAAAATTTCATTTGGCTAAACTTTTGGCTAAACTTTTTTGACCCCAAATGGAGACTGAAAGCATGGAGTCAGAAAGCTAATTAATAAAAGCGCTCAATAGATCGACATTTCAAGACAAAGTTAGATGACGAAAGTATTTCATTATTTTCGTACTTATGAAATATCGTTCCGTAGCAGCAAAAGGTAAGCTCTAACATTTAGTGATGTGAGAATATATCGCCGACTGTACAAAGGGAAACCCGATCGCGGACAGTACAAAGGGAAAGCCGATCGACAACTCTATCAACCAAGCAATCACAAAGTGATATGCAATCATATTTAGTGTTTTAATCTGGAGAAAGATTAATCCCCCATTATCTGTCTCACGGGGCCTCTGCACAATGCATTGTTTATGATGACATTGTATTTATGACCGTCGAGGTTTATGAGCACCAATTGTAAGACAATAGCTTAATCAGCCAAAGTGGATCACGTCAGATATTTTGTGGCTATTTGTCGTCAATATCGATACAGTTAAAATAATATGCATGCTTTTATGACAGATTGTAATTTGATAATTGCGTAACAATATTAAGTTATTAGTTTCCAGATGTCACTTAGATATTTTCGCAAGGATAAATATTTAATGATTTAAAAAAAGATATTGATATAAAACAAAACAAAAATTAAGGACAATCCCGGGTTACCCCCCCCCCCCCCCCCCCCCCCCCCCCCCAAATCACTCTTTCACATAAAGATTAAATACATTTTTAATAAATGATGTATATAAAAATACTTCTAGTTCATCAAAATTATTTTAATTATTGTGTATTTTACCTGTGTCTGTTAGATTTTACGTTTTAGTCATTAATTGTGAACCGACCAGAAAACGATGATTTAATTTGGCTAAAAACAATTCATTTGGCTAATAAAATTTTCATTTGGCCAAACTTTTGGCTAAAGTTTTTTTCGGTCCAGCGCGAACACTGTGCACAATCATTTGCCCAGAAGTGCAATAAATTTCGCTTAAGCGCATTCAATTGGACTTAAGCGCAATTCATTATTAAATGTGAATGTGGACTTTCAAAGTCATATGAGCCAGAGTAGAGATTCGTGGCATGATCTACCCTCCTCACAATATATCTAATACTGTATGGGATGCCAAATTGACATATAATAAATAATTCAGCTTAAGCGCAACAAGGGAAAATCTAATTGCGCTTAGCACAATAAGGTATCTTATTAAGAACATTCCTTATTGTGCATAAGGGCAATTACATCCTTATTGCGCTTAAGCACAATTAATATCTCCCTCATGAGATCACCCCTCTGCAAATAGTAGAATTATTCTATATTTGCCTGTTAACATGGATATAATCTGATGGAATCTGAATAGGCCTACACGTGGACAGTCACCATGTGACCAATAAACTCCAACCATTGCACCATGGACTACACTATTGGAATTATAGGGAGTTTATGTAATATTCCTTATTGCGCTTAAGCGCAATTAGCTCTTATTACGCTTAAGTGCAATAAGGAATATTCTTATTGCGCTTAAGCGCAATAAGGAAATTCCTTATTGCGCTTAAACGCAATAATGAATCTCTTATTGTGCTTAAGCGCAATAAGGAATATTCTTTTTGCGCTTAAGCGCAATTAGATTTTTCCTTATTGCGCTAATAAGGGATTCCTTATTATGCTTAAGCTCAATTATGTATTAAATGTCAATTTGGCATCTCATAATACTGGGCCACACATTTTTAAATTAGTCATTTTAATACTACAGGTCACTGTTGGAGACTTTAGTTCAATTTTAATCTGCAGGGCCTGTACTAGTATAGGGCTACTGCGGCCAGTCCAAACCCATGTAAATTTTAGTGTCAAATTGCACTTGCTACATATGCATTATTTCTGACGCTATCTACCCACACTGTTTTTTTAATCTGCGTGTTTGAAGGTAACTAGGTTCTCCAAAAGTTCCCATTGATACCTTCGCCACTCTCCTGGTGTCTGGTTCATCAGGCTGAGAATTCATGCTGTTGACAATATTCAATTAGAATGTCAATAACATAGCCTGATCTGATCACACGAACTTCAATTCGAACCGAATGTTTGACCAGTTTTCCAGGCAATAATCGTTGAATTCATATGTGAGGACCCAACATTCCCATTCAACACAACATACACGAAGATAAAAACTCTGATAATCTAACTCAAATATGCGTTCTAACTAATTAAGTTTTAATTAATTTATTTGGTCTTGAGAATGAGAGTTATTATTCTCAAATCAATCGTATCAAATTGGTGACGAAAGATCGCCGACCAATCGAATCGCGCGGATTGGAATTGTGGCTAAAAATAGTTATCTGCGGGATTCCGCCGTATATATATATATATTATTGCTTCAGTCAATTGGGGGTATATCGGGGAAGATTGTTGTGACCCTTTAAACATATAAAATACATGCAATCACTCCTCTTGAAATTTCAGACTCCAAACAAAACATTGGCACATTGTAAAGCACGTGGTTCCTAGATTTAATTTGTTTGGTGTGAGGTAAAAAATGTCAATATTTTTTTCATGCAATTCTGACTCTCGATTATAAATCCCAAATTTAAAGGTACATTCCATGCTCGACGATATGATTTTTTTCATGCAGAAACTTTGCGCAGATGCCAATCCTGGTGACCATGTACTCATTTATCACAATTCGTTGATAGTCAGGGCTACAGGCCATTATATGTTAACACTGAGGCCTATGGGAAATAATTACTTCACTGTAACCTAAAGCGCTAGTATCCACTCTTGTGTAGACTGCTCGCCCCTGTTGGGGCCATCGTGGGTGTCAATATATCATACCGTGAATCTCTACTCTGGCTAACGCCCGTTGAGATCATCTTCGAATAGTACAAAACCTGGGAACGTTTTGAAGTTTTGACAGGGAACCTTATAAAGTAAAAAAAAATAACGCGGGGAATACATTTCTTAGTTATTATCTGTTCCTTAATGATGTGCTTCACTGGAGGTGAAGGTCCCAAGACTCCCAACTCGAAATTTCACGATTTACTTGACTGTGAGAGATTTTGCTTTGCGTCGCTTACAATTATGGGATTATGGCATATAAGACGCGAACGTGTTCTAGAGCTTGAGCTGCATGTAGACCCCCCTCCCCATATGCGGATTTTTGGTGGTTATGATATCTTTGTAGAACTATATCAGTCCTTCAATTTGCCGGTTGTTTGCCATCTGGCGATGGGGGCTTTATAGAGTTATCGGTCTTTGAATCCAAGATGGCCACAAACGTTGAATATCTAACCAGGTGAATTTCAATTCGCAATTACTCAGGAAGTTTATGAGGTATTTCGTCGTAGGTTATGCCATTCTATTGATAATTGAGTACTCCTTATTTATTTGTAGGAATAAATTTCATATATTTAAAATGGCCGCCAAAATGGCCACCGGAAGTGGAAAATGTGACACTTGTTCACTAATATCTTCTATATCAGTTTCTGCTGTTTGGAACTGGTTGAGAATTGTGACTTTATTTTGTATTGTTTATATTAACTGATTAGTGGGGCAATGAATTAAGAAATTCTTTGGGTGCTAGGCCCTTCCGATCCCTCAAACAATTTACTTTACAGGAAGCGGTATAAAATTTTGGGATTCTAGTCACATTTCAACAATGAATGAACTAAACTGTGTTATGTAAGTGAGACATACCATTACCCGTGAATATTCCAAGTCATTGGAACCAAAATTGTTACTTTGGATCAAAATGGCCGCCAAAATGGCCGTCAAAATATGGAAAATTGTAAATATTGTAAATATTGCCCCAGCGTTCACTGCAATCGCTTACAATCTGTGGTTGATGAACGAAATTGGCTATTCTGCCTTATATCCATTGAAAACTAACATGTCTGATTCACCTTGGTTAATTTTTAATATTGTAACCACTGACATTACCAGAAATATTGGATTTTACTCTCACACACTTGACATAAATATCGGCAAAAATTCACTTTTCATGTTTGGACCATTTTTAGTAAAAGTAAACTGAAACTAACTTTGATATGAACGGTGTTTATCGTTTTGGTCTAATGCAAATGTGTCACACTAAGGTCATTATAGAGCAAATTACTCAAGATGGCTTCCAAATTGGCAACCAACTTGGGTAAAAAGTTCATTGTTCACATATATCCGGAACATTATTGTCTGCTGTTCCGAAAAGTTAGCAAATTGTAACTTACTTGGTTATTATGCATGTTAGGTAATCAACTGACAACTAAATATTATTGGCTATCCCAGTTCCTTATGGGGCATGACAAATTCATTTTAAAGTTGCTTATGGAATTTTGCCGAAAACCACTTTTGGGATTCTGGCCACTTTGAATCTTTGAAACGGAACTAAGATGAACCATAATCTGTGGTGACTATTCTGGCTATTTTGGCTCATTAGGATAAAATTGATCACCTCGATACAAGAGGGAGGTCAATGTGGTAGCCCGTGAGTTACTGCATGGTCATAGGTGAGGTGGATAGGTATACATGGAGTTTTTTATGGTCATGAATGATGTGAATATATATACAAGGAATGTCTATATGATCGTGAGTGGGATGACCATTGTGAGATGTAGATGTATTCAAGTAGTGGCTGTATGGTAATGTGTGAGCTGAATATGTTTACATGGAGTGACTGTATGGTTATGTGTGGATGTACGGGTAACACGATGTGGCTGTACGGACAATGAGATATTGTGTGCTACAATGTCACCTATGTGTTGTTTGTGTATATATGGAGTGACTATGGTCATGGGTGGGATGTATAGGTGTGTATTTGGTGGCTGTATTGTCACATGTGGGTGAACATGTGTGCATGTGTTGTCTGTGTGATCATGGGTGGGATATATGGATAAATAGGGAGTGGTTGGATGAATATGTGTAATTTGTATAGGTGTACATGGACTGACAGTACGGTCATGAATATACATACCTGAGTATAGCTGGGTGGTCGTTGGCGAGCGTGTAGGTATATAGGGAGTGCCGTGGTGGTATTGGGTGGGATGTATATATATATATGTCGTGGATGTATATTGTCATTGGTGGATGTATAGGTATACAGGGAGTAACTATATGACCATGGATGGTCATGTGTGGGGTGTATATAAAAGTCTGGAATGTATCATTGATCATGTGTGAGAAGTATTGGAAGGACTTTATTGTCATTGGTGATGTGTATATGTACATCTGGAGTGACTCTATGGGCATGTGTGTGTTGCATATGTATATATCGAGTGGCTATATGGCCATGGGTATGGTGAATAGGTATACAGGGAGTGACTGTGTGGCAATTAATGAAATTAATAGGTGTACAAGGAGTGTCCGTGTGATCACCAATGTGGTGAATATGTATACATGGAGTGAAATGGGTCAGGTGTAGGAGTATACCTGGTGTGCATGTATGGTGACTCATTGTCATATGTTATGTGTACGGGTATGCCAAGTGGTTGTGTGGTCATGGGCGAGGGGTATATATGTATAGCACGTGTGACTATATGACCATTGGTTAGGCGCATATGTATACATGGAGTGACTGTATGGTCATGTGTGGGGTGTATATGTTTATCATGAGTGGCTATTTCGCAATTGGCGTGGCGATTAGATATACAGGGATTGACCGTATGACCAATGGTGATGTAAATATGTTTACCTGGTGTACATGTATGTTGACCCATGACTGTGTGGGGTGTATGGGTATATACAAGTGTGATTATATGACCATTGGTGAGGTGCATATGTATACATGGACTGACTCAATGGTCATGGGTGGGGTGTATATGTATACATTGAGTGGCTATTTGGCCATGGGTGTGGAACATGTACACATGGAGTGACTGTATGGCCAATGGTGAGGTCAATAGGTATACAATGATTGAATGTGTGGTCATGAATGTGGTGAATATGTATACATATACTGATATAGTGACGATACGGTTATTGGTCAGGTGTAGGAGGTATACCTGGTGTGCATGCATTAAATTGTTATTGACAGATGTATGGTCATGTGTGGTGTGCAGGGATATACACAAGTATGGCTGTGTAGTGGTGGGTGAGGTGTATGTTTATAAAGCGAGCGACTATATTGTCATATGTGTGTTGTTTATTTGTATTTGGAGTGACTGTATGGCCCTGGTGGGTTGTACATGTGTACCTTGTGTGGCTATCGCTTTCCACAATAACTCAATGATATGTTACTTGATATAGAGATAACATCAGAGAGTCCTCCTTGGTGGCATTTATGCACAATGATTTTCCTGACAATAGTTGATAAATGTTTATGCTAATGGGCAAGAGTAGCCACATATTATGGTCCCTCTCAGTTCCGTTTCAACGTTCTGCCCATTTATTTTCAAAAACTTGGCCAGAATCCCAAAAGACGTTTTCGGCACAATTGTACACTGCAAATTTTAAAATTAAATGATCGTGCCTCATAATGCACAGTGACAACCAGAATATAAAATGTAGTTGTCAGTCGATTAACTAACGTGTATAATAACAAAGTTAGTCACACTTTGCTACCTTTTCGGAACAGCAGATAATTATGTTCCGGATATATGTAAAAATCAACTTTTTACCCAATTTAGTTGCCATTTTGGAAGCCACCTTGAGTAATTTGGTCATTAAACACCTTAATGTGACACATTTAAGATAGATCAAAACAATAAACACATTTCATGCCAAAGATAGTTACAGTTTACTTGCAAAAAATGGTTCAAACCTGAGAAGAGATTTTTTGCCGATATTTATGTCACGTTTGTGAGAGTGAAATCCAATATTTCTGGTAATGTCTTTGTTACAATAGGTAGTAACAATGTTAGTATTCAATGTATAGAAGGCAGAATAGCCAATTTCATTCATCAACCACAAATTGTAAGCGATTACAGGGCACACTGGGGCAATATCTACCATTTTCCATATTCTGGCGGCCATTTTGGTGGCCATTTTGATCCAAAGTAACAACTTTTGTTCCTATGAATTGGAGAATCCATGTATAATGGTATTCATCACTTACATTCCACAGTTGTGCTCATTCTTTGTTGAACTTTGACCAGAAACCCAATTGTGATTTTTTGGTGAAATTTTATACCGCATTCTGTAAAATCAAACTTTTGAGGGATCGGAGGGGGCTAGGACCCCAATAATTGCTTTTTTCATTACCCCAATGATTAGTTAATATAAAAATACAAAAATAAGGTCACAATCCTCAACCAGTTCCAAACAGCAGAAACTTATCTAGAAAATATGAGTGAAAAATAGTCATATTTTCTACTTCCGGGGGTCATTTTGGCGGCCATTTTGAATATATGAAATTTATTCATACTATAAATAAGAACTACTCAATTATCAATAGAATAACATATCGCACGACTTCATATTTCATAAACTGCCCGAGTGATTGCGAATTAAAAATTATCAAGTCAGATATTCAATTTTGGCGGCCATCTTGGATTCAATGGCCTCGAAACATGTGAACATTGACTACCTATATGCATCCATGTGCTCGTGGACTGTTATAGAAAACTGCCCTGGTCTATGTTCTCGTGGAAAATAATGAAAAGATCGGTATTGTTCATAGTTTAATCACGTTATGCATGCGTAAGTTCACACACTACTTTTTCAGATATATCTTCAAAATAAACGAAAAATCATATCATCGGTGTCACTTTAAGAAAAATATCGAGTCAGGTGCCCATGTGACGCTATCTACGCAGATACTTATTATATTCAGTTCGAATGAAACTGAGTTTGAAAAGATACATACTGTTTTACTATTAATTTTGAGAGAAATATTTCCCCTACCCCCAATAAGGATTTTATCGCAAAAAATCACAGTAGTTTTATAAAAATCGCTATAAAATTGAAAAGCCCCCACGCTCGAGTGGCAAACAAGCAGAAAAATGTGTGAAATATCGGAAAAACATAGTCGGCAAAAATCCGCACAGGGGGAGGGTGGCCACATGGTAGCTCAAGGTCTATTCCCTCTTAGGGGGTGTTTATACCTTAGCGATAACAATAGAGTGTTTATACTTCGCCGGGTAAGAATTACAGCTATCCGAATACTCAGCTATACGGGTTTCAATAAGCACCTGATTGTCGTATATGGATTCTAATTCGCTCTGCGGTTGAGTTAGATGTTTATCTGGGTCATGCCGTCATGGATGAATGCCTTTCAACAATAAACTCGAAAAATATTATTGTGTAATCACTGATAGACCAGCCTGCTTTTCACCTGTGTATATATGGGTCAGTGTGTCAGTTTGATTGTCTCTTATCAGTTGTCCGTCGGTGGTCACACACCTTGATTATAAGCTATTATTATAGATACTAACTGTATGATGATGTCTACACGTACTCTGCATGTGCATGGTACATTTGTTGCGCATTCGAGGGAAATAAATGTGCGTGTTCATGTACATTTATGTTCATATATATGGAAGAAATGGGATGGCACGTTTCAATGGATTCAAACTTAATGGACAATTAGTTCAATAATCTAAATCTGAGTGCGCCGTGGACATATATACACAGGGACGGGTATAGAGGGCCTGATTTGGAGGTGTGGGACTGTTCATCTTTGGAATTTCCAACTGCACCAAACCTTGAATCTCACCAAACTGACAAGTTCGCGTAAACCCATGTACGCACCACGTTGGGAACTTGGGCTCTAATCTAACTTTCCACTCACAGTAATCCTCTAGACGGCCCCGTATTGAGCGATTTCCTTTAGCTCTGAACCTGTGTCTAAACCTGGAAATTTCCCAATCATAACATGTTTAGTCGTCTGACGTCAAGCAGTTTGAACCCAGATTTGATTTAGTTAAATTAAATTAGATAGCTGTTTAACTGACAACGGGGGCGGGACCAAGACATAATATTATCGACCGACCATTTGAGAATTTTTTTTAATCTGAACCCTGAAAATTGCAAAATCCTAGCATCCAGCCTTAAGATTTCCAATTGTTGGACATTTTCCAAACTTGACACACCACTAAGGTTGGATCATTTCCAACTGATGGCCATTTCAGTCCAACAATTTTGGCCACAAAATAAGCAAATGTTGCCTAAAGAAATCACCAATAATAAATTGTTGAAAATAAAACTACGAGAACAATTTCAACATATTGCTGATGTCAAATTTCCAACTAATGCCGTGTCAGGTATGAAATTTCCAGCTTTTGAATATTTTGATTAAAGTTGGGATGAGACACCCCCATATCTCCACGGCCCTATATACATGAACATGGTGAACGCCCAAGTAAAATGAAAAACATATTTGATTGTATAATGTGCAAACGGAAAATGTGTCACATTTGATTCGCGATGTTGAAACTTATATATATAATCCATTCCTAATGATTAGACACACCAATTTGTAGATGTACATGTATGCGACGACAAGATCTCAAATGTGGTTCAATATTAGAAAGAAACGCTCTTCTTTTCTACTTTGTATCACTTACCGTTCCGACTACACAGACTCTTCTTTCTGGAAGGACATGGAAACAAGTATTTCCACGGCATTGCTCATCAACAGTTCAGTTATCATAGTAGGCGATTTCAACTGTGATTTGATGCATCCTGGTAGTGTATTACAATCCACAATCGACTTTTTTTCCATGAAAAATGTAATTGACAAACCTACACGCAGTTCTCTATTAGACCCCATCATAGTATCTGAAACTATTGACATATTCGATGCAGACGTATTAGACCCAGGAGTTTCAGATCACCAAGCAACGTATGTTACTATTTCGTGCGACTATGAAATTACACCATCAACTAAACGACACATATGGAATTACAAACTCGCAGATTTTGAGAAAATGAATCGATTTTTATCGTCAGTTGAGTGGAAAAACCTACTCCCTAGTAGTCTCCCAACTGAAGAAAATGTATCCACGTTTGAAAATATCCTACAAAATACTGTCGATAAACATGTCCCCCACTACACAGCAACCATAAGACCGAACGATAAACCATGGTTCGGTAGTCGCATTCGACTCGAAATTAGACGGCGCGATCGGTATAGAAAAAAAGCATTGAAATCAAATCAACCACACGACTGGATTAGATACAAAAAAACACGTAACAAGATGACGTCAAAACAATTCTCAAGGAACTAAAAGTTAACAAAGCAACTGGTCCAGATACTATAAGCAACAGAATCCTAAAATGCTGTTACCAATCGCTCTCACTACCTCTTTGCATTATTTTTAAACAATCTAAGGAAACTGGAATATTTCCCTCTCAATGGAAGATGGCCACAGTTATCCCAATCTACAAAAAGGGCGATAAATCTGACCCCACCAACTACCGACCAATTTCACTCCTTTCGTGTGTTAGTAAAGTTTTAGAAAAGATTGTCTTCCAAAAAGCATACGATCACTTCGCAAATAATAACCTTCTATACAAGCACCAAGCATGATTTCGCCCTAATCACAGTACAACGCATCAAATTATCGAAATAGTACACCACCTTAGCCAAAAGAGAAGTGAATCGAACATATCTATTGGAATATTTTGTGACATTTCGAAAGCTTTTGAATGTGTTTGGCATAAAGGTCTAATTCACAAAATACAAAAGCTATGGTATATGCGGCAAACTCCTTTCGTGGTTGGTAGACTATATTAGCAACAGGTCTCAACGTGTACTTGTTGGATCAGAATTATCTAGCCCGTTGCATCCGCTAGCTGGCGTTCCCCAGGGCTTTGTATTAGGTCCCTTCTTATTCTCCATTTTCATCAATGACATAGGTGACAACCTGAAATCGAACGTTCGTTTATTCGCCGACGACACGTGTATTTTCTACTCACTACCATCTCTTGACAACCTAGTATCCCACATGAACGACGATACAGAACTACGTTATAACTGGACCAATAGGTGGCTAGTGTCTCTTAATGCGTCTAAAACAAAAGCGATGATATTTCAGGGCTCACAATCATCAGGGAACAGCACCGCGGACCTCACATTTGGCCCTGATAAACTCGAAATTGTTTAATCTCATCGGCATCTGGGAGTCATTCTCCAACCAAACCTTGGTGTAAACATATTTATTTCTCTAAATCATGCACATTAATTAACAGAGTTGTATAATATACATAAAGACAATTATTTTAGAGAATGGGATTTGGCAGAAAGTGTGATGCTTATATTAGCCATTTCCCCATCTTTGTCATACACATGTGGTGGTGTCTTTATTGCTTTTTCATAATGTTCTTTTCCCAGTTAGATCTTGTTTTTGTTTAAATTTTACTATCTTATTATTATCATTGTCAGCCGTCTGGGGCATAGACTGTCCAACAGTAACCCATAATAATGGGTCACTGTTGGGCAGTCCACGCATCAGTTGAACTGAATTGTTACTACCTGTTTGTTTGTTTGTGACCTGACCATTGACCCCACTCGGTCAGTTTACAATAAGCATAGTATAATTAACGTTTCACGATCGATACGACAAGAGTGATGCATTGTATGTATATACTTATTACGAGCAACTCTAGGTTGTCATGCCCGAAGACAGAATAGGAAATAAGAGATATTTTCTAGTTTTCTGAGTTGTGCTGTATATTTAGTCACTTCTATGTGATAATGGGCCTTTGTACACTCGCCTTGTTTCGTGTATGAGCAGGAATTACCATTTATTTATTTGTATTTATTTATACTTATTTAAACTTATTTAAACTTATTTTTACGTATTTATACGGAGAGCGACTTGGGTAAAGTTCAATTTGAGAATCGTTTAGACAACAATATAAATTTTTGAACCCTCAGAAATATATCTATATTCTCTTCCAGTGATACTTCGCTGGGGTCTCTCTATTGACCACAATTACAAGAACGCATGTGCAAAACTATCTCAAATTCGCAGATTAAATATATATTACCAAGAAAATCCCTCGACACAATGTTCAAAGCTCATGTATTACCAATTTTAGAGTATGGAAGCTGCGTTTGGGATCATGCGCCTAATATCGAAAAATCCATTCTAGACAAGGTATATCACGATGGAGCTCGAGTCATTTCCGGACTTACTAGATCTGCCTAGAACTCCACCTTACTATCAGAGTTAGGTTGGCAACCTCTTCAACGTCGACGCGATGCACAAAAGTTAAGTTTAATGCACAAAATAGTTAACGGAAAAGCCCCGCCATTCTTAACAGACCTGCTTTTACCTAAAGTTGGTGACACCAACCGATACTTTCTGCGAAACTCGAGTGATTTCGTAAACTACTTTTGCCTACTCGAGACATTCAAACAATCATTCATTCCTAGTACTATACAAGTTTGGAATTATTTGGCAAAGGATATTCAAAATAAATCATACGATTCTTTTAAGTCATCTGTTCTCCCTAAAAAAAAGATCCCCGCTTACATTCTCATAGGTGATCGTTCAACAAACATTTTGCATTGCCGGCTGAGAAATGGATGTAGCGATTTAAATCACGACAAAGTGAGCAACTTCATTGCCGATGACAGATCCTGTGCATGTGGATTCCTGAAGATACTGAACACTTTCTTATAAACTGTCCTTTGTACTCAACCCAAAGAGCTGATCTGATTGATACAATGAATTCACTTCAAGTATTTTCACACAAAGCTCTCTTGATTGGCGACATCACGCTCAAAGACAACGATAATTTCATTCTCCTTGATGCAGCCTTAAAAATTATTAAATCGTCCGGCAGATTCTCGTGATTAATCAATAGACTAATTTATTATATATGTATCCTTGTGTATATCTGTATATCTATGTCACGGTATACATAAGCGTATATATATGTACCCCATTAACATCCATTAACAAACCACATGATTTATATATTTAACTCGCACCCCATACATTCAAATTCAATTGTTACTGTATGTATACATACACCCGTCATGCCAAACCTATTCTGTTTAAATATACCATTTATATTTGTTGTCATACTTATTCTGTATTGTGGGAAGCGGAGGTCCATCTAAGTTTTAAGAACTTGTCCTCCAATCCCCTAGTATCTGTATATGAATATACTATAAAAATATGTTTAAACCAAACAAGATCTCAAAACTGACAATGGCCATGCTTTTGGTGCGACACTCACTTCACATGCTGTCTATGAACCATTAACAATGTTGTTCAAATATCTTTAAAATTACCAATAGCAATACCTGAAAGTTTGAGTTGGATATTAATAATTTCGGCATTTCCATTTCTAAAAAGTTTCATTTCACTATACTGCCCAACCATACATCTAACAGGAAGCGGCTAGATGTTTATAGATATACAACAATATCATATTGCAGTTCAGTGAGAACTAAAACGAAAACTATTAACAAGTAAAGGAGACACATGAATATATGCGTATCTTCGCCGGCTATGTGTAAAAACTCTGCCTAACCTTCACCGGTTAACGGGTTCGCCGGTTAACGGCTTCACCGGCTATGTGTAAACGTCACCTTAGTGAACCCAGATATCTTGTTTGGAAAGTTTTCTCCCATCCAAAATGTATTCATCCAAGCATGTGGTCACTGGCCATATACTTAATTATACGACATGTTAGCCATTGTATTTGTATTTCTATTGTTCACCTTGTATTTTATAAATGATAGATGTACGTGTACATACCTTATCCAATAACTTATTCATTCATATAATAAACACCTCGCAAAAAGAAAGTCCCCCCTAATATATTCTGTAATATTTTCGGTGATATTTGATTGGATTTTGATGAAACTTTCCACAAATGATATGTGGTATACCAGAGACACCAAGTGTGCCACGCACTGTGCTGCGAGGTGAGATGTGGTTGGGTGAGCACGAACTGAATGGAAGAGGGGCACAGGTTGGGTGATCAGTCATTCGGTGCCTTGGTCCCCCACTTCTCGCACGGGCTTGGAACATACTTATCTGTTGGTACATGAATGGCCTACAAGGTGGGAAACATGGTTTACTGAAAAATGGCTTCAAAGAGACTGAGTTGCTCACGGCATGAAACTTCAAGGTGTCATTTCAAAGTAATGTGGTTAGACTGAATGCCTGGGCATGCAGCGGGCACATTTTGTCCCGAAGATGACACGCATGTTATCTTGGACTCATTGTCACTTTTGGACCACATTTACAGCCAGTAACAACTTGTGTGAACAATGGAACACTGGAGTGACTGTCAACTCTACGTCAGAGTTTTGCAACTTTTGAAAAGCACACCTCTTCCATTCAATTCGTGGTCAGCTGGCCATAACATAACTAACAGCACAGTGCCTCGCACAGATTGTGTCTCATATAGCACTAAACAAGTGTTTAAAGTTTCGTCAAAATCCATCCAATATCTAATAAAATATTACCGAATATATTAGGGGGACTTTTTTTTAGGTGTTTATATTATGATCCCAAAGTTTCATCGCTTTCTGATCAGCGCATCTGACTATATCAGGGGAGACCTTACTTTTGTTGAGGTGGTTACCTATAAATAACAACACGTACAGTGAGTTCCGTAGCCTTCAACCCTTTAATGAATTTGACAAGTAACAAGATAGAGATAATATACAGGAACAGGACCACGTGTCACGTGACTCGCTCTGGGGGGAAATGGGAAAATGGTTGGTGTTTCCATAGTAACGAAAGACTGTGACTCAAATGACTGGAGCTTCCTGAAATTTAGCGAAAACCCTGTGCCAATGCATTCTCCCATAATGAACCTCGCAAATATAAGAGACCAATGCATTTTCTTATATATGAGAGTCTCCCATAGGGAGCATCGCATATATAAGAGAATACATTGGCATAAAAATATTGACCATGACCTTGTAAGCCAGTTCATTCTCTCCCATGGAGACTCTATATAAGATAATGCATTAGCACAGGATCTGTAATGCTGCAGCAGCGCAGCTCTCGTCATGAAAAGGTTAAAATTTAAATAACACCCCGGATGGATCCAAGCAGACGACGGTCATCAGTGCATTTTTCCCTCTGCCTGGGGTTCCAACGAGGGTTAAAAAGACCCAAAAGTATTCTCAGGTTTTTCGGCTACAGGTTCGTGCTGACACAGATCTATGTTATTTTTAATTTAGTTCTGACGTTCGGTAATGCTGTTAATCGTACTTCATATGTGGAGTGTAGCGGAGGACGAGAAACATATGTGGAGTGTAGCGGAGGACGAGAAACATATGTGGAGCGTAGCGGAGGACGAGAAACATATGTTGAGTGTAGCGGAGGACGAGAAACATCATGAATGTCTAGAAAGGTATAATTTTGGGAATAATTTTTGCTGCACCTTTAATGGAGCCATCGTCGCTATCGGTATCGCTATTCGGTGATCGTTGAAATTATACCAGAGGCGAGTCAGGTAACAGACGGTCAGAAAAGGAAAATAGACACTTTCGAAACTGGTTTCAATGTAACAAGTTCAATATCACACACGTAAATTAAATTTTAAAAAAATCTGTTTTCAACAATAATGGATTCCACTCTCATGGTTTAGATAGACAAAGCTCTCACTTTATGCATAAACCAAGGCACGTGATCGCCGTGGAGGTTTCTTCTGGAAGAGATATATATATTTATTTATTTATTTATATGTACCATAGACAGTGAGGTTGGCTCAGGTTGCAAATGACAATAATGTATGCATTTATATATCGCATCAACATCATTATTACCCCGGTCATATGGGTATTTAAAAAAATAATAGTGATCGATTTTTTGTCATCACTCTTTTTTTCTTTGTCCTCCTGTCATTGGTATTTTTGTGACTCGGGCGCTCATGGTGAAAAATGCCAATTTTGCTTGTCCCAATTTCAGATATTTCCGAATAACAGTAAGTTTTCGTATTAAATATGAGGATAAAATCCCATCATATCAGACTATTTGCATCATTTATAACATCAGTGACCACTAAAACATGAAATCTACATCATATTCACTAAGCCACTAGCAATTGTTTTGAGCCAAACAAAACTGTCCGATAAATTGGTGTCCATGCTGTTACCAAGAGAGAAACTTATAACAGACAGCATGTCGCCTCTTCATATAGGAAGATGATTTTTGACGTAATTCACTGAAATATCCACCAAACAAAATAGTATATATGCACATAATAAATATATTGCCATACGCTGATGCATTTCGTATTCTAGAATTCCATAGCCTTCGAAGAAAAACTGCATGCCCGCAAAATTTTATAGGCAAAAGTACCAGCGTGTGAAAGGTCCAATATCCTCAAATAAACCTATAAAGCACGGCCTCAATACCGGAGACATACATGTACGGTCGATTTGATTTCTTCCTGGAACAAACCAGCACATAAAAGATCACGTGCTCCCGGATAAATAAATAAATAAGTAAATAAGACATTCATTCATTTGAACACGTCATACATAGCATTATACTAGACGTTGGCTCTATAACGCTCCGACGCTCTGCTATGGTCGACGTCATGAGAGACCAGTACAATCCATCCGCCATTTTGAAAATGACGTCACGGGAGAAATCCCCCAACCAACGAGAAAAGAGCATTGCGGTTGCTATGCGATAATTGTGGCTGCCGTCGATCGTATCGGAGACCAATAAACTACTAGTAAAATAACCAGACAAACGTTTAAAATGATTCCTATCAACATAGATATCTGGTTGCTAAACTGTTTCATGAAGCTTTATGTATCCCCATTTATTCTTGTTTTGCAACATGGACCACACAGACAGTTTAACTTACATTGATTACTTGTAAAGAGAAATTTTCTCGATTCCCCGTTGGAAATTATTACGTCACACCTGGTACTAAAATTATTCGGGCATTATAATAATGGCGGATGAATTGTCCGGGTCTCTATTGACGGCGTGCAGAGTGAAACGACGTAGCCTCATAGAGCCAGTGTCTAGTAAAATATAGCATATAAATAAAATGGTCAGGCACTCGGGGACTAAAGCAAGTAAACATGTCAAACCATGGATGATTCCTCTAACTGAACAATAGACTGATGACATTCTGCCTCTCCATAGAAAACAAAAAACAAAAGCTGCATGAGACCTCTAGAGGATTATCAACATGTACACGACACACCCTGCTGATTCGACAACCACGATGTATCTACATATATAATTATAATATACCACGTGACTTTCTTGCGTTCTTATTTTGTTCTTTTACGTTTTATCGATATAGATTCTGAGAAATTGCCGAAAGTTAACTAAGGATGTATAGAAATAAATACATGAATCACGAAGAGACTATGTCAGATTGGTATCTAATAAACTAGACATGCGGGTGGTTCCACAAATCATCATTGAGATCAAATAAGTTCGCCAAGACTGTTGCAATTCTAAGCATGATTGGCAATTGCAGACCATAGCATGCTACAGTCCACGCTCTGCTAGTTGCTAGTACGGATGAAAAGCCGATGACAGTTTGCCATTGTTCACGCCGCACATACGAACTATTACATTCTGGTATTAGTTAAAACATGATAATTTACATAACTACTTCTGCTGACACAAATAATACGGAAACGAATGGTAGTTGTCGAATCAGCGTGGAGGCATGGACGGTCGACTTTCAATGAGCTTCTATTCTAGAACTGTGGTGAGACGACTTGACATCAAGTAACAGAGGTATAATATACAGTTTACCAGGAATATCCCTGGCAGCCTCAACACAAGGGATCATAAATAAATAAATAAATATATTTACATTTCACACAAGTTTATGTTGGGAATTTTCAATATAGGTGAATTTAAATATATACTCAAAAATCTGGGAATAAATAACATTTGGGAATTATGTTTGAACAACAATAAATAAATTTTAAGAACCTAAGATGGAATTCAACTTTTGCTGAACTAAATGATGAGAACCGGTGAGGGGAAGTAACCAAGTCAATTTCCAAGTCCATTATGAGCTAAATAACTAAGTCCGAAGATTATTGATATCAGAAGATTATCGATATTCAAAGATAATCGATATCTGAAGATTATCGATATATGAAGATTATCGATATGTGAAGATTATCGATATGTGAAGATTGTCGACATCGACATACTACTACGTTTCGTTGCTAGCCATTCTACTCCGAAAAAAATAAAAACAATAAAACATTCGCTGCACTAACACAATTGTCCCATATTTAACAAGTATTTTTATTTGTTGCAATAAATATGGTTCGATAATAAAGAACGTCGGATACAAAATTCCACCATAATTTTTACACAAAAAGTGCTTTAATCGCAGTCGCCATTTTAAATTATGTAGCGGTGTGAATCTAATACGGACATGTGTTTGTCACGATATCGTATATCCCAATGATGAAACCCGTAGGGTGTTTATGTGCGCTACCCTTATTAGCGCGGCCTCTTTGTCTATATAACGCGTGACTTAGTTGCATAGCCCGAATGAACTTCCAAACGGACAGAGTCATTCTGAGTTTCGAAGACAACATACAAACAATACTGAATAAAAGAATGGTAATGGACAAGCCTGAATACATTGTGTCTGACGTTTGCATAATGGGGTCCCTAGAGGGTGAATTTAGTGACGCTATCCCGCATAGCGGAGTAGCATCACCAAATTTACCCTCTGGGGACCCCATTATGCTTAGGCCTCAACTGCTATGGAAGATCTAGAATCAGATTGAAGTTCACCAGTTGATGTTGGTGATGTACAACCATTAGTCACCTCGATTATGCCATTAAATAATATCTTCTACAAATTAGGGAATATAGAAACTGAACAGAAGGGGAAAGGGTAAATAAACACAATGTTAATTTGAGACTATATATGCTTCCCAGAAGATGAGACCTAAACCGAATGAGGTCCCCAGAGGCTGAATTTGGTGATGCTAGCCCGCTGATAGCAGGGGTAGCATCACTAAATTCACACTGTGTGGACCTCGTTCTGCACCTGTCAGACACACTATTTTAAGGATTGGTAATGGAACGAACGCGTGGCGTGGGTGTGATGAGATCATAAATGCACCTAAAACCCTACATCTCATGCAGACGTACGTCGGCATCTCCACAGCGACATCTGGCGGTAAATATTTATATCACATTAGCTTTCGAGACTTAAATTGAGTATAAGGTTAAATAGAGAGTAATCACGTGATTTAACTGGTGACGTGAAATAATTAATGAGAGTCAGGGACGTTATACAAATGTTTTTTATACACGAGAGCGTATTTGCGCTCGAGTGTTTTACAAAATAGTTCCTACCTCTCATGAATTATTTCACTTCACCAGTTCAGCCAAGTGCTTAATCTGTATTTACAAGAAATCTGAATAATACCGCCATTATACACATGAAGCATAAATATATCGCGTATCTATAAATAACGCGCTAATTAAAGTGACATAATTCACTAGTGAAATTATCGATTATAATCACTCTAGAAATCAAGGTAAATCACACATATGAATGTAATAAGTAACAATCACTACTCGTGTAGCATATTAACCCTTCCATGACTGGAGCTTCCTGAAATTTTGCGAAAACCCTGTGTCAATGCATTTTCTCACATATGCGAGTCTCATAATATAAGGAACCTCGCACATATAAGAGAATACATTAGCCTAACAATACTTACCTTTACCTTGTAAGCCAGTGTATTATCTTATACACGCGATGCTCCCCGTGGAAGACTCGCTTTTATAGGAGTATGCACTGGCACATGATAGTTAATGCTGCACACACGCCGCTCGCGTCATGAGCCTAAGGGTTAAGTCTTACGTTATTTCTATACATGTATATCTTGTAATTTACGCCGGATATTCTCTTCACTACGTTCAAACTTTATCTCTTTTCCGTTGTATATCCAAGCCTTTTTTTCAGCCGTACACCTGATTGAAATGATGCTGTTTCAATTGGTGAATGAATTCAAATCCCTGTTAGTGAGCATTCGCAACCGATGGGTTACCAAGGCAACCGACAATTCGAAAAACTGGTTAAAACCACAATTCCACTCGTGGTGAAACTGTGGAACTCTCGGCTACTATGGGTGTATTCTAAAAGTACACTGCACACTGCGTTGCTGAGCTCCACCATTTGCGAAGACTCAATGATGCGTACTTGAATCCACACAAGATATATGGGATGAAAACTTGAGATTTGGAGTTTGGTGCGAACACATTATAAGACGGCAACAAAATGAAGGAATGAAAGACGAGTGAGGATGAAAACGATTATATCAAACAAACGGAATAAAGATGGAGGTGAAGGACCTCAATCGGGGGTCACTATTCATAAGAAAACATGAGCAAAAATATATAATTTTCCAGATGATATTTTACACGTGCATTTGCAATCGGCACTGGTCACGTGACTGGTGCACAAAAGTATTAATGTTGGCGATCGGAACAGTGCGGACATGTTTGGCTGACAGTAATTAACCCTTCCATGACTGGGAGCTTCTTGCAATTTTGCGAAAACCCTGTGCCAATGCACTCTTATATATGCGTATCTCCCACAGGGAGTCTTGCGTGAGAATACATTGGCCTAACAATATTTATCTTGACCATGTAAGCCAGCGCATTCTCTTATATATGCAAGTCTCATGTATGGAGCCTTGCATATATAAGAGAATACATTGGCCTGACAATATTTTCATTGACCTAATTAGCCAGTGCATTCTCTAATATATGCGAGTCTCACATATGGAACATCGCATGTATCAGAGAATACATTGGCCGAACAATACACTTACATTGCAATTGTAAGTCAGTGCATTCTCTTATATATGCGAGGCTAACTATGGGAGACTCGCATATATAAGAGAATACACTGGCACAGGTTCTTAATTGCGGCGCCAGCGCAGCTACCGTCATAAAATAGTTAAATGCGAACATATGACTTGTCGACCAAACTTGTCTGACACATGTCTTCACAAGAAAACCATAATCAGAAATGGTAACGCCCTCTAGATTATATTATAACGCATAAATATAAATTATAAAAAAAAATGTAAAATATATTGGTTACATGAATGCACTGCCTCAGAATTCCGTTAAAACAACTAATCCTTCAAATTATTGCAAAAAACTAAGGCTTATTACTACAGGTTTCTAATTCACCACACTAGAAGTCTCTAAATGCGGATAAAAAATCGGAGTCATTGTGTTCCTGCTATACAATCTTCAACAGTGGTACGAACAAACCACTATTTTGATGATCGTGTCGTTATTTGTTTAAAATACGCATCAATTGACATATACGCACCCGTTCCCTCATTAAAATCAACATATTTCGACAATGTTAGGGGAACTGCGCGAATTCGGGACCTCCGCAAATAGACCTCCGCAAATAGGGACCTACTGCGAATTGTCAAAACCGATTATCTATTTATAAAACGTCCACAGATACACAGCGATCTAAAATTTGCCCACCAGTATACACCCGATTGGGCGTTAATAAATGGCTTTCTATAGCACAATTTCGAGTGATATATTTTCGAATTAAATAATACATGTCTCCGAATGCTTTATCGCTTGACAATTGATGAAATGACTTGAATTGAATTGGTGCACGATTTATTTTTGCCAGATATTTGAAGGCTATTTTCGGGCAACTGTCAGTGTTATAATAACTACATGAATTACACAACTCTCACTGTGAATAAACGGGGGGGGGGCATGTGCATCTTTAAATTCGTTTGTCATTCATTGTCTAGCACCATTAACCCCTCTATGGCGATGGGCTCCCATTGTAATTCAACACAGAGGTAAACAACACCAGACCGACGATTTCAAGCACTTTATACTGAGTTGAAGTGTCGACATTTAGCCCATTTTATTGGCGAAGTGCCAATGGACACCTTGCGCATAATGTACTACAACTGTTTAGTTTTACTGGCAGAATCTGCATGTATCAGTTATTTTGCAAAGTCCGAACGAAGCTTGTATATACAAATACATGATTACAACAACACTATGCGATAAAGGGCGTACGATTCAATCAGCAAAAATATGATCGCGTGTGAGAAAATTCAGAGGTTTCGTAACATTGCCATTTCAGTTAATGATGCCATGTGTGATTTGACGACATAAAACCATCATAATGTATGTTTTCTGTACCGGAAAATATTTAGATCGGACCAATGATTTCACCAATGGGAGATTTTAATGGCCAGATGTCGACTTTGAAAAAAGGAGTTTTAACCGTATTGAATTTTGATTAACCTAGCAAAAATCGTCACCGATAAAGAGCGTCTATGATGCAGTCGCACATAAACTTAATATAATAAAGAGCGTTCTCAATTAGGAAAGTTTGTATTCGTTATCAACGTAAAACTGATATATGCTACATAAATGATGGTGATTGCAAGTATGTTTTTGTATGTATCTGAGGCAATTAAAAAAAATTTGGTGTCAAATCTTACAGTGGACTTTATTGAAATCTTTTAAAGGGGGACTGTACACTAAATCCGGCCATTTTTGGGACTATCTCCTTTTATACTCAACAGAATATATGCAACCAATGAATGAATTTGAGACATGGTTTAGTGCAAAATACACGCATTTACCGTATAAACAACACAAACAACAGGATAATTATAATGAAAATGATTTTATGACTGGAGTCATAAATTCATTTTCATTATAATTACCATGTTGTGTGCATCGTTCTTAGAGCAAATGCGTGTATTTTGTACTAATCCATGACTCAAATGCATTCATTTGTTGCATATATTCTGTTGAGTATAAAAGGTGATGATCCCATAAATGGTCAGATTTAGTGTACATAACCCTTTAACGTTTATGAATAAATTCGGATCTCGAATAACGTGCACATTATACAAATTGTTCGCTGAGTGAACGATATTGGTTTTGACATTTTGTTATCACGTTTGTGTTCACGTGTAAAATTGCAATTTGTGCCCAGTGCCGATAGCACGAAAACAATAAAATGAAGACATGCATAATTATATCATGTAATACATGGGAATAGATCCATTGACAACCAGAAGACCTGGACCACATATCAACAAATAATTCCAAACCGTTGTACATGTATAGAGTGCAATGTGACCCAAATTGTTAACAGCTCACCAAACAACTATAATTTATGTATGCGTGTTAAATGTATTAAATGTAACTAGTATAATAGATGAAACTGGAAGATACATGTACGCTGCTTCATTGGCATATTTTATGTCCTTCTGGTGAATATTTACCAAGCTTGTGGTCCGGAAGATCTTAAAGTGTCAGTGGTTCTGCAGATAGACGGGTAGACCCGATCTGACTGTCGGAAGGTAAAAAAAAATATTACCATATACAATCTGAATACTTGTTCGAAATGGATTAAATAATATACCATTTGGATACGTATTCGAAATGGATTACGTACGACCATCTCAAACCGAACATGTCCTTTTAAATGAGTATATGATTGAGTGTGTTTAATGGGAATGGATATACTGCTAACAATCAATCACACGTGACGGCAAGGGACCAATCATTTGAATGTGAAATTCTCGTCATCGCCGACGAGAAAGATAGCAAAAACTGTCCCAAGTCCCAACGATCACACAGAATGGTACATGTGTACATATCCGCAAATTAATGCCGTTACCGTACTAATGGCGATGGCTGTTACCGTACTATTAATGCCATTGATGGCGATGGGTTCACATTGTAAATCAAGAGAGAGGTAAACTACATCAAACCGACGATTTCAAGCAGTTTAAACTGAGTTGAAGTGTCGATATTTAGCCCATTTTATTGGCGAAGGGTCAATTTAAACCTTGCGCATAACGAACTACAACTGATAAGAATACGAATAGCTTATAGTATAATCGTAAATTTTTGACGAGTCCGTTTGTGAGAAAATTGTGGAGGTAAATCTTCTTGCCACTCACATTATAAGGTGATATATATCTGTTTGCCGTGATTATTTGTACTTAATTATGTTATATCATAGTCAATGGTTCGATTATTGCACCTAAAGTTCGCGTGCACGGCATGCATGCTTAGCTTTTCGAAACCGTAATCGTAACTACGGATATGGCAAAACGACCACTGATAGAAAGAACACAAATTCTAGTGACGTAGTACACTTATCGTAATTGTTATCAGTAGTAGTAGTAGTTCATTATGCAAAAGATTTCAATAGTGTTGGTCGCCAGCGGCGCTATCTTCGTGTAAGAACTCTTACGCGGATGAAAAGCCATTTTGCGACAGTAACGCTGAAATGATCACTGTCATCTCCTTTCGTTCAGTTGGGTACCCAGATTTTTTTTATTTTCAGTTGGGTACCCAACTTTTAAAAATATTACGTTTGGGTACCCAGCTTAATGAAATCTCCTACATAACGAGATTTAATTAGTGATTGCCGTCAGTTGATAAACTTGTTTTCGAAATGAACCTGTTAAATTTATGAATACTTGCATGTTTATATTATATATATATGTTACAGTTAAAACGTATAATCAGTTATTATGTATATTTCCTACTTTCATCAGCTATTATAGGTTTAATACCTGAAATATTTAGTTATTATATATAATAACAGACATTGTAAGAAATTATTTAGATATGTTAACTGAAATTTGCATTCGAGGAGAAGAAGTTGAAAAAATTTGTACGATTCTATGTCATTATTATCTATGTAAAATTGAGGCAAATTTCTCCCTGTTAATATCAGATGAGTGCTATTTCTATCTGCTACTGTACATTTTTCGATGTGTAATAGTAAAATGACTATCTATTGTTCTGGTTAATATGTCTAATGTGCATAATAACTGAACATTTCAGTCATTATAGTTAACAAAATACTTGAAGGAATACGTTATTATACATAATAACTGAAATGGTCAGTTATTATACATAATAACTGATTATACGTTTTAACTGTAACATATATATATTCGGCAGGATGCTTGAAATAAGCGGAGAAATATTGTAGGCACAGGAGAGGTTCTGTGGACTGCTTTCATAAAACTAGGAACACCAATGTTAATTTTATAAAAGCTGGGTACCCAACTGAAAATTAAAACAAGCTGGGTACCCAACTGAACGAAAGGGGCTGCCAGTGACCATTTCAGCGAGAGTAACTGGCCAAAGAGTCGGGTGACTTGATACACAGGGCCGCAGCAATAGAGGTCTCAATGGGGCATAATTGGTCATTGTCGGATGGTTTGTGAATAAAGTCGCACAAGATTTCCCGAATGTGCATAAAATCACACACACAGCATCTCCCGATTGTGAGTAAAATCGCGTAATCGTAAATTCCTAAAGATGTTGATTATCGCATAATCTGTATGTTATTTCTTAATGATATTACACACTGCAAGTCATTACGCGTAAATTTCAATCTGTTGTATATCTGGTCCCAGAGAGGGTTTGATGGTGTAAAGCTAGGACTCTGTGCGCGCGAGAGAAGGCCACGGGGACGAAATGCTTTGAGACAATTTGAGCCGCTTATACATATTGAGCTTAATCAGAAACGCGTCGATATTTTCGACGAAATATCAAACACCACAAAAACACAAACTCTTTTCAAAGATTGAACCCTTCTCTCAAATAGATATAACCGAGTGGTACAGCTTTCGCCAATGTTGCGTTCTGTTTCGTCCGGTATACAAGTTCTTCGATGGTACTAAGTAATAACGTCACACACATGCTGCAAGTTCATTATAGTCGCAGTGTTTCTTCCTGAATGAAGGCTTGTTTTAAGAAGCACCTCATTATAGTTGCAGTGTTTCTTCCTGAATGAAGGCTTGTTTTAAGAAGCACCTCAGAGATAAGAACTATCCCACAGACTAAATCTTTTGATCTTTAATCGCGGAAACAGTCCAGCAAGATAGAGTTATTCTTCCTGAAACACAACGCATATGTGATCTAGAAAGATAGAGTTATTCTCCCTGAAACACAACGCATATGTGATCGAGAAACATAGTTGATTCTTCAAGAAACCAACTTCAGCAGTTAGTGTAATAATAATGTGTCCATGTTTTTTGTCCGTATATATACATAATTACGTCGGTAAACGTGTTAACTGTTGGGATATCACAATATTAACGTTAGATAAACAAGGTTCTTCAAGGAAATGGATTTCAAACTGGGATGGAAGTGGGGTATGTTGGATCCATCCTCAAGCAGGTCATATGGACCATTCATACATACTAGATTAGTTCCAAAATGGTCGTTATGAGAAGATACACTGTCAAATCCAGACCACCATACACAAGTCATTGATAACAAGTATTATACAATGACGTCATTTCATAACAATACGTTTCCTTGGCAACACCCAGAAACTCCGGTAACTTCTATCCTTGCTCAATGTATGTCTAGTCCTGTTCCAGTCACTTCACTTCTTCGACAAAATATCTCTCGATAGAGAGACAACCGAATTCTCTTCACGCTACCAGGACTCCTAGAACAAACATCGGACCACCAGGGGTCGCTGGGAACACTCACCAGGGGAGGTAAGTAGTGATAACAAAACACTGTCTGTGTTTTCGCGCGTTGCCACTTTAGAATCCGTCAATGTAGCAATAGTCAACCATGGCAGAAATGACAACGTATAAGACCCAAAGGAACACAAGAAACGCTGAAGTCAGATATTTCGTTCTGGTGTTTCCACCGAGTTCTCCTCCGCATAAATACCTTCGAACTAGCAGTAAAGCTAATGCTACACATGCGAACACGACGTACACAGTTACAGAAAACGCCAGAGTGCCCGGAGGTACCACGAATGGCCTGCCCATCCAAGCATTTTGGTATATGGCGGCCACAGACCACGCGATTCCTATACCGAGAAAAACGTTGACAGCGTTACTGCCTGTGACGTTTCCGATCGATGAATCTGCGTAACGATCATTCAAAGCAGCACCTTTACTCGCAAAGGTATCTGGAAAGGAAGATTGCATTTAAAGTGATGTGCAACTCTCTGCTAATATATGTGACCCGCCATATCAAATCCAGTCGGAAGTCGGGATTTTTTTTTACCCTGTGCCAATGCATTCTCTTATATCCCTCGCATATATAAGAGAATGCAATGGCCTAACAATTTTTTACAATTTTAATAATTTTTTCTTGTATTCTTTAACAATTTTATAATTTCACCCATACAGAGCCTCAGACAAACATGAGCAGACGACACTCTTCTATATGCTTCTATATATGTGTGGGGCTCCCTGCAGGGTAATGGATGTTTTTTATTTTATGTCCTAAAAATTGTCAGAAACATTTATTTAAAAAAAATGATAATATTTTTTAGGCCAATGCATTCTCTTATATATGCGAGGTGACCTATGGTCGACTAGCATTATATAAGAGAATGCATTGGCACAGGGTAAAAAAAATCCCGACTTCCGACTGGATTTGATATGGCGGGTCACATATAATATGGTAAAATATAAGTAGCTATATTCATAAATTTATACCCAAATTGTCAGCACAAAAGACCATTCTTACATATTAATCATATATAGAGCGCGTAACTAAAAACATGTTAATTTTAGACCATAAATACTTATCCCAGAAGATGAGGCCTAAGCAGAATGAGGTCCCCAGTGGGTGGATTGGTGACGCTAGCCCGTCGTGCGGGATACCGTCACTAAATTCACCCTCTGGGGACATCATTATGCAAATGTCAGAGTCAGACACATTAAATCCAGGCTTGCGTATATTCATTGATTATTTTATTAATTATGCAATGCACATCTTGTGCCGAGAATAATCTACTGGAAATTGACTCTCGGATTTGACCTTGTGTAATCTAGACATGGGACGGAACGATGACATTCACATGACATTTGCGGGATGTTATCATCACTACATGTATCAAGAATGCATTTAAACTGTGCGTGCGAGTGCTGATTCTCCTCAATATTCACCTCTATGACCTCAGTCGGTCTATCAAGTGGACATTTATATTCAACTACGATATTACGATATGGCCTTCTTGCCACACACAGCCACAATGTTTCCTCATATCCTCATATTCTCCTTGCTCTACGTACAATGTACACCTCTTTTCAATTAATGTATACATACAATGTTCTTCCTTGTAAATAGCTGTCCATGTATAGTCCAGATACAATGGTCACGTTACCATATAGTTTCTGTAACTGATGTGTCTATATGTTCTTCATACAATAATTACATACGGAATGCTTTGTATACTCGAATAACTCGAATTAATGTCTAATATATAGCAAAATAGTCCATTGGGATAGTGACCACTGACACACATATTAATGAGGTAACGGTATATATACTGAAATAACATCAGTATATTCCTCATACCACGGAAATGCCCGTCTATATATGCAAATAAATGATAAAAATATCCCCCCCCCCCACATCCTGACCCTCGATCCATGCTAAAGATTATGGCACATGATAAGGGAGTCAATTGACATTCTAAGTATCTCAATACTATTATGAAGAAGTGATTGAGTCATAGTGGCAGGGGCTTACCAGGCTGTTGTCTTACTCTGTATACCATCATACAGAGCTGTCCTGCCATTTCCATGGCATCAAAATACAGCACAATTTCATGATCCTTCTAGATCCTTATATAATTTGGGGACAATACAGTAAAATTTATATTAACAAAATGAGTATGTTATGCTGTAGAATAGAATGGGTACCGCTAGGTTGGTGGGAGAGTATAAACAAACTAAATTTGGTCATAACCTTTGATGTCAAACATTTCCGTATCATGCATTCAGCTAATCAGAAACAGATCATACAAATTTAAGAAATTGCTATATAAAATATGACTACATTGACCAACATGAAAATCACAATATACAGCTCCAGATCGGCACAGTTTCACTCTCAGGGCTTTGCATTAAAAACAATTCTCCGGGGGAGAGGTCATACCCTCTCCCCAAATAAGGCTGAAACGCCTTGGCACATAACAACGGTATATCGTGTCATGATCTATAGCGTACCCAAACTTAAAATCTGGAACAGTCCCTGATAGTGGTAACGCCATTTAGAAAGGCATACGTGTGTCATCTATATTTTTATTTGCGTATGTCTGTATGTATGTCTGTCTGTATTCTATAGAAATTGACGGGGGACTATCTAGATGCCACCAAAGGGGTCTAACAGGGATAACTTTCTACGAGGAAGATAATGGTGCGGGCTAGAATTTTCTAAAGTGATGCTATTACTGTCAGGGGCAGAAAAGAGGGAGGGGCAGCAATTTCCACCAAACTTATATATAATCATATGCATGATATGAGGAATCTAATGGTGTGGTTTAAAGATGTCAACAGTTGCGCCGTTCGAATCAGGGCTGCACGGAAGGGGAGAGGGGCACCAACATTGATACATCATGTAATGTTATTAAGAGTACATCTTCGTTCGCACTAGGCCGTGAGACCCCAAACGTTTCCACAAAACAGAACACTAGTATATTGGCACTGTATAAAGTTCAACTATAATAGTTATTATAACTATAATAGTTGAATACAGGAAGTGCCTTGTCTAATAAAAGGAGTATATACCTGGAACACTAGTGCCCAACGCCACAAACGATATGGCCGTTACAGCATCCTTCAGTCCAATCGTGCAACCGAAATGTGAGGCAACGTCACCGATTACGGCGGTCAGTAGCCCGATCATCATGATGGAGGCGACAAAACACGCCCAACCTCCCCAATAGTCTGAAAATATTAAAAATATAAGCGTTAAACTCGCCCAACCTCCACAATATAGTTCGATAGTACGAGAGGTACAGTCCTTAAACATCCTTCCGCGATAGCATAAGTGCCGTATCGACAAACCCATTAGCGCACGTGTCGTTGTGTGCTTATTACACTCTACCGGTGCTAGAATCAGTGAATTAAAACATAGAAAATTACAAGGTTTATCCAGGCACATACGTGGCTTGTTTTGACATGTGCGATGATGCTTATTTAATAGTTCCGATTTCATGGTTATGGGGAACGTCATTTACTTCGCGTGACGTCAACGGGGTGCTTATGAAACACGTGTTCCATACGGGTTTGTAAATATGGAATACAAATAGCATACAGGGGCAGGAATATTTTAGTATGGATAATTATTTAATTTTTTAATTATATTAATTATCCATAATAAAAAATCGCTGCCCCTCTGTGAAATAACACTGTACTGAATTCTAGGAAGCGTACGATTCAAATTTGTGAAGGTACCCTACATACACAGAACGACACGATGTGTAAATGGTTTTGTCGATACGGCACTCGTGCTGTCGCGGGAGGATGGAACTCGAGGCGCAAGCTCCTCTCGTTCTATTCTTCCGCGACAGCACTCGTGCCGTATCGACAAACACATTTACACATCGTGTCATTCTGTGTTTATTACACGCTTCGCATCCTAGAATCCGTGCATTACAAATACAGGATTAAAGGTTAATTTATGCTCATACAGGGCGTGTTTGTTATGTGTGATGATTCTTTTATTTAAATAGTTCCAGTTTCATGGTTGAGGCGAACGTCATGTACGTCATTTTACGTCAACGAGATGCGTATGGAACGTACGTTCCATACGGATTTGTAAATATGGAACAGCAATAACACTCTACTTCTAGGAACAAGCGAGTAATAAATAAAAAATAGCCTATTTCCAGAGGTTGACCAGCACTACGCAATTGATTAAAAGGACATTCAAATCACAACAAACAGAACGATATAGTTGTTATTATGAGGCGCATGTTGATACTGGATTCGATTTATTGTATTTGGGTATCGGTTGGACTTCGTCTGTCGTCGGCTGTATCCCCGGTACCTCGTGCATCAAGAATCGACCATCAGTTCCACGATCAGTGCTATGAAAGCGATTTCCGAACAAATTAATGAATCTCGGACACATCTAACTCACTGGAAGAATTTCCTACATGGCTGGGGATGACCTTCTGCTAGGCACACAGTCATATCGGGAGCCGATGGATGACACTCTGCTAGGCACACATATCGGGACCCGATGGATGACACTCTGCTAGGCACAGTCATATCGGGAGCCGATGGATGACACTCTGCTAGGCACACAGTCATACCGGGACCCGATGGGTGACACTATGCTAGGAACACAGTCATATCGGGACCCGATGGATGACACTATGCTAGGAACACAGTCATATCGGGACCCGATGGATGACACTCTGCTAGGCACACAGTCATATCGGGAGCCGGTGGATGACACCCTGCTAGGCACACAGTCATATCGGGACCCGATGGATGACACCCTGCTAGGCACACCGTCATACCGGGACCCGATGGATGACACCCTGCTAGGCACACAGTCATATCGGGACCCGATGGATGACACTCTTCTGGGAACTCTGCTAGGCACACAGTCATATCGGGAGCCGATGGATGACACCCTGCTAGGCACACAGTCATATCGGGAGCCGGTTGATGACACTCTGCTAGGCACACAGTCATATCAGGAGCCGATGGATGACACTCTGCTAGGCACACAGTCATATCGGGACCCGATGGGTGACACCCTGCTAGGCACATGCAGTCATATCGGGAGCCGATGGATGACACTCTGCTAGGCACACAGTCATATCGGGACCCGATGGATGACACTCTGCTAGGCACACAGTCATATCGGGAGCCGGTTGATGACACTCTGCTAGGCACACAGTCATATCGGGAGCCGGTTGATGAAACGCTGCTAGGCATACAGTCATATCGGGACCCGATGGGTGATACCCTGCTAGGCACACAGTCATATCGACAGCCAATGGATGACACCCTGCTAGGCACACCGTCATACCGGGACCCGGTGGATGACACTCTGCTATGCACACAGTCACATCGGGACCCGATGGGTGACACCATGCGATGTGTCCTGGCTGGGTGGATCCCGGCCTATATTAGCCAGTGAAGCCGATGTGTCCTGGCTGGGTGGATCCCGGCCTACAGTAGCCACTGAAGCCGGTGTTATTGTTACAAGGCATCGATCACATTTGTAACTAGCTTTTCACAGGCGATCACATTTGTAACTAGCTTTTCACAGTCGATCATATTCGTAACTAGCTTTTCACAGTCGATCACATTTGTAACTAGCTTTTCACAGTCGATCACATTTGTAACTAGCTTTTCAAATTCCATCGGTTTATGACGCAATATATGACGTCATCGTGTAAATGATTAACTAATATTTAATTTAGTTCTTCTCTTTAAATGTAAGTTGTTTTTCATTCAAATTACTCAAATAATGTGATTTGCCAAATAATTATTCTCGTTCATTAGACCCACATGCATATGAAAAGCTGGCTTTGATGCTTTGTGACAATGACCCCATTAGCGCCAGCGTAAATGACTGCAAACCGTGCCGCCGAAGAAGAGTAAGAGGAAGCCAAGCTGCAGAACAGAGTTCAGTCCCCTCGCTACGCTATGTATGACCTCTGTCGGCATGTGTATTTTTTTAATTAAATCTAACATTTTTCTTGAAGTGTTTTCGGCTTGATCTAAACAATTTTCAAATGGACAGTTGAGTTTCTCAGAATATTGCAGAATGAATTGTAATCTATAAAGTCTAAATTAAATAAAAATGCGATTCTTTCACATTGATTGTAGGTGCTGGCACTAGCCTGTCAGCGGTAAGTCCTGTGTAGGGGACTGAACTTTGCGTGGAGTTTGAGAGGAAACTTTTTTTCTTCTTTTTTTTTAATTTGTTTTATTGAATAGCAAAACATACACGGAACATCACAGACATACATTAGCATACGATACGTCAAGGGCGGGAGGGGGAAACTATCTCACAGTCACAAGCGCACAGTCTCACACTCTTCATTCGCACCTGCCCAGTAAACATTGCGGCACCAATTCGGTGCTGATCTGGCACCAATAAAGGTAGCAGTTTGGTACCGGATTTCCGGTGCCGATTTGGCATTGAAGTTGCACCCCGGTCATGCACCGGAATGGCACCAGTAAAGCGGTGGCACATTTTTTTCAGTGATTTACTAGTTTACTCAATATATCATATAGTGATGTAAAATCATCTAGTATATACTGTTGAATGAACACCGGGCTAGTGCTCTTTTGCCGGTACCATTTTGGTACCAAAATAGTGGTACCATTTTGGTACCAAAATTGTGGTACCATTTTGGTACCAAAAGAGTGGTACCATTTTGGTACCAAAATAGTAGTATCGATCCGATGATGGTATACTGATGCCACAGTGGCTTCATAAGATCAGCTGTATATATATATATACTATCCTTTCAATGATATTCCAGTGCTAATTCAGGGTCCCAGACTCCCAATATCAGTATCATTCCAACGATTGTATATCGGTGCCAGATCGGCACCGTAATATCGGCATTGATCCGATGATGCTATATCGGTACCAGATCGGCATCGTAATATCGGTATCGTTCTGGTGATGGTAATATGTTGATATAAAATATGGAAGATTGTGCACGATCCACGACACAACGCTGCGAACAGTCAGGATATGTCAAAACAGAAGATACAGCCTCGAGGCCGGGCTTGAGAGGAAACTTACCGGTAGGTGGGATCAGGGCAAACATAATCTTCCAGAACAACGTCAAAAAGTGCATAACGTAATCCATACACGACGGAAGCTTCTCCTCGGAATCATCGTCGTCGTCTTCGCCTGGAATTCCGAATATCGCAAATATTAGTCGGTTATAAAATGAATAGTGTACAATATACATCAGGAATTTCAAAATCCGTTGGCAGAAGTCGTAATTTATTTCTGATATTGAGATTTATTGGATAGTATTATTGGGTTATGATTGCACTTATCAAACAGTTATTCGTATCGTTTTGTATAATTTCAGAAATTATAAATGTATATTGGTAAATGTAGGATACATTTTTTGGTGAGTTTTTTTTATATTTACACACACTAGTAGTAAATATCGATACATCAATCCCCATGGCTCGGCCATTTCCGCTTTCGCTTAGAAATAACCTCTCTCTCTTGAATAGACACCATAATCACAATAATTTACAATACACGTCCCCCTGGTATATAATAAGGGGATGACGGTGACTCGTTATTACCATATAGTACAATTTGGGAGAACATAGATGTTTACACCAGATAAAAAAATAAAGAATTCAATAAATAGCAATAAATAGTGATGAATAGTAATAAGACTAGTAGCAATAGTAGTTCAAGTTCAAGAGACGTGTTTCCCGGTTAGTTTGCATATGATCAATCACGTGATGGAATTAATCCGGCCGATATGGTGTCTATATATGTGAGAGATTAGTTTCATGCGAAAGCTGAAATGGCCGAGCCGTTGAAATTGATAAATACATATAATATACTTTTTGTTTCGTTTCTATGTTTGTTAAACCTCTACCCAACAGAACGGCCCTGTGCCAATGCATTCTCTTATATATACGAGTCGACTATAGGTAGGTCGCCTCGCATATATAAGAGAATGCATTGGCTTAACACATTAAAAATGATAAAATTGTCAAAGAATGTAGAAAAATATTATAAAAATTGTTAAAAAATGGAAGAAAAAATTATAAAATTGTTAAAGAATGTAAGAAAAATGCATTCTCTTATATATGCGAGGCGACCTATGGTCGACTCGCATATATAAGAGAATGCATTGGCACAGGGCATAACCATCACAATGTGGTCAATGAACCGGTTCCAATGATATCCATATTTGTATGGTGTTATTGAGACAGACCGAAGATATTTTAGGCTGTTGAAGCTTTATTTGGGCGTTTTTGGCCGTTTTGTTGGGTAAAGGGTTAAACCTCTAACCTATACATGGACATTTGGCTAACAACGCTAGCTCGCAATCGGTATAATTAAAGTTAGCCCAATGTTTTTATACCTCTAACCTATAATATGGACATTGGACTAACAACGCCATCTCGGTATAATCAAAGTTAGCCCAATGTTAATGTTTGCCATACATACATACGTAAGCTCGGTATAATCAAAGTTAGCCCAATGTTAGGTGTTCGTTATTGGAAGCTGAAACAGGCACACTTGCCTGGTGACGTTCAAAACCACCATAACAATAATGTTCATCGAAACTAAAACATAACATAGCATTAAACTGGAAGCAATAGTCATAATTTGAAATAACATAATGATGCCTCCAAAATTCAAATCAGAGATTTGCCCAAATTGCCTCTACGTGTATATATACTTGCTGCACTCGTGGTTGGGCATGCCTCATCTAAGTTATTCTACATACAACACTTGAAATAGTGTGCCTGTCATTTGCAGAATGAGGTCCACATAGGGTGAATTTAATGATGCTACCCCGCATAGCGGGCTAGCATCACCAAATTCACCCTCTGTGGACCTCATTCTGCTTACAACTCAGCAGAATGAGGTTCCCAGAGGGTGAATTTGGTGATGCTAGCCAGCTATGCGGGGTAGCATCACTAAATTCACCCTCTGGGGACCTCATTCTGCAAATGACAGGCACACTATTTCAAGGCTTGTATACATATATCTTACAAATATTCACATCTGCCACAGCACCGATGTTTACAAGAGTCTTGTAACTTCAGAGAAATGCATGTACAAAAGAGATTTCGACAGCCGCAACACATATCGATCACGTGATACCAGAATCGTGTTCAAACCGGTCCATAAGTGTTGAGTTTTCCAAATTAATGCTAGATTTGCGAGGTACTATTTTTTTTACCTACAATCTATACCGTAGTGTTATATCTCATATTGCATTGACGTGTGAATGACACGTCGCACAGAGACAACTGAATTCAATTATTTTATACGATACCAGTTGAATATTTCGCGCATAAACTCGGTGATACTATTATTAGATTAAATTAAAGATGCATAATCCGAATTAACGCTCGCAAATTTCTATTTCCTTGGTTTGGGGCGTAAACAATATTTTATTCGAGTCGAGGAACCCACCCATCAATGCTCAGAGTGATCAGATGTCGATGTTTTCACCGCCGATAAATGTAAGTGGCCCAGTAAACAGTCAACGAGAAGAGGGTCTCGGACCAAATGGCGGATGAAGATGGATAACTCTAAAATCAAGTGGCCTTTTTTGTGTCAGATATTCGACAAACCGGCAAAATTTCGTTGAATAAAATGTTGAAGGTTTAGGGCAATGTTATACTACAGTTGACTGTGGTTACCATTATTTTTGGGCAATTGCTCGATTCTGATAACTGAAGCGGCATTTCAAAAAATGTTGTTGTTTATGTTTTAGGAAGCTGATGATATGGGGACCGTCGACTCGGATTGAGCGCCTTTTATATCAGTGCTGTGACAGAGGTAAATATTGGTTTGATAGATCACTCTGGCGGAGATTATTATCTCTCGTTTATCATGGCAGTTCTTTAGGATACGTTCATACACTGGCAAGTTTGCACGGTATGGTTTGCAGGCATTTTGTCGTAGAAAACGATATGGTGCCAGAATATGAACGGAAACAAGCACATAAAGTACATATGTGCCACAGCTAACTACGTGCGACGCAACATCTCTGTAGTTCCACTAGTAACAATGCTACTGGAATTTGGCTGTAAAAATCATGCAATTATCTCGCAAGAATCAGTCATACAGGTCTTTGAAGACAAATTCCAATAGCACTGTTACAAGTGAAACAAGATAAATGTTACTTCTCATGTCTTTCGCTTTGGTAAAGATGCATGTGCATGTTTCCGTTCATATTCTGGCACCATGTGGTTTTCTATGACGAAATGCCCGCAAAAACATATCGTGCAAACTTGCCAGCGTATGAACGTACCCTTAGCGTGCAATTCAATTCAATACTGCACATATGTTATGAACCAAGGAGTTAATCTATAGCGCTATGTGTACTGCTGAAAATAGTCCAGATATGATCAACAAATTGTCTCCGTTATTATATACCACTCCCGTATGGAGCCCCGCACGGACCAAGCAGACGACAGTCATCAGTGCAGTGTTCTCTCTGTATGGGGCTCCATAAAGGGTTAAACAAACTGGTTATGTGTTAAAGGGACTCAAGACATTTGAAATGGGTTCATGCGACATAAATAAAAAATCTGTCAAACATCTATCAACAACAAGTACATTAGACCATGTCATGAATCTCTACTCTGTCTGACGCCCGTAGAGATCATATTCCACCAGTTTAAAACCATTTTTATGTTCTGACCAATTCTGACAGGGAAATTTATAACATTGAACAAAAAAGGCACGGAATATGTTTCTTTGTTGATACCTTTTCTTCAATTATCAACTTCTAATATATAGAGGGTGGTCCCAGCTCGAGATTGTTAGGTTTTTTTTTCTTGGTGACTTTTGTGAGCCAATATCACAATAAACATTGAAATAATGACCCGAGATAAATTCCCCAATTGTTAACGACGCAAAGCAAAA
Organism: Siphonodentalium dalli; assembly: GCA_032622095.1. Lineage (NCBI taxonomy): Eukaryota > Metazoa > Mollusca > Scaphopoda > Gadilida > Siphonodentaliidae > Siphonodentalium > Siphonodentalium dalli. The sequence continues at coordinate 290,148,665 of CP136064.1, forward strand.
TCGCTCACAAAGTCACCTAAATCGTGCAATTTCGAGTTGGGACCTTCATCTATAGTGAAGTACATTATTAAGGAACATCATGAAATATTTTACCTGCACTACTTTTTCAATGTTATAGACTTCCCCGTCACAAAAATCAGAAAGTTCTCAGGTTTCGTACTGGTGGAATATAATCTCTACGGGCGTTAGCCAGAGTAGAGATTCATCACATGATCTAAATAAAAGTATGTCAAACAACTATATCATCAACATATACATGAGAAAATAGATTGACTTTGTTCTTAATTTCATTATTAATAACTCTCGTAAATATTGGAAAATGTCAAACATTGAAAAATATTCTGAAAATCATGTCTAAAACATTTCAACTTACTACTCAACTAGAAATGTTTGTTGACAAATCACAGTTTTGTTTACATAACAATGGTTTTAACAAGTGCAATTTTGTTATTGGAGAACTATCAATAATGAATATAAGAACAAAGTTGATCTATTTCTCCATGTTCTTATTAGTGGTGATGTTTTAACAGACTTTTCTATTGTTTGCACATTTACCCACCGAGAATGCCTTGTGTCCCTTTAAGCTACACGTATCTATCAGCTATTCAGACGGAAAAGGTCATTGTCACAAGCCATTGGTCAAAATTTGAGCCAGCTTTTTAATGGCTTCATGTTACACATATTTCAGTAGAACAAAGTGTATTGTTGAATAAGGTATCGATATGTATGGTGCAGACTCGTACAGTAGTCGTCCTTAAAGCGAAACACCAATCTATCATCGTTTAATTGTTCGCATAAATTATCTCTCATACCCCGTCACCACTGATATTGGTCACCACTGTAATGGGAATCATTATACGAGCTGAACAGTTGGCATGGATGTCCTCCCCCAGTAGAAAGCAAGATATATCGGTTTTAAACTACAGTATGTTTAGAGTGTACGATAAGCAAAACACTCAACACCGTGGAGATTGTTATAGGCGAGTGATTCGGGGTGACCCACACAACTCCAAGTCTGAGTAGCGATGATAAGCGAGCGCTATTGTGTACTCATAATGGTAGTGGCATTTTTGTTTATCCAAACCTCACTACATATATACGACCATCAATCACTGCGAACCCGGTGCATATGTCAAGACGGACAAGTATCACTATCCAATTAGTATTCTTATAAACGTACATGTATGCGAAGTGGCATACAATATTCTAAGTAGTTGTCGGTGGTTCGCGGTGATTCTCAGTGGTTCGCGGCGATTCTCAGTGGTTCGCTATGATTCTCAGTGGTTCGCGATGATTCTCATTGGTTCGCGGTGATTCTCAGTGGTTCGCGGTGATTCTCAGTGGTTCGCGGTGATTCTCAGTGGTTCGCGATAATTCTGAGTGGTTCGCGATGATTCTCAGTGGTTCGCGGTGATTCTCAGTGGTTCGCGGTGATTCTCAGTGGTTCGCGATAATTCTGAGTGGTTCGCGGTGAGCTCTTGTCAGTCTCCAGGGTTTATGTTGATTCATATAAATTCGTTCCAAGCAAGTTCACCGTAAATCACTGCGTAAAACATCACCGCTAAGTGGGTTCGTCGCGGTGTTGATTGTATTAACCATCGCACACTCTTTACAAACTGTATATGCCAACTTCATGACCAATTCGATGATACAATAACCTCTTCATTGTTAACTCAACATGCATTCGCACAGCTGCAACCACCAACCACGCTTCATATCTCTTGACTAGGACATGTAATGTACGTTACCACGCTTCATATCTCTTGACTAGGACATGTAATGTACGTTACCACGCTTCATATATCTTGACTAGGACATGTAATGTACGTTTCTAGCTGTATGTTCTCAGGGGATATATTTTAACCCTTTCAGTAGTTCAAGTGCATCTAAAACATGTAAAACCGCTGGGGGTCCAGAAAAATGTAGCCATGCAATACTTTTGCCCAATTTAGTCAGTTTCACAAATTTAATATCCAAATAGGCAGAAAACAGCGCCATTGTTATAAATGATGCAGGTGCAATTAATATTGATGGCGGAATCATTACCTTATATGAATCGCTGTGATTTCATTGCTGATATAAATTTGCTGGGTGAAGTGGACGCGGTTCTGTTCGAATATACTTCGGTACCAAGGATGCGCGACCATATAGTAATACCAAACAGGCAAGTTGTTGTATGCTAACCAAGGATGCGCGGCCTTAGGAATACCAAACTGACGATTTGTTTTATGTTAACCAAAGACATGCATCCATAGTAATACCAAACAGGCAAGAATGGACGGGCACGGGATCTTAATTGTTGCACCAGCGCACCTCCCGTCATTAAACGATCAAATGTTCATAACTGATTTTTGAATCGCCGTGCTGTTTTCCCCGCGCACGTTGTTGATTCATATTACGTATAACTTTGTAATTGGAATGCAAGTTTCAAACAATATACAATATTAAATGTAATGTTAATCTTGGGTAACCACTCTGGCGAAAAGTGTTGTCTTCGTAGGTTTTTCAAGAGTTATCTATCCTGTAAACGCGATAACCTATGATATAACGGTCTGCGCACATTTCCGAGCGCGTTTTATGTAATAGTTCCCATTATTTTTTGCACACTTAAACAATACAAGTATCAACAATGAGATAGGACAGCAAGGAATACACATATTTACAGTTAAACAAAATGCCCGCGGAAAGGCGCAGACGGTTATCTCGTTGGTTGGCGCGTTTCCAGGATAGATAACTCTTGAAATCTACGAATATAACACCTTCAGCACCACTCTACTATAAAACCCCAACACAGGTAGGGACGCGTTATTTGTGATCGAAGTGTTGTCACGGAAACGGCAATATTGGGCTTTTGTGTCATTCCTCTGATAAGATAAACTCATACACTTTCATTCTTATTCACAAACATATCGTGTTGCTCACATATTATAATATATACAATGTACATACAACTCAGAGGTTGAGTCAATAATGTAACAGTTATAGAAAGATTTACTTTAATCTGAAGGTATATATCTAGGGAAATGATAATAATCGCACTTGAAAAAAAAGAAAGAAAGAAGCCTGAAATAAAATGGCACATGACGATATGAATATAGAGCGCTATACTGGGTTGAAGCTCTAAGCACCGTGACTGTGATTTCTGTGAATTTAATCAGGTATATTCGGTTTACAGAGCGAGTGTGGGACAACTTAACAGACTTGTTGGGTGCACTGTACCAAACACAATTTACATAATGCATTCTGGTGCAGCCGGCTGGGATTTGGAAAAAAATTATCATTTCAATGGGAAAATATTTCATTTCGATCCATTTAACCCTTTACCCAACAGAAGGGCCCTGTGCCAATGCATTCTCTTATATATGCGAGTCGACCATAGGTCGCCTCGCATATATAAGAGAATGCATTGGCTTAACACATAAAAAATAATAAAATTGTTAAAGAATGTAAGTAAAAATGGTAAAAAGTGTTAAAAAAAGATTTTTTTTAGGCCAATGCATTCTCTTATATATGCGAGGCGACCTATGGTCGACTCGCATATATAAGAGAATGCATTGGCACAGGGCATAACTGTAACCATCACAATGCGGTCAATGAGCCGGTTCCAATGATACCCATATTTGTATGGTTCTATTGAGACAGACCGAAGATATTTTAGGCTGTTGAAGCTTTACTTGGCCGGTTTTGGCCGGTTTGTTGGGTAAAGGGTTAAATGAGGATTGATATAATTATGCTCGAAGTCTTCACTGAAATAACGAAATAGTGTAAGAATTCTTCGTTTGAAGAGTTATGTTTCATCCAATCGTTATTTGTGTAGAAACTTGATCGTTTTGCTTATCACCCATACACCACATATTCCTAAGTCGGGGGTAACGAATAGATCACCCAACTATTCCATACCAAAGACTCTTTAATTATATATACACATTGGTGGTTTCCATTTTACACAAATATGGATTGGGTCAAACTGTTATGTTAGAACAGGTAGCCGCTCTTGAAATGAAATCAATGCCTTCGAAGTTGGTTAATGCAAAACTGACATAACAGTCTGTAAAACAGATCAGCAAAGAATACATGAACAAATAGATTGGCTTTGTTCTTATATTTATTATTTAAAACTCTCCAATAATGATATTACGCATGTAAAAACCATTGTTATGTAAACATTACCGATAAAAGTCTAATAAGATACCAAAGTTTAATCAAAACTTGACGGTAAATATTGTAAAAGGTCAAATTATTGGAACATTCTGAAAATAATATTGAGTCTAAAATGTTTTAACCCTTTACCCAAAAACGGCCAAATAAAGCTGCAACAGCCTAAATTATCTTGGGTCTGTCTCAATAAAACCATACAAATATGGATATCATTGGAACCGGCTCATTTACCACATTGTGATGGTTACAGTTATGCCCTGTGCCAATGCATTCTCTTATATATGCAGGCGACCATAGGTCGCCTCGCATATATAAGAGAATGCATTGGCCTAACAAAAATATTTTTAACACTTTTTACCATTTTTTCTTACATTCTTTAACAATTTAAAAAAATTTAATGTGTTAAGCCAATGTATTCTCTTATATATGCGAGGCGACCTATGGTCGACTCGCATATATAAGAGAATGCATTGGCACAGGGCCGTTCTGTTGGGTAAAGGGTTGACATACTACACGATGTGTGTTGGCAAATCACTGTAATAAGTTTGTTTACATAACAATGCATGGTTTCAACATACGAAATTTCGTTATTGGAGAACAATCAATAATTAATAAAATAACAAAGTTTATCTATTTATCCGTGTTCTTCTTAGTGGTGAGGTTTTACTGACGTGTATATCGTTTGAACATTTACCCACTGCGAGTGCCTTAGGTCCCTTTAACACATTCATGACTGGAGCTGCGCTGGTGCATCATTAACGATCATGTGCCAGTGCATTATCTTATATATGCCTCGCATAGATAAGATAATGCACTGGCTTACGAGATCAAGGTAATCATGTTCGGCCAGCGTTCTCTTGTAAATTCGAGGCTCCCTATGGGAGACTCGCATACTAATATATAAGAGAATGCATTGGCACAGGGTTTTCGTAAAATGTCAGGAAGCTCCAGTCATGGAAGGGTTAATTCCAACGCGTCAACTTATCGCCAGCCGACCTGCACCGGGATGTTATCTTACGGGATAAATATAATAACCATAATATTGTGAATAAAATAAGATTATAAGAGCAAACTGAACAAAATGCATTGATACAGGATCTAGTGATTATCTAACCACGTCATTCCACTAATATAATCGCATCACTAGAAGCTAAGGGGTCTTTACCATTGATTGAATCATAGTCCTCCGTTGATTTGAGCAAGTCTGTGTCCATGAAAAATATAACACGTGTTACATTTACATAGAATAGCTAACTAACGCCATTTCCATCCCGCCACGAACGAATCATTCTCACCTCGCTACGAGCGCATCTTTATAGTATCGACGAACACTTTTTCTGAAGTCTCTCTTTGTCTCTGTTTGTTTGCCATGCGCACTGCGAATTGTTTTTGCGTATGTAGGGAGAATTTAAAAAAATAATTATCGGGAAAAGTTAACTTTTCGCCGTTTGATGACTATTTTGAATAGAATAAATGATGAAATCATGGGGTGATTATACTGCATATTGTTTTCATTTAAAAAAAACATTTAATCTGAAATATTGACGTTATAGAAACGGATAAAGTGTTCGTCGATATTATTACCACCCACCTCGAGGCACATCAAAGCAAAGTGAAGCTAAACCACCCTGGTTAAGTGGTCCTGCTAATTTGCAATGCACGATGCCTGTTATGTGGGTCTTGCTGAATGGCTATAATGCCGGTGGGTCCTGTTGAATTGCTATGCATGATGCTTGTGGGTCCTGCTGAATTGCTATGCATGATGCTTGTGTGTCCTGCTGAGTTGCCATGCATGATGCTTGTGGGTCCTGCTGAATGGCTATGCGTGATATTTGTGGGTCCTGCTGAATTGCTATGATGCTGATAGGGCAAAGATATTTTGTTAAGAATAAGTACCGTTATAGTTTCTAAAGTTGTAATGTTCGCGGTGTTTTGATTAATACGAGTGATTTGAGCAAAAGCCATTGTATGTATGAAATATTTAACATAAATATTTTTAATTATTTTAATAATGGCCGCGCTGATGCTTGCAAAACGACGAGAATCGCCATCTCTAATTATGGGCAATTATTGCAACAACCAAAAACAGCTATTATTATATATTTCATAATATACATGAGTGTTATTTAAGAAATAAATACATGGTGTAGAGGTGTGTATGGTCAAGTTGTACCACAAAAAACTGATTGTAGGACGACGCGTAGCGGAGTCCTACAATCAGTTTTTTGTGGTACAACTTGACCATACACACCGATACAGCGTGTATTTATTTCTTTTGTAATACGACTGAAAGTTTATGGTCACAATTCGACTGAATAGTCAACGAAATACTGCGCTTTTTCGGTCTCAGGTGAGAAAACATTTCGTGGTGTAATTCGTATTGGGCGTACTCGATTACTTTGCATGGAGTACTCTGGTGGTGTCTTGTCTTGTTATGAAATTCCCCCGTTGACTTTTCGAGGCACCTCTTCTAGAAATAATCGTTGTGATTGGCTAAAAAACGATGTGTTTTCAGCGGCGCCCGTGCGTTTCATTTAAATTGTACAGGAAATACGATGCGGTCATTTCTGTTTTGAACGTTGTTGGGACAACATGAATATGATCATCGACTATGGACCATTTTCCTTACACAAAACGATCTAAATGATCTTATTCCCCTTCTGTACTGGTGAACAAACGCTTTCATTTTCGACTTGATTCCGAAATATCGAATATGATCGAGATTCGAATCGACGAATGCACAGCCCGGCCCCATGGGCATGGATTTATTTTGTCATTTAATATACTTATTAAGTAACTTTCTTTGGTCGTAACATATATCAATATACCATAACATCATTTGGACCATATTCATTGGCAACCAAACTGGTTTCAAGCGACAAATCGCTAGAAAATTCGCAATATTGTCAAGATGTAGCAAAATTCAATCAAAGGGTTACGGGTGCGGGTGTACTCCGTTGATGCCCCGTTTGCGCGGAGTTAGAAAAGACGGGAAAAGTCGCGTGCGCCGATCTGAATAAACCGATTTTTTTGATTTTTTTCGTGGTACAATTGGAAAAAGTAGAATTGTACCACAAAACTGGAACGAGATAGCCATGGTAACTCGGGCCACTGGCCAATCAGGACGTGGCTTTTAAGCATAGTTAGGCAGGGTCGTATTACAAGTTTATATACAGAGTGGTTTTAGCTCTATTTGTTCAGATCATTCAAAGAAGACGAAAATGTCAAATTTAAATAAAAATAAATAACGGCACTTATTCTTCACAGCATCGGTTCGGCCTACCAGCATCATAGCAATTCAACAGGACCCACCAGCATCATATGAATTCAGCAGGACTCACCAGAATCATATCAATTCAGCAGGACCCGCCAACATCATAGCAAATTAGCAGGACCACTTAACACGGTGTATAATGTAAGCTAAATGTGGCAGGGACCAGCCAAGAGGGCGACTTGAAGACAGCTCCCTAAAATATTGCCCCAGTGACTTCTGTCTCATATACCAGTATGCATATGACCCAACATTTAGAGTATATTTATGGATTATAATGGTGTTCTTACTCACTATACTGGTGTTATAAATAAACTCATCTGTTGCATAATACGGATCATAAAAGGGGTGTGTTGGGTTGTAAATTTAACTTCATTCATAGTCACTTTTCCCTGATAACATTTCCGTTCAGTGATGCCTCGTGGTGGGATGGTCAGAACGACTACAATAACCTCAAGTTTGCTGCCAGATCCGATCCACGAATGCTTATTTAAATATATTATTTGTACATGTATCACTTTCTGACTTTGATGATTGATGCAATTTACAATATTTGGTCATGAATCTACATCCTGGAGATATCACAACCTTTCTTGGCAGGACAGCATAGATGAAACATTTTACTACAAACATCACACATCTGCTCTTGGGATCCAAAAAATGGTACGTTCATGCGCTGGCAAGATTGCACGATATGTTTTTGCGGGCATTTTGTCATAGAAAACCACATGGTGCCAGAATATGAACGGAAAGATGCACATAACATGCATCCTTACCAAAGCGAAAGACATGAGAAGTAAAATTTATATAGTTCCACTTGTAACGGTGCTACTGGAATTTGCCTTCAAATACCTGTATGATTTATTCTTGCTAGATAATTGCATGATATTTACAGGCAAATTCCGGTAGCATCGCTACAGGTGGAACTACAAAGATTTTACTTCGCACGTAGTTACCAATGGTACAGATGCATTCTATGTGCTTAATTCCGTTCATATTATGGCACCATATCGTTTTCTACGACAAAATGCCTGGAAACCATACCGCGTAAACTTGCCAGTGTATGAACGTACCCTAAGGAATTTCTGGAGTCATCATTCAGGTCATGTAAATATAGTTTAAATATGTTACTGTGTGTCTGTTTGGTAACTCCGATTACAAATCATATTCTGACTCTGTTCCATCCTGTAGTTACATACAGCCTGACTATGATAGTATATAGTGTAATCAACATCAGGGTGGCAGTATATCCAAACATAACTCTATATGAATCACACGGTGGATCACCCCGAACCTTGGGTATATATGCAACGGGAATAACAAGAATGCCGACAATTTCCAAAAAGAATACATATTCACGATCATTAAATGGGTACTGAACGCCATTTTCAATAAATTCCGGGTGATAACAACGATCTAATAAATGTCAATATATAGAATTTGAGTCGAAGATGTATTATGTAAATGTATTATGTAAATGTGCAGGTTAACCCTTTACCCAACAAACCGGCCAAAACCGGCCAAATAAAGCTTCAACAGCCTAAAATATCTTCGGTCTGTCTCAATAGAACCATACAAATATGGATATCATTGGAACCGGCTCCCTGACCACATTGTGATAGTTACAGTTATGCCCTGTGCCAATGCATTCTCTTATATATGCGAGTCGACCATAGGTCGCCTCGCATATATAAGAGAATGCATTGGCCTAAAACAAATCTTTTTTTAACACTTTTTACCATTTGTTCTTACATTCTTTAACAATTTTATAATTTTTAATGTGTTAAGCCAATGCATTCTCTTATATATGCGAGGCGACATATGGTCGACTCGCATATATAAGAGAATGCATTGGCACAGGGCCCTTCTGTTGGGTAAAGGGTTAATAGTCTATCTTAAAATCAAAGTTAATAATTTGATATCAATTTAATTTATGGCTGGAGTCATAAATTAAATTTGCGAATTTCCGTGTACAAGACGTAATCAAAATAATTCACGGATAGTGGATTGGGAAAAGCGTGGCACACATGATCGTGTAAAAAATTAAGTTGATAAGGGACGTAAACTCAAGCCACTCACTGACTAGTGATTATGCAATGACTTAATGAGTATATGGGACTAGTATGCATATAATATATCATTTATTTGATAGATTTGCTTGAAAAATGTCAAAAAATTACTCGACAACGACAATTGGTATTTTCGCATTCCGGCCAATCTGCTACCCGTAATATTACTTCAATAGACTCAACAGACTTTCAAATAATGGAAATCTGGTTACCTTATTCTACAACGCAGAAACTAAAGAAACCAACAACAACATTTGGGTACAGTATCCCTTTAAACGTTTAACAAGACAATGACAATGCGAAATATTTAGTTAATACAGTTTTAAAATAAATCGATAGGGCGTAATATATTTTGAGTAGTTGCCGGTGTTTTCTGGAGATTCTCAGTACTTGGTGATCCTTGGTGATCCTTGGTGATCCTTGGTTCGTCGACAAGATTTCTATGGATTTATCCGCCCACGCAAGTTGACCGTGGACCACGGTGAATATCAATGCAATGCGATTACCCTTAATACATAGTAGGTTCGCGGTCATCCATGGTGTTTCGAACTTTCGATGTGTTTTATGGTCGTATATAGTGATGTTTTGATAAAACTGCCATCATGATATTGATTACACCATGACGCTCGCTTATCCTCGCCACTCAAGGTTTCGGTGTCGAGTGAGTCACGGTGAATCACTTTCCCAGAAAAATCGCTAGGTGTTGATTGGTTAGATTATAGCACACTCGTTACATACTGCAGTGGAATGTTATATTCATCTATCCATGTTGAACAAGCTTTAAAAGTAGATGAAATTAATTGAATGGGTAATCATGGAGTACCAACGTAATTGAGATACATCAATATCTGTGTAAGTCTCTGACTATGGTGTCTACCAGCCCTTTATTATATAAGGAGATATTTATGGTAATATTGATTTGAATCCTTAAAATTTTCAGTATGTTATTTACATGTTAAAAATGTATTAAGGGATCCAGAAATTTAAGTCTCCAGTTTGTAAAATAGCAGATCTGTCTATTATATGACAATCAGATATCGATTAAATGTCAAATATATGCAGACGTTCATCGCGTTATTCAGCGGTGTTGCATTCAATTATATTCCACGTCTGGTAACTGAAAGTCTGGAACCCTAAATACATCTTTGAATGTCCGAGAAATATTTTGAATCGCCGTGCTGTTTTCCCACACCCACATTATGTTATTAATTCATGTTCCGTATTACCATGTATTATTGGTTATTGGAATAAAAGTATCAAACTAAGTAATATATAGTTTACTACGAACTATTCAGCACCTATACATACACGGAACAATATATGACATATGGTTTACACCAGTGTGAGTCCACACTACACAAATTAGCCCAAATTTTTTTTTTAAACCCCGACACCCATTTTATTTGAAGTAAATAACACATGGCTCACTTTCAATATGTTTCGTTATCAATCAATGCTAAAGATTACTACAACTACACACTTTTGGGGATATACCTCGAACGAAATAAGATTAGAGCACCTAGTTACGAAAGGTAACATTGACGAATGTCATTTCGTGTGTTATGCGAAATAAAACGGCCCTTTGTGACTTAACTGTGCTTGGAGAAAATATTTTAAAGAATTGTGTGGCTGTTAAATGCAATGTAACACAAGATCCGGTACAGCTGAAAATATTCTGTGAAAAGCTATGTCATATTAAATTATTATTAATCAATTATACTTACTTACATTTCATATTAAAAATCAACATAACGTGTTAACAATATGCAACAAAGTGTCCATAACGGTCACATTACTAGCATGCACACAGTGGTATTAGTGACACACATAACTCTGGTTCGTGATGGCATTACTACATTACAGGTGAGAGAGCTACGAATTTTATGATTTATGATATACTAATCTTTAGGTGTATAGTAAGTGCTTAACTATTTCATGGCGGGAGCTGAGCTGGTGCAGAATTAAAGACCCTGTACCAGTGCATTCTCTTATATATGCGAGTCTTCCGTAGGGAGCCTCGCATATATAAGAGAATGTACTGGCTAACAAGGTCAAAGTAAATATTGTTAGACCAATGTATTATATTCTATAATAATATGCGAGGCTCCATATGTGGGACTGGCAAATATACGAGAATGCATTTGAACATGGTTTTCGCTAAATCTCAGGAAGTTCCAGCCATGGAAGTGTTAACACTACCCTTATTAGATATTATTCTTCAAAATTTAATTTAATATCAACAATAGATGATCTCTCAATAATAATACATTTTATTTCAAATAGCCTTACATTGGTGGAAAAAACCTGCATTATTCAATTAAACAAGTGTCTGCCATCCATTATGACAACGATCCCTAATTGGAACGTACGAAATTAATATCATTGGATAGCCTATTGTAAATAGGTTCCACGTGAATAAACCACTGGGTTGGTAGGCCCTTGCACGCATGATGAAAATATCATTGTTGTACAAAAACTCTCTATTGATAATAATATGAATATGTTTCACCAGGCACATCTATATACCAGCACACATACTTGGCCGCACTGAACATATTATTCAAATACAATTACCAACCCTGAGCTACTACTTCCATTGTGATATCGTTATCGATTGTGGTGATGAATTAAATCCCATATGGCAGCAAGATTACATAGGAATAATGTATTAATAATTTTATAGCACAAAGACCTATATGATCAAACATTCGGAACTTTATCGCATATGTAATCTCGGTGACATTTCAGCTAATACTAGAATTCTATCATAATTCCACCGACTAACAAAAATCATGAAAATAGAACGGAAATAAGTAAAAAAAAAATCGTCAGAGCCGAACGAACTATTTGGCCAAACATTTGTGCCCCTTATCGGATATGTAATTTGGTGACATTCTCATCATTACAAGAATGCAATCACTATTACTCCGCTCAACAAAAAATACAAAAACTGGTCGTCAAACAGAAAACGTGAGCCACGCAAATGTCAACGTCCGTGATACAAACAAAAAACATAATATGTGACAGTGTATGTGATTGATTGTTATGGCTACACGTGCTTCAGTCCACAATCCCCTGTAATTAGTGATACGATGGCGGTCCCATAACCTTTGATTTAGAAAATATACAATCAACCGACATAAATGGACTTAATTACCGGAATTCGTTTGGTATCAGGGACGTGGCGATAGGAAGTGGCGGGTGGTACATCACCCTAATTTTGCTCATAATGCCCAACAGTTAGTGCACGCCTGACATATCGTCTGCCTGACATATCGTCTGCTGGTCATTTCAGCCTGGATAAGTTTGAAACTGTTCTCATAATTAATTTTTCTACCAATAGTGAGTGTATATCATCTCTTGCCCAAGGGTAATTTTTTTTATATTTTAAATAAAATTCTTTGAATAAAATCGCCCTCAGTTGGGGACAGTGCCAGTCGAAGAGCCCCTAGCTACGCCCCTGTTTGTTATCAGTCAAATTGCATTGTTTAACATATAACACATGTGCTTGCATCAATGGTCAAAATATATTTATAAAGCAACAGAAAAATTTAATTTTATATACTCTTTGTTATAGATACCATGCAGAATCATCTTACGAGATATGCCAAAACATTCTAAACAAGATGTTCATTCGAATGTTTATCATCACGAGTGAGATGATTGGTATAAATTGGTAGAAAATTCGATAAAATGTTTAACCCTTTACCCAACAAAACGGCCAAAACCGGCCAAATAAAGCTTCAACAGACTAAAATATCTTCGGTCTGTCTCAATAGAACCATACAAATATGGATATCATTGGAACCGGCTCCTTGACCACATTGTGATAGTTACAGTTATGCCCTGTGCCAATGCATTCTCTTATATATGCGAGTCGACCATAGGTCGCCTCGCATATATAAGAGAATGCATTGGCCTAAAAAAACTTTTTACCATTTTTTCTTACATTCTTTAACAATTTTATAATTTTTAATGTGTTAAGCCAATGCATTCTCTTATATATGCGAGGCGACCTATGGTCGACTCGCATATATAAGAGAATGCATTGGCACATGGCCCTTCTGTTGGGTAAAGGGTTAATTACACTATTACACGCTTGTTCCCAGAATTATAGTGTTCCTGCTGTTCAACATTTACATAGGTTCCATATACACATCTCTTTGACGGCAGAATTATTGCTTTTTATACAGTCTCTTTAAAAATCCTAACGGATGTACGTCTCTAGAAGTGTTCACTAAATTTCATTTATACCACGATCGCCTATCTTACTATATAAATTAAGCCATCTGTTTAAATTTTACATTTAATCAACACCTGTTGATTAAATTTCGCAGAGTGGATTAAAATCTCTCCATACAATTTGAACGGAAAAGTGTTTATCCATCGCATTGTAAAGATCGTGGCATAAACAAAATATACGCATAGTGTTTTACACCACGACCTTCGTGGATTAAATTTGTTATTCAGAAACACTATGCGTAAATTCTATATTTCTACAACGACGCGGCATTCCCAACATGACGTAATAAACCCTTTCCAAATATGGAGTGCATCCCTGGCGTAGTAAATGTTTGTGAGAATCATAGTATTTATAAATAGTTATAAATACAAGATGCGAAAAAAAATCATTCACGAATATCGTTGACTTATAAAAAACTCGAAGATGATGTCTCCTATATTGCGATGAGTATAATGAATTATGGTTATATCGCCTGTATTCAGTTTTCCAACAATAGTTGAGTTTGACAATGCGTGGGGAAACTTGTCAACACGTCATTGATTTCTGGTCAGTGAAGTGATCTGTTATGCCATAAACCAATGAATTCACGCGCGTGCTCTCGCCACTCTTCAATGAAATGGAGGGAATCCCATCAATTCAGTACTAATTATGAATGAGATTTCCAGAGACGTAAATATTGTAAAATTTTCGTCGGCTTTTTAAAGAGACTGAATGTTGATAATGAAACTTCACAATCGTTCACAACAATTTAATTTTATTGGTAATTTAGTTGGTGTATTTTATGTGGACCATTAATACAAGCAGGTGTGGTTGTGGAACAACCTAGCATAATATTCGCGAATAGTTTTATGTCGAAAATATCCGACTGAGCCATAATATAGCGGAAATTTAAAATCTCCTATATACCTATCGTTTATTGTAATTGTGAAGGCTTGTGGTAATCTGCTAAAAACAGAATGTTTATGGTAATTGTGAAGGCTTGTGGTAATCTGCAATACACAGATAGTGCATTATAATTGTGAACGCCTGCGATCGCCAAAGTATCACTACATACAGATCGAATCCGGACTGCCGACTAGATATCTTACCGTCAGGGGGCGCTTTGTTTTCTGATCATGCAAAAACGAATGACATTCAATGTTGAGTGTTCTGCAACTTAGACAATACTGACTTATCGCTCATATAATCACGCAACCATTCACATAATGATTTCAATCATTTGAGACTTATGACTGCGTGAACACGTCGGTATTTTTGACCCCCCCCCCCCCTATGACTTATGTTGCTATGGTGATATTATGTGGGAATAACGGCTTTCCCATTGCTTAAATTATATATGTTATATTTTTCCGATTTATTTGTCTGTAATTCGATGAGTTCGATATGCGCAAAAATTACCCAATTCCTATTACCAATCGATGTGATCGTGATATCGATCTCTAGTCGTGATATGGTCTTCAACTGAAATGCTAAATCTCGAATCAAAGGATTCCAACATCCATTTATATGCCACATCGGGATAAAATTTCCACATGGCAGGATATATATGCATTGGGTATCACTTCCATTATGTGCTAGACAGGAATCGTGCAACGATATTCAGTTTGCTCGACCAACGTATATATCTATACATGTGTGACAGCCAAAATGTACGATCATCCAACAACCCTGCTACATACAAGCACGATGTGAGTACGGTGCATGTATCATGCCACAACATAGTTATGTACATGTGTGACAGTCAAAATGTATCATTCAACAACTCTGCTATATATATATATACATGTACAGTGTCAGTAAGGTATCATTCCACAACGTAGCTAAAAACATGTACAGTGTCAGTGAGGTATCATTCCACAACGTAACTATATACATGTATGACAACCAAAGGGTATCATTCAACAACTCTGCTATATACATGTACATGTATACCAGCAACACATTAGCATTCCACAACGCTTAACGGTACATGCATAACACGAAAACAATCATACCCATAAGAGGTACGTCATTTTACAAATCGGTTGTTAATTAGCTTACGATCGGACGACGAGCATGTGAGTTCATATTATTTTAGTTGTTTCGTGGTTTTCCCTGGGCATGTTGAGAAAATCGTCTACATTTTATACACTAGCTGAATATTTACAACAATGTTTGGTCATTCAAATACCAGAAGAGTGTCACATGACTGATGACAAATTGGGAAGAGCTCATCGCCCAGGACTATTGCTGGTGTGGACTCAAAACAGTTGATGTGGACCCATTGTCCAGGACTATTGCGGTGTAGACTCAAAACAGTGGATGTGGACCCATTGCCCAGGACTATTGCTGGTGTAGACTCAAAACAGTTGATGTGGACCCATTGCCCAAGACTATTGCGGCGTAGACTCAAAACATTTGATAGACCCATTGTCCATGATTATTGCGGTGAAGACTCAAAACAGTTGATGTGGACCCATTGTCAAGGACTTGCTGTGTGGTCTCAAAACGTTTGATGTGGACCCATCGTTTTGATGTGTGGCCTCAAAACTATTGATGTGGACCCATTGTCTAGGAATAGTGTTCTGTGGTCTCAAACAGTTGATGTGGACCTATCGTCCATAACTATTGCTGGTGTGGACTTAAAACATTTGACATTTTCCAGATGAAGAAAGCGCCTTTTCGCACACAAATCGGGAGTATTTTTGATTTGTCAACCTGATATACATGCGTTACTGCAAGACTCAATGTCGTTAACGCTCAGACTCCATCGTTATTTAAATTCAAAACGAAACAAAGATTTCGTCATAATAGACACCTTTCGCTTAATGAACGACGACAAATTATTATTACGAACAGGGTACTACGTCACTAGAATTTGTGTTCTTTCTATTCGTTGTCGTTTTCCCCATCCGTTGTTACGAGTACGGTTTTGGATTTTCAACAAAACTCACAAATACACAATACAATAATAAGTTCCCGATAGTTTCTCAGCTCCTCGGTGTGAGAGATGAGTCTCCTCGATGTGGGAGATGAGTCTCCTCGATGAGACGAGTCTGAGATTATGTCCTTGAATTGTGATCGCCATGTGGCCTTAATGTTTATCTATTAGTGGCAATCAAATAATTCGCCGACGTGAAACACGAGAATCTTGCGAAACACAAAGCGCTAAGCTACGACCTGGTAACAGCATATTTAAGTACTAAATAATTACGGCACGAAGACCCGTAATCACCTTACTGCGAGTGGCAAGCACGAGTGTCTCACACACGCACTCGTATTCGTCATTTCTGCGAAAAGAATTTTGGACTCGTCCGAAAAAATTACGACTACAAATAGCTATTTGTAATAATTATCTGTCGTCGTTCGTTATGCGAAAGGTGTCTAATGTTCGCCGGTGGGAGAGGCGTTGCGATGGGTTCGCCGAGGGGAGAGGCGTTGCTATGGGTTCGCCGAGGGGAGAGGCGTTGCTATGGGTTCGCCGAGGGGAGAGACGTTGCGATGGGTTCGCCGATGGGAGGGGCGTTGCTATGGGTTCGCCGAGGGGAGAGGTGTTGCCATTGGTTCAAATAGTTACCACGCATGTAATAGCGATGTTACAGTTGACGTTATTTCTATGATGTGACCCTTGGAGAATATTGCTCATAAAATACACTATAGCGCCACAAACATGTTGTTAGTGGCGGTAATATAGGGACTGGGTTTCCGGTTTCTGTGGATAATAATCGAAGTTTATTGCAGTACTCATCATATTATCGGAACTAACCATCATATTGAGAAACTTAAGGACTATGGGTACTCAAATATCAGGAAATACGGGCATTCCTTGAAAATTGGCAATGCAAGATTGTTTACTGCCCACTATACTACTTACTAAAAGCATTGAACCGTAAAATATTTAGTTTTACCATCATATTAGAGAGAGTAATCACTTGATGAACTGTTGACGTGAAATAATTCACGAGAGGCAGGAACGTTGTACAAACAGGAGATCGCATTGCGCTCGAATGTTTTACAAAATAGTCCCTGCCTCGAAAAACTTATTATTATAATGTCACCAGTTCAATCAAGTGATCATTCTGTTTATTATATTCCACTGATTTACCAGAAATGTGAATAATACCGCCATTATACACATGACGCATAAATTTTGATAGCGCGCATGAATACATAACGCGCTAGTTACGTCACATACTTCACTAGTGAAATTATCGTTTATAATCACTCGCTAAATAAATGTAAATCACACATAGGAAATGTTTTTTGAAATCCCTCTGTAAAAATATATTTTGCCAAACTAATACCTGTTTTACCTGAGCGCATGTTTACCTCAGAGATTGACAACTTGAAATTTGAGACTGCTAACTTGTACATAAAGTTTCAGTTGTCTTGAGGAAAAAATAATAAAATTGACATTACTTAGCGAAAAGCCACATATTATTGGTGGTTATTTCCAGTAAATCCACATATTATTGGTGGTTATTTTACATATTATTGAAGCCACATATTATTGGTGGTTATTTTACATATTATTGATGGTTATTTTACATATTATTGGTGGTTATTTTACATATTATTGGTGGTTATTTTACATATTATTGATGGTTATTTTACATATTATTGGTGGTTATTTTACATATTATTGGTGGTTATTTTACATATTATTGGTGGTTATTTTACATATTATTGGTGGTTATTTTACATATTATTGGTGGTTATTTTCAGTTTACTTTACATTGACGATTATCCACTATTTCACAAAATTTGAGTATCCATAAACCTTAAAGATGTATTCCTAGATACGTTTAATATAGTTTCGGGGGCATAAAATAATAAATATGAGTCGAAGACCGTCCTGTCCGGAAACGCTTCTATCAGTTAATATTCATTTTATATCGATATTTTCTTATAAATAATGCGAAGTGGGACAATTATTCGTTACCATTTGTTCCGTTTAGAACGAACGCTAGTCGTAAAATGATAAAATCAATATTAATTGATAAAAGCGTTTCCGGATAGGGGTCTTCGATTAATATTTATTAGTTTACACCAAGGGAACTATATAAATAGACAGAACACAACGCGCATCTTAATCGAGACTCTTTTATCGAATGAGTTGCGGATGGCGCAAGGATATATTTCGCGAGAGCGTAGCTCGAGAGAAATGTAACTATGCGCCGTCCGCAACGAGTTCGATAAAAGAGTCGAGATTATTATGCAAGTTGTGTTCTGTATTTATTCTACACCGTTCAGTCAGATAAGTTCAATCGATGAATGTCACCTGTATTGTTACTATAGCTACCTTTATTGTGATTTAAGTCTGACAAATAACCAATACTTATGGGGGATCACCGGAAGCGGATGATCGACGTAATGTACGTCATCTTTCTTGGCGACAACGTCAACAATAATAGTTTCGGTTTGTATTCCACTAGAGGTATACACTAATATGTATTCAATGGCTGGGATTCCGTTGGATACATGTGACTCACGTCAATGGGTGTGGAATAAACTTGTTATAGGAAGAGATAGACCATCTTTATTTTAAACCCAGGGAGCTACATAAAACTTGTTATAGGAAGAGATACACCATCTTTATTTTATACCAATGGAACTATATTAAACTTGTTATAGGAAGAGATAGACCATCTTTATTTTATACCAATGGAACTATATAAAACTTGTTATAGGAAGAGATAGACCATCTTTAATTTATACCCAGGGAGCTATATAAAACTTGTTGTAGGAAGAGATAGACCATCTTTATTTTATACCCAGGGAGCTATATAAAACTTGTTGTAGGAAGAGATAGACCATCTTTATTTTATACCCAGGGAACTATATCAAACTTGTTATAGGAAGAGATAGACCATCTTTATTTTATACACAGGGAACTATATCAAACTTGTTATAGGAAGAGATAGAACATCTTTATTTTATACCCAGGGAACTATATCAAACTTGTTATAGGAAGAGATAGAACATCTTTATTTTATACCCAGGGAACTATATCAAACATGTTATAGGAAGAGATAGACCATCTTTATTTTATACACAGGGAACTATATCAAACTTGTTATAGGAAGAGATAGACCATCTTTATTTTATACCCAGGGAACTATATCAAACTTGTTATAGGAAGAGATAGACCATCTTTATTTTATACCCAGGGAACTACATAAAACGTGTTATAGGAAGAGATAGACCATCTTTATTTTATACCCAGGGAACTACATAAAACGTGTTATAGGAAGAGATAGACCATCTTTATTTTATACCCAGGGAACTATATAAAACTTGTTATAGGAAGAGATAGACCATCTTTATTTTAAACCCAGGGAACTACATAAAACTTGTTATAGGAAGAGATAGACCATCTTTAAGTGATTTTCATCTTTATTTTATACCCAGGGAACTATATCAAACTTGTTATTGGAAGAGATAGACCATCTTTATTTTCTACCCAGGGAGCTATATAAAACTTGTTATAGGAAGAGATAGACCATCTTTATTTTATACCCAGGGAACTATATAAAACTTGTTATAGGAAGAGATAGACCATCTTTATTTTATACACAGGGAACTATATAAAACTTGTTATAGGAAGAGATACACCATCTTTATTTTATACCCAGGGAACTATATAAAACTTGTTATAGGAAGAGATAGACCATCTTTATTTTATACCCAGGGAACTATATCAAACTTGTTATTGGAAGAGATAGACCATCTTTATTTTCTACCCAGGGAGCTATATAAAACTTGTTATAGGAAGAGATAGACCATCTTTATTTTATACCCAGGGAACTATATAAAACTTGTTATAGGAAGAGATAGACCATCTTTATTTTATACACAGGGAACTATATAAAACTTGTTATAGGAAGAGATACACCATCTTTATTTTATACCCAGGGAACTACATAAAACTTGTTATAGGAAGAGATAGACCATCTTTATTTTCTACCCAGGGAGCTATATAAAACTTGTTATAGGAAGAGATAGACCATCTTTATTTTATACCCAGGGAACTATATCAAACTTATTATAGGAAGAGATAGACCATCTTTAAGTGATTTTCATCTTTATTTTATACCCAGGGAACTATATCAAACTTGTTATTGGAAGAGATAGACCATCTTTATTTTCTACCCAGGGAGCTATATAAAACTTGTTATAGGAAGAGATAGACCATCTTTATTTTATACCCAGGGAACTATATAAAACTTGTTATAGGAAGAGATAGACCATCTTTATTTTATACACAGGGAACTATATAAAACTTGTTATAGGAAGAGATACACCATCTTTATTTTATACCCAGGGAACTACATAAAACTTGTTATAGGAAGAGATAGACCATCTTTATTTTCTACCCAGGGAGCTATATAAAACTTGTTATAGGAAGAGATAGACCATCTTTATTTTATACCCAGGGAACTATATAAAACTTGTTATAGGAAGAGATAGACCATCTTTATTTTATACACAGGGAACTATATAAAACTTGTTATAGGAAGAGATACACCATCTTTATTTTATACACAGGGAACTATATAAAACTTGTTATAGGAAGAGATAGACCATCTTTATTTTATACACAGGGAGCTATATAAAACTTGTTATAGAAAGAGATAAACCATCTTTATTTTATACACAGGGAACTATATAAAACTTGTTATAGGAAGAGATAGACCATCTTTATTTTATACACAGGGAACTATATAAAACTTGTTATAGGAAGAGATACACCATCTTTATTTTATACACAGGGAACTATATAAAACTTGTTATAGGAAGAGATAGACCATCTTTATTTTATACACAGGGAGCTATATAAAACTTGTTATAGGAAGAGATAAACCATCTTTATTTTATACCCAGGGAACTATATAAAACTTGTTATAGGAAGAGATAGACCATCTTTATTTTATACCCAGGGAACTATATAAAACTTGTTATAGGAAGAGATAGACCATCTTTAAAGAACATCATATAAACAGCTGCAATGAAGAGAAGTTATACGGTAATTAAGAGAAGTTATACGGTAATTAAGAGAAGTTATACGGTAATTAAGAGAAGTTATACGGTAATTAAGAGAAGTTATACGGTAATTAAACCAGCAATACAATTTAATCCGCATGCATGTCAACCATAACATATAAACATCAATGCAACTGGTATTGGTTCCATGCTTTCTACTATTTGTGTGTATGGGGGATATATTGTGTATATCTGCTTCACCATAATGGTCAATTGAATGAAATACATATAATTGAAACCGCTTCATTGAACTGGAACAAGACAGGACACAATCTGTCCTGGCGCACATCATTATACATTGGCACAGACACCCTATCCCTTCCCCGCACCACTTCAAACAACAACACATACAGAAACATCTGTCCTTGCACATATTTCATGTTGTACAAGCCAGCTTTCTAATGCAAAAAGCCATATTTAGGCCACGCAAAGTTAATGTTTCGGTCCATTATGTTCCTGACTTCCAGCCCCCTCCCGCATGATTTTTTCTATTTTAGTCACCACTGAAAAAAATATTTAAACAAACTTAGCCATGATGTCACGACTATAGCCGATGAATCATTACCTAAATAAATCAGTGGAACTCCATTTTACTTAGTGGGGAATTGTATAGATAGCATCATTCCCATTACAATACATACATTTATTGGAAATTTTAATGTTAATATTGATAAACTGTCCTAATTCGCCTCTATGACATTTTCAAGAATATTCTAGAGGGAATTCCCCGCCCCCATGTCAATGGAATAGGAATATATAATGTGACACAATAATTTAAAGACATCATCCGCAAATTAACGATTATTATAATTCATGAATAATCACAGGTTTTGGATTTCACGATTTGAGACCATTCATATAATGTCTTACCATTAAGTGTTACTGGATCAGGTGGTGTTTGATAGAGTCATTGAAGTTAAGGTATAAAAGAAAAAACCAACCCGCATGAATTTTCGAAAACAATTGCCCGAGAACCGAAACATACACTTTATGCGCCATAATTAAAGAGAGATCGTTTATTCCTCAATGCATGACGTTTATACAACAAAATATGTGCAGATAGTTCAGGTAAGAGATACGCGATCCTTAACCCATTCATGATGGGGGTTGAACATTAAATATCATGTGCCAGTGTATTCTCTTATATAGGCGAGTCTCCCACAGGGAGCCTCGCGTATATAAGAGAATGCACTGGCTTACAAGGCCAAGGTAAATATTGTTAGGTCAATGAATGCTCTTATATATGTGAGGCTCCCTATGGGAGATTCACATATATATGAGAATGCATTGGCAAAGGGTTTTCGCAAAATTTCTGGAAGCTCCAGTCAAGGAAGGGTTAAAGTTTTAGTCCCGTCCAGTTACTAACAACATCACCATGCACCATTACACCCCTTTAACACTCCATATAACAATCAGGATATCACCATGGTGACCATGCACCATTACATCCCTTTAACACTCCATGTAACAATCAGGATATCAAGTCTGGACAACCGGTGTTTATAAATGTACTGCTATAACGATACGAAGCTGGTACAGTACGTAAATAGTGTTCGATAAGCAAAACACTCACCACCGGAGCGGGGTATTAATTCCACTTTGGGTCACCATGATTAACGGTCATGTTTTTCTCGGTCATCCACAGTGATTGGCCTTATATATGCGAGGATCTCTCTGAGAGACTCGCATATATAAGATAATGCACTGACACAGGTATTTAATGCTGCAACAGCGCAGCTTCCTTTATGGAAGGGTTAAAATATAATTTTCTTTTTGTTTTAATAACATCTTATTAGCTGCGCGATGGACGAATATAACTAGTATGTTTCTTCTTTTCGAAACAAATGTAAACATTCTATATTTATTTAAATAATTAAAAAATTCTATGATTTCTTTATATCCTTCAGTTTTGGGGACAGCAGGAAGACAGCATTTCCAGGTTAAGCCGTCCCCACTAACTCATTGTTTGTATACATAAATTATGTAAACAAAATGTTATATTGAGTTATGAATAAATAATCATAGTCATAGTCAATCATAACACATACATTATGCAGATTTACTTGAGTGTTGCCAATACCGCTGCAAGTAAGCAACAATATATATATATATTTTTAGCAACGTTGGTTTCAACCTACATAATCTCGAAGAAGGATTATTGATAACGTAAATAAGAACGAATTCGTTCTATTATTCATGTTCTCTATGGATATTTTTTTACCCTGTGCCAATGCATTCTCTTATACATGCGAGTCGACCATAGGTCGCCTCGCATATATAAGAGAATGCATTGGCCTAACAATTTTTTACAATTTTAATAATTTTTTCTTGTATTCTTTAACAATTTTATAATTTCACCCATACAGAGCCCCAGACAAACATGAGCAGACGACACTCTTCTATGTGCTTCTATATATGTGTGGGGCTCCCTGCAGGGTAATGGATGTTTTTTATGCTATGTCCTAAAAATTGTAAGAAACATTTATTTTAAAAAAATGATAAAAAATTGTTAGGCCAATGCATTCTCTTATATATGCGAGGCGACCTATGGTCGACTCGCATATATAAGAGAATGCATTGGCACAGGGTAAAAAAAACCCCGACTTAATAATGGTTTAGTAACACATGTGTGGCTGTACAACACCCATGTGATACACAGTGGACTTAGTGGGGCTCGTGGGGTTAGGTTACTAAGTTAGCAGAATTTTGAAGTTTTGGACCATGAACCAGTCTATTCAACAAAAGACTTTGAGTGTGCGCAAATAAACAGACATGAGTCGCAGAAACAATGGCAGACGACACCTGTGTTGGGTGTTTTTCTTCTCGCACACGTTACGTACTGTATCAGCATCGAATATTATAGCCAGTCCAGTTGGTCAGCCTTGGAAATGGTTCATACGGGAACAATCAAAGGTAAATCAAAAAGCTACAAAATGATTGATCTTCGATCGATCTGAACTTACCTGAGCTTACAGAGATCGCCTCGATAAACTGCTCACGCCATGAAGAGGTTCCCACAACGAGAGATACGTTCGCTTTTTTCAGGAGTTTGTCCACGACATTCTGAAATGATAACACGTATTTGATTATACAGGTACAATGGTCAAATGTTGTTGTTGGTTTCTATATTCTCTGTTTCGTAGAATAAGTAACCAGATTTAAAGTATCTGACTGTCTGCTGAGTAAGAAGTAATGTTACAGTTGAGAGGGCAATTCTTTAAGGATTGGCCATTTATAAATGAACAATCGGAACCCAAAAAGGCCATTAATATATGGTTAATCGCAACCACGCGTGGCACGTGTGGCACGCGTGGTCGATTGTCCATTTAGAAAGAACCATTAACGCTAATCATTTCAATTAATTTTTATTAACTAAATAACAGAGATATTTGAAGAAGGGTTTTTTGACGAAATAACGGAGATATTTGAAGAAGTGTTTTTGACGAAATAACGGAAATATTGGAAGAAGTGTTTTTAAAGAACGTATATACATGTAGATCGTTGTTATATCAAATCCAGTCGTAAGTCGGGATTTTTTTTACCCTGTGCCAATGCATTCTCTTATATATGCGAGTCGACCATAGGTCGCCTCGTATATATAAGAGAATGCATTGGCTTAACAATTTTTATCATTGTTTTTAAATAAATGTTTCTTACAATTTTTAGGACATAAAATTAAAAAAACATCCATTACCCTGCAGGGAGCCCCACACATATATAGAAGCATATAGAAGAGTGTCGTCTGCTTATGTTTGTCTGGGGCTCTGTATGGGTGAAATTATGGAATTGATTGAAATTGGCGTACAGTCTCCCTTTTTACAGTAGGCAATTTTGCAGACATACAAACACTATATTAGTAACCTGATAGTACATAACAGCAATACATGTCAGTACAGATGTAAATTACGAAACCTAACTCAGGCAGCATAAATACCGCTCAATCGGGAGGCATTAATACCTTAAATTCGTAACTTTCTTTTATGTGTACAGAAAGTTTAACATGGTCACCCAGTCTAGGTTTTCCGAGCTCCGCAAGGCGCACGTCCTCCTCACTGAGTGCGTTAGGATCGGTACCAGAATCCTTGTCACTGTCCTTTCGCTTGAAATCTTTACCTAGTATAAAACAAATCAGAAGGTCAGACATAGACAGATAGATCCGCATCGGAAGCAGGACAATCCGACCCGGGGAAAACTCGACTTATGGACCAACCAAAACAGAGAAAACCAGACTCATGGACCACCCGACCCAGGGACAAATCGACCCAGGGAAAACCCGACCCATGGACCACTCGACACAGAAACAACTCGACCCAGGGAAAACCCGACCCATGGAACACCCTACCCAGGGACAACCCGACCCACGGACAACCCGACCCAGGATGTATTTTGGGTCGGGTCTCCCGATATTCCGGGTCGGTTGTCCATGTTATGATTAAATACTTATTGTCATATTCACATTTTTTTGTTATTCATTTCTTGGAAATGTAAAATTTTAATTTTCCAACACAAATAAATGTTTTGATTTCTTCCATTGCAATCGTCACATTTTGTGATACGGATAACGATGACAACGAGGTCGACACGAGGAACACCGAGACAACTATCTGAATATTAACACTCCCGAGTCGTCTATACTGTTACCCAATGGTAGAGTTTGACTTCGTAGATTATTGGGATTTATAATTAACTGGTTAACCCCAAATTCGCGTTCGTAACGCCACAACGAACTGTTGCCCGCCCTGAATTAACTGTTGCCTGGTTTGCAATCACGGTCAGCTTCCGTGACGTCAAGAGTGAACTGTTGCCCGACCCGAGCCAACTGTTGACTGGCTCCGAGCGAACTGTTGACTGGACCGAACGAACTGTTACATGGTTTGCAATTTCCATGACGTTTCGGCTATTTCCGGAAATTTCCGGTTTCGTTTTTTAATTATACCGGAATTCCGCATTGTCACTGTCACTATTAAAGAGTGTGATTAATTAGCAATGACCTGATTATATACAAGTAAATGTATTTGGTAACAAAGCAATTATTTCATGTGTCTTTTGGGAACAGGCAAAATTGTTGTCCCTCGGTATCAGGAATGACTATTGAACTGTTGCCCTCGGACTTCGGCCTTGGGCAACAGTTCGATAGTCATTCCTGATACCTCGGGACAACAATTTTGACTGTTCCCTAAAACCACATGAAATAATTGCTTACTATATTCCGCATTTCATATATACACGTTATATTCTATCAAAACTATACCATATTGTATATCAGGTTTTCCCATATATTTTCGTATATTTTGGTCGGATTGTCCCTGGGTAGGGTTGTCCCTGAGTTGGATTGTCCCTGGGTCTGGTCGATTGGTTCGGTTTGTCTCTGGGTCGGATGTCCCCGTTCCCCTCAGCATCTCAGCAAAACAATGTGATTTATGAGCATTTCGTATTAATAGACAACTTAATGGAGTTATCCCTCTTTGTCGATGTTATCGTTGTATAGTTATTTCAAAGCAGACATCACCACATTGTACAAGCGGAAACCTGCATGCGTGTTGGCGCTTGTGTTGTAAGGGATATGTTCGTGTGGCTACATTATGAAAATAACCGTATTCATTCCCAGAATATTTGATATTATTTTTGTTTCAGCGCAATATTTCAAATAATAGTTGATCAGCAATCCCTTGCGATATATTATGTTTACCAGAACGTTAGAGAAACTTTCTTCGAGTCAATGTTTGTGAAGACTGGAAGGCTTATTAAGAGTGTCATTGTGTATTTCATTCAACTTCAGACAGCCATCCATCAAACTCACTTAGGTGCCTTCGCCCGAATCTTCAAAAATACGTTTCAAAAACAAAACTTCTGGTCCACTTTAACGCGACCCAAAAGGTATTCATGCAGCGCAATTTCGTAACATATCGCGATGGATTCATTATCAACATATCGCGATGGATTCATGATCAACATATCGCGATGGATTCATGATCAACATATCGCGATAGATTCATGACCAACATATCGCGATGGAATCATGAACAACATATCGCGATGTATTCATGATCAACATATCGCGATGGATTCATGATCAACATATCGCGATGGATTCATGATCAACATATCGCGATGGATTCGCGATCAACATATCGCGATGGATTCATTATCAACATATCGCGATGGATTCATTATCAACATATCGCGATGGATTCATGATCAACATATCGCGATGGATTCGTGATCAACATATCGCGATGGATTCATTATCAACATATCGCGATAGATTCATGATCAACATATCGCGATGGATTCATGATAAACATATCGCGATGGATTCATTATCAACATATCGCGATGGATTCATTATCAACATATCGCGATAAATTCATGATCAACATATCCCAATGGATTCATTATCAACATATCGCAATGGATTCATGATCAACATATCGCGATGGATTCATGATCAACATATCGCGATGGATTCATTATCAACATATCGCGATGGATTCATTGTCAACATATCGCGATGGATTCATTATCAACATATCGCGATGGATTCGTGATCAACATATCGCGATGGATTCATTATCAACATATCGCGATGGATTCATGATCAACATATCGGGATGGATTCATGATCAATATATCGCGATGGATTCATGATCAATATATCGCGATGGATTCATGATCAACAATAATGTGAAAGTTTCCTCTAATTGTTTGTTTAATATTCTATGAATGAATACGTTTACTTTCACAATGTAACCACGCGTATACATGTCCTTTATAACCACACGCACCAGCATGCGCGCAGGTACTCTCGTACGCAGTGTCATTAAGGTTGTTCGGAATTCATATTGACTCAGTCCCTGATGAGATATCTAAGCTGATAAAGAATCACATTCATTAGAGAGTATAACGGAACAGGATAATGCTGTAGTTTCTATATATTCTCTGCTTCGTTGAATACGATAACCATTTCCATTATTTGACTGTCTGAGTACAACGCATAATGTTACAGATGACAGATAAGCCGGAATGCAAAAATAGACCGCTCGTCATCGAGATATTTGTGTACAGGTTCCAGGCAAATGTATCAAATCATTGTTATATTATATGCATAATAGTCACAGATACGCATTAATTGTACTGTATAGTCAGTGAGTGGCCTCAGTTCACACCCCGTACCAACATATTTGTTTACAAGACCTGTGGCATGCGTTGCCCAATCCACTATCCATTACTAATTACTCATTATAAAGAAAAAAGTTATATTTGCAGCATACCGGTCACAATTATTGTCTGAAATTATTTGGAACCTGGCTACCAATCAAACTCTCAAGTCATAGTAATAAGATTCATTTAGTATACGAGAGTGCATTTCTATATATAGTGACTATACAACCGACTGTGTTTTATCTTTGTGCGCATGACTGTTTCTGAGTGAGCTAGGTAATTTGGATAAATTGGGAGCTTGGATGAAGTGGCATTAACCCTTTACCCAACAAACCGGCCAAAAACGGCCAAATAAAGCTGCAACAGCCTAAATTATCTTGGGTCTGTCTCAATAAAACCATACAAATATGGATATCATTGGAACCGGCTCATTGACCACATTGTGATGGTTACAGTTATTCCCTGTGCCAATGCATTCTCTTATATATACGAGTCGACCATAGGTCGCCTCGCATATATAAGAGAATGCATTGACCTTTTTACCATTTTTTCTTACATTCTTTAACAATTTTATAATTTTTAATGTGTTAAGCCAATGCATTCACTTATATATGCGAGGCGACCTATGGTCGACTCGCATATATAAGAGAATGCATTGGCACAGGGCCGTTCTGTTGGGTAAAGGGTTAACAATATTATGAATGTTCACCATTTCTTTACCAATAACTGATTAATTGCAAATCCCAGAATAACACGTTACATAACAAGTCTCTGACCCAAAGTGGTTTATATTTTTAATTTATTCAAAACATATTTATACCACGATCGCCTATATTACTATATAAATAAAGTCATCTGTTTAAATTTTACATTTAATCAACACCTGTTGATTAAACGTGCCTACTGTTGATTAAACTTCGCAGAGTGGATTAAACTTTCTCCATACAATTTGAACGGAAAAATGTTTATCCATCGCATTGTAAAGATCGTGGCATAAACTTCGCAGAGTGGATTAAACTTTCTCCATACAATTTGAACGGAAAAGTGTTTATCCATCGCATTGTAAGATCGTGGCATAAACTTCGCAGAGTGGATTAAACTTTCTCCATAGAATTTGAACGGAAAAGTGTTTATCCATCGCATTGTAAAGATCGTGGCATAAACAATATATACGCATAGTGTTTCTGAATAACAAATTTAATCCACTCGTGGGATTGGCGATTTACACCAGTCGCTGAAGCTCGTGGTGTAAATCGCCAATCCCACTCGTGGATTAAATTTGTTATTCAGAAACACTATGCGTATATGCTATATATAAACGTTTGTCTGACGGTATAAACTAGCACACGAGTTGTCGAATTTCATAATGCACATTAAAAAAAAACATTATCGCTAAACAAAATCATATTTAAACAGAAATTTACAAGAAAAATATGTATAGATGTCCCAATCTTGAACATCAAACACACCTCAACCATTTAATAGATGTTCGCCACATTCACATAATCCCAGTGTTTACGATGGGCCAAAAAATCTTTTGGCCAATTATTTAGCTAATTCTGATTCTTTTAAGCCAAATTAAAAAACATTTTGGCCAAATTAAATTCTCATTTTCTGTGCTCACAAATAATGAATATTTTTGTTTTATTCAAATTCTAACATTCTGTATAATTTAAATAACATAAATCCACTTAACGAAGTAAAATAAATCTATGTCGACACCGTGCCAAAGCAACGTCAAATTTAATCACACACCTCAATGTAAGGTATGTCCATATCTTCAAATACTGTGTCTAGACATCTTTAATCAAACACCTCAATGTAAGGCATATCCATATCTTCAAATACTGTGCCTAGACATCTTTAATCACACCACCATTGTTACTTGACAATATACCACGATTTCTACGTCTGCCATTCCGCCTTATGACAGACAATGGATTCATTAGTGTCGTATAATCCTCATTACTGTTTTTGTTATTGCATTTGGTAACCCGTTCTTCGATAGCGCACTGTCCTGAGTGATTTGTGTTACACATTAAGCTGTATCACATAATCAATTAGTTGACCCAGTCAATGCTCTCGTTATAAAATAAATATGGTTTTTTAATTAGATTTCCGATTTTGGGGTAAAAAAAAAAAACTTTGGCCATAAAGTTGGCCAAATTTATTTTGTTTGGGTCATTTTTAATATAGAAAGGGCTTAAGTGTGAGCATAATATTATGCATAGAAACGAGAATTACGGAGAACCACCAGAAGCTATCATCGAATTGCATTGACATTGTTGACTAAACATGTTGCGTAATATGGATATTATTCAAATAAGAGTGTCCATATTATGTTACATGTTTGGTCTTTTTGACACTTTCCATTCGTTAACGAAAAATCACGAATATGTGATACATGGACAAGACACAAGATATTAACCCAAATACTCTGTCCTGTTTTAAGTTTACATGTGTCACCCCACTCTTATATTACTGACATATAAACATATTAAAGGGGTACTTTACTCTAAATTCTGTCATTTGTGGAACCATCTTCTATTATTCTCAACATAATATATGCAATAAATGAGTTTATTTGAGCCATAGATTAGTGCAAAATACACTCATATGCTTTATGAACGACGCAAACAACATGGTAATTATAATGAAAGTGAGTTAACCCTTTACTCAACAAAGCGGCCAAAAACGCCCAAATAAAGCTTCAACAGCCTAAAATATCTTGGGTCTGTCTCAATAAAACCATACAAATATGGATATCATTGGAACCGGTTCATTTACCACATTGTGATGGTTACAGTTATGCCCTGTGCCAATGCATTCTCTTATAAAAGAATGCATTGGCCTTACATTCTTTAACAATTTTTTAATTTTTTCTTACATTTTTTTACATTTTTTATAATATTTTTATACATTCTTTGACAATTTTATCATTTTTAATATGTGTTAAGCCAATGCATTCTCTTATATATGCGAGGTGACCTATGGTCGACTCGCATATATAAGAGAATGCATTGGCACAGGGCCGTTCTGTTGGGTAAAGGGTTAATGACTCGAGTCGTAAACCCCTAGGGCAGCGTAGAGCCGTCCCATCGTTTTAGTTAGTAAACTGTTTATACAAGTTATTTAATCTGTTTAAACAGATTACTAATCAGTTTATACAATTTACCAATCTGTTCATACAGATTACCGAATATGTTTAAATATAAAACTAATATGTTTAAACAGATTACTAACTAAATAACTGATGTGGCTGCTTTACGCTACCCTATGTCCGCCTAAATTGACACTCAGAAACAGTCTCGACGAGTCCGTCTAAACGGACCAAATGCACAATAAAAGGCACAGTGAACAATAATTATGTATCCCACAAATTGAATTGATTTGACGTAATTAGATATGTCTCTTGATGCTGAAAAAGGATAACATTATCAAACTTAAACACACTTAAACGTTCCTGCTAAACAGAAATGTATTCAATACTGACATAAGCAACAGGCATTCAATTGAATTCATGCATAATTCATGCATCATGCTGAAAACTAAGGAAATTATATTCCGTGCCATGGGAATATTAATGTTAATTATATTCCGTGCCATGGGAATACATTAATGTTAATTGAGCTGAAAGCAATGGATATTCCAACATTTCTGTTATTCACAATAGATTATTGATTATCTGTGGTTGTTATGTGGATTGAAGGACTTATCTCTGATGAGTCTGTGTTTGTGGGGGAGGGTCGTATATTGCCGTGTCTTCATAACCAAATGGTACGGTATTGATTCAGGCATGGGAAGATGGTGCCGGACATTCGCATAATAATTTTCGCCAGAGGGTGACTTTAGTGGAGATGCCCCGCATAGCGGAGAGGCATAACTAAATTCACCCATTTGCTCAATGAACGATACAAGTAATGTGGTATTTATACTGAAAATGAATTGATGAGGAGTCTAAATTCATTTTCATTAGAATTACTATGTTTTGTGTATCGTTCATAGAGCATATGAGTGTATTTTTGCACTTATCCATATGGCTCAAATTCATTCATTTGTTGCATATATTCTGTTGAGTATAAAAGGAGATGGTCATGTCTCGGATTCAATTTCGTTGAATAAAATGTTGACAAATAACACGTTTTCATACTATAGTTGACAGTGGTTATCATTATTTTTGGGCAATTAGTAGATTCTTTTAACTGCAGCGGCATTTAAAAAAATGTTGTTGTTGTTGTTGGAATCTGATGATATGGGGACCATCGAATCGAATTGAGTACATTTAAGTGTTATAATATGAGTGATCTACCATACGCATGTTAAAATGGGGTCGACCTTAAGTGTCTACGCACAAATGTTTGATGACTTGAGTCCATTACCAGGAGAGAATGGTCGCATGACAAGGATAGTCGGAAATATAGAAATGAAACTGAAAGAACATGACTATAGAAAGTTCCATGCATGGGTTGAAAATTAAATCTAAAATATAGACCTTAGTAAGTTACTTGACTATTTCGATATGAGGCTAAATAATTATATATCACAATGTCAGAGAAATATTAACAACAAACGTAATTTAATATGCATTATATCTGTGTCGCTAAAATAAGCACTCTGATTGGTAGAGAGTTGCTGACTTTAGTTTTCGATCGGCTGCTGATCGGTTAACAAAATGTTGTATGGAGCACCATGGCAACGATAGTAAAATACGTGATGGTGCAGCCAGGAGTCGCGTAATCGCGTCAACCTCTCACGGATGTGTTCTACATATACCGTTGGCAGGAAGTTTTTCGGGCGCTGTTACGCGAGTAAATCCATGGAACGTACCAACATATTTGATCACTGAAAAAACGTTATCTCACTTTATGGCATGTAATACCAATACGAAGCGAAATACAGTTTCTTTCAATTGTTTTGGTGGATTTAATCACAACCGAGATAAACGTACCCTGTTTCGTTGCACATTCGGGGGATTCGAGCATGAACACAGTTTGAGCACTCGCCGGCAAGCCGACTCGTTCACAAACTGTTTTCAACCTCACATCCCGGAATATCCCATTCATGAGAGTACGTGTATCTGCTAATTACAATATGGTAATTAATGTAGATGTCTTTAGATAATGATGAAAGCGATTGAAAAAGAGAAGCAGTAGCAACAAGAATTAAAGGTATTAATTTTTAATTAATTCCAAATATTTTTGTCCCACATTCCCATTTGCAGCAAATACAGCATTCAGATATTAAGAGCAGTGGGCAGAATAATTTAGATGATTCGGTGTATGTTAGAGTGATCTCCCTTTCAGAGTAATCCAGATGGTTGGGTGTATGATCTCCCTTTCAAGTGTCAATACGCGTTATGCCTGACTAGATACATTTATGGAAATTATGCGCGATTGGTAGAACGCACCCATATCGCACTTTGATACTTGATATACAGAAAACAATACATGCTATACAAATGATATTGTATTTCTCGATAAAAAGAGTAATCATGTAGAGCATTACGGAATACTATTTCGATAGTGATTCTCAACATGAGGAATCTTTAGTGATAACTGTTTGTTTTTGGATAAGAACATATGAGAATTCCAATTGAACGCAAAACAATATATCTATATATGTGAAATTGACAAGCAAACTATTAATGGTGTATAATGTGATGTAATACAGTGGGTGTGTATCAAACTATTAATTGTGTATAATGTGATGTAATACAGTGGGTGTGTATCAAACTATTAATGGTGTATAATGTGATGTACAATGTAATACAGTGGGTGCGTATCTGGTCATTATGTTGGCGGAACTACGTGGTGCCACGTAACGTAACTCGTGAAGAAAAAAATAAACATTGATATTGTGATGTTGTGTGAGTCCAATTTACGCAACATTCATATGGGTGCAAGGTTGCAATTGGCATTGATGCTTTCGAAGGTATTGGTGTGATGGTGACAGGGCAAGGGAACGTAGCAATCAGAACAAGTTGTATTTTTTTTAAAGCGCGACTATAGCGTAACACAGATCATAACTGTTGTCGGTGTCAATATTGCGATATTAAGCGAGAATGATTTATCTGATTGTGTGAGCAGTATGATTAACGACACAAACTTAAACAAAGTTTAGTAAAATTGTGCCCCAAGCACACCGTGAACGCCTGCGTAAAATAAAGGCCAGACGTTAAACGCCCTCGCCAAATGAAGGCCAGACGTTAAACGCCCTCGCCAAATGAAGGCCAGACGTTAAACGCCCTCGCCAAATGAAGGCCAGACGTTATACATCCGCGCCGAACGAAAGCCAGTCGTTAAACGCCCGCGCCGAATGAAAGCCAGTCGTTAAACGCCCGCGCCGAATGAAGGCCAGTCCTTAAACGCCCGCGCCAAATAAAGGCCAGACGTTAAACGCCCTCGCCGAATGAAGGCCAGACGTTATACATCCGCGCCGAACGAAAGCCAGTCGTTAAACGCTCGCGCCGAATGAAGGCCAGTCCTTAAACGCCCGCGCCAAATAAAGGCCAGACGATAAACGCCCGCGCCAAATAAAGGCCAGACGATAAACGCCCGCGCCAAATAAAGGCCAGACGATAAACGCCCGCGCCAAATAAAGGCCAGACGATAAACGCCCGCGCCAAATAAAGGCCAGACGATAAACGCCCGCGCCAAATAAAGGCCAGACGTTAAACGCCCTCGCCGAATGAAGGCCAGTCCTTAAACGTCCGCGTCGAATGAAGGCCAGTCCTTAAACGTCCGCGGCGAATGAAGGCCAGTCCTTAAACGTCCGCATCGAATGAAGGCCAGTCCTTAAACGTCCGCGCGGAATGAATGCCAGTCGTTAAACGGCCCCGCCGAATGAAAGTCAGCAGTTAAACGTCCGCGCCGAATGAAGGCCAGTCATTAAACGTCCGCGCGGAATGAATGCCAGTCGTTAAACGGCCCCGCCGAATGAAAGTCAGCAGTTAAACGTCCGCGCCGAATGAAGGCCAGTCCTTAAACGTCCGCGGCGAATGAAGGCCAGTCCTTAAACGTCCGCGTCGAATGAACGCCAGTCCTTAAACGTCCGCGCCGAATGAAGACCAGTCCTTAAAAATTCCGCGGCGAATGAAGGCCAGTCCTTAAACGTCCGCGCCGAATGAAGGCCAGGCCTTAAACGTCCGCGCGGAATGAATGCCAGCCGTTAAACGGCCCCGCCGAATGAAAGTCAGCAGTTAAACGTCCGCGCCGAATGAAAGTCAGTAGTTAAACGCCCTCGCCGAATGAAGGTCAGTCTTTAACGCCCTCAAGGCCAGTCGTTAACGTCCGCGTCGAATGAAGACCAACCGTTAAACGCCCGCACTGAATGATGGGCAGCTGTTAGATGCCCGCGCCGAATGAAGGCCAGCCGTTATACATCCGCGCCGAACGAAAGCCAGTCGTTAAACGCCCGCGCCGAATGAAGGCCAGGCGTTAAACGCCCACACTGAATGATGGCTAGCTGTTAGATGCCCGCGCCGAATGAAGGCCAGCCGTTATACATCCGCGCCGAACGAAAGCCAGTCGTTAAACGCCCGCGCCGAATGAAGGCCAGGCGTTAAACGCCCGCACTGAATGAAGGCCAGCCACTAAACGCCACGCCGAATGAAGGCCAGTCGTTAAAGCCACGCACAATGATGGCCGGCAGTTAAACGCCACGCCGAATGAAGACCAGCCGTTATTTTGATAATTTCACTACAATAACTACATCGGCAAATGACTTTGAACACATAACTACATGATCTCACCAATGCTTGACAAAACATTGCGAACGCTCCCATAAGCGATATTAGCGGGATATTGTGCGCGAGAAATAGCATGCTTGAAATACCGCTTATTCTGACTGGTACTGGGTATTATTCTGACTGGTACTGGGTATTTCTAGTGATGGACAATTGAGTGAATTATGTGGCTTTTATCAACATTGAGAGGCATGGCATTTTTTGTTTCAGAAACTAAATTTCGAAACTGAACTACAACTTTATTATTTTTAAATGTTTTCACATTTCTTCCGAATATTAGGGTTTTCAAGAGAAAAACATATTTTAACAAAAATCGCATTAGCTTTCTCGTTTAGTGATTCGACTTGGTTTTATTTCTAAAATATTTTCTCAAAACCATATCACATGCGTATAAATTATCTCCCATATTAAACAAATGATTATGGAGCATATTGCGTTTAATTTATATAAATTACTTCCTTATTCGTATATGTATGAAGAACATTTAGGCGTGTATAACGTAACTTAATCATTGGGGGATCTTTGAATATTCGGATCATGGGATATACATGTATGGGAAACAGTTCTATCATTTGTGTCCACGATACTGTATATGGCATGTGATAAGTGAGATGTGAGTGTTTGACGGCGGTGTAACGTCGATTCAGACGTTAAGTCATATCACGACAAATGTGAGATGTGATGTTCTAAAGGATTGATACGAAAATTTAATAAAACGGGACTCTACATACCACTATGAGGAATAACAACATGTTGTGCTACTTTATTCACATAAAGATTTACTTATCTGGTTCGTCATCATCAGAATTCTGTCCCTTTTCTGACGAGGACTCTATAAATTCATAGAAGCAGGTTAATAGAGATAATATGATGCAATGACAAATATTAGTATGAACAAGTTGTGCCGACGATGATTAAGACAGACATGCGATGAATTGCGCAATAACATGATGCGGCGTATCTGTTTTATGACGAAAAGTTTCAGTTCTGATATTAGCGAACTGCTATAATGCCTGACACAAAATCCAATCTTGGAATAAATAATGAACATACAGGTTTGTTGATATGAGATGTATGTTAATTTGGTACAATATGAAAACTTATATGTACAATTCGCGATGAAAGATTCACAAAATCGATTTGACACCATATATTGTATTACTTGGTTAACGAACATCGAGGAGCGAATCTTGAGATATTTTTTATTAACACAGGCAGGTCATGACATACCGATTGATGATTATTAACACAGGCAGTGTATGACATACCGGTTGGTGATTATTACACAGGATTGGTGATTATTAACACAGGCAGGTCATGACATACCGATTGGTGATTATTACACATTAGCCTAGTGAATGTAAATTTCATGTATTCATTTTAAATAATTCATTGCGAACGAAAATAAATTATTTTGATTACGTCTTGTACACGTAACATAATAACTCTAAAACCAAGTGGTTCGTTATTAACAATAATAACCACTTGATTTTAGAGTGATCCATCTTACACCCGAAATTTGTCTGTTTGAGCACGAGGTAGACTAAATTAGTGTCCCAGATCTCGAGAAATTAACGAATTTCAAAAATCGATATCTGATCAATCTGAGCTTTGATGTGTGGGTTCCTCGACTCGAATCAAATATTTTTTACCTCCGAAGCCAAATAAATAGTAATATAGGACCCTCTGATCGGATTGAGTACCTTTAAGAATGGAATCGGCCGCTAAAAAAAACATACACATGAAGACAGAAATTAAATACACCAGCCAGTCACCGGTGTAAATGCATATCAATAAATAAATAAATAATATAGAGAGGTTATTACTAGGTGAGTTGGATATCGGCCGAGATATCAGCCCGATGTATCTTTATATCAACATGAGAACGAAGGTCGAAGGCTGATACGAAATTACCGGGGGGGGGGCTGATATGTCTCGGCCGATATCCAACTAGCCAAGTATTAGTCTCGTTATTAATTAAATCAACTATATGGCAATACATTACTATCCATTCCGATGTTAATTCATGGGTGTAAACTTAAGATTGAATGTGCAGCATGTATAATGTAATCGGAGTCACTAAATTTTAAGATATTGACGATTTGTAACTTTGTGTTTGACCAAATACGTTATGGCCAAGATGTTCACGATTTCCAATGAAATTATGTATGAAATGGCATGAAACAATCGCGATAATTTAATGTCAATTTAGAAGTTGTCGTTATGTCGGACTATTACTACGTGACTATATACGTCCTCCGAATGGCTGTTACATTGCCCAGACGTAAACACTGCGCTCCACCTGGTGACGTCACAACTGATATCAGCCGAGTTTGTTGGTTTATCAGCCGACATTTGAGTTATATCATCGACTTCGATAATAGATCGCTCAACGCAGAACATGCGATATCTAATTAATAACAATAATAACATCGTGTAATGATAAAAATCAGTTTCTAATGCCAGCCAAATATTTATTATCACAGAGTTCGCGATCCCAAACATAGTGCAGTGTGATACGATGTATAGATGTATCCACAACTCGCGATCCCAAATATAGTGCAGTGTGATACGATGTATAGATGTATCCACAACTCGCGATCCCAAATATAGTGCAGTGTGATACGATGTATCCACAACTCGCGATCCCAAATACAGTGCAGTGTGATACGATGTATAGATGTATCCACGACTCGCGATTACAAACAAATTAATAATAAACCATTCCAATGTAATACTTTTCAATGAATGCCATGGGAGAGTCAATTTAGTATGGAAAGGGTTAAATTGATTGTTTTATAGTTGGGTTGTGGGTTCATATATATGTGATTCTCGTTCATGCAATACACTGATAGTTTTTTCCCTTGATATATATTTCCACCAAACCAAACTCATATAATATATATATAACCTTTCCATGACCGGGGTACTGCGCTGGTGCAGCATTACATATCGTGTGCCAGTGTATTGTCTTAGATATGCGAGTTATATACGAGAACGCACTGGCTTACGAGGTCAACGTAAATATTGCAAACAGTGTTAGGCCAATGGATTTTCTTATATATGCGAGGCTTCCTATGGGAGACTCGAAATAAGCGAATACAATGGCTCAGGGTTTTGGCAAAATTTCAAGAAGCTACAGTCATGGACGGAATAACTACTTTAATTCTCGAAATCAAAAGTCCACAAGGAAAACCTGTTGGGTGTGTGCTGCACGCGTTTAAACGTGTATTGTACGCGTTTAATTAATTCTTCCTGAGGTTAAAGACATAGTATGTACTTGTTGTGGTGCGTGAATCTGATATGTTGGTATCCAGGCGCTATGTCAACCGGATGAATATAGCATTTTACTAACATTGCCGCAACTCTTAAGCAAATCGACCGTATACCACTCCGTAGAAAACATAGTCTGAACTACGCTCAATTGTAAATATTTACTACTCGATTCGGGACGCATCTATCGGCGATAAACTAACGAAAACGATTTCGCCACCGAGAGTCACTGCAAATAATTAATATATAAGAACGACTGTGTGTGTTGTCAATCTGGATATAATATTTGTAAAAATTACTACTTTGAACAAGATTATTCTCAATTTATATGTGATCACCTTACCGGAGTGTTTCACATCACAGTAATGTACATAACTCGAACACTATAAATTGACAATACAGAAGTCACCAATACTATACTCACTCCATCAATAAAATAAAACAGTTGTAGAAATAATATTTACCCCTTAACGCATGAACATGTATATATTAATAAGTCTAACAACGCTATACATATATATTCTTAAATAACATACAATGATCAGAATGAAAATATCGAGTTGAACTGTATTGCATTGAACTGATGAAGCTGGGATGGTCCTAGATCATACAATGAATCTCTATTCTGGCTAATGCCCGTAGAGATCATATTCCACCAGTATAAAACCTGGGAATATTTTGAAGTTTTGACAGGCAAATCGAAACAATAACGTGGGGAGTATATGTAATTGTTATTATGATGTGTTCCTGTAGGTGAAGTCATCTCGCGGGGAGTATATTTAATTGTTATTATGATGTGTTCCTGTAGGTGAAGTCATCACGCGGGGAGTATATTTAATTGTTATTATGATGTGTTCCTGTAGGTGAAGTCATCTCGCGGGGAGTATATTTATTTGTTATTATGATGTGTTCCTGTAGGTGAAGTCATCTCGCGGGGAGTATATTTAATTGTTATTATGATGTGTTCCTGTAGGTGAAGTCATCTCGCGGGGAGTATATTTAATTGTTATTATGATGTGTTCCTGTAGGTGAAGTCATCACGCGGGGAGTATATTTAATTGTTATTATGATGTGTTCCTGTAGGTGAAGTCATCACGCGGGGAGTATATTTAATTGTTATTATGGTGTGTTCCTGTAGGTGAAGTCATCTCGCGGGGAGTATATTTAATTGTTATTATGATGTGTTCCTGTAGGTGAAGTCATCTCGCGGGGAGTATATTTAATTGTTATTATGATGTGTTCCTGTAGGTGAAGTCATCTCGCGGGGAGTATATGTAATTGTTATTATGATGTGTTCCTGTAGGTGAAGTCATCTCGCGGGGAGTATATTTAATTGTTATTATGATGTGTTCCTGTAGGTGAAGTCATCACGCGGGGAGTATATTTAATTGTTATTATGATGTGTTCCTGTAGGTGAAGTCATCTCGCGGGGAGTATATTTATTTGTTATTATGATGTGTTCCTGTAGGTGAAGTCATCTCGCGGGGAGTATATTTAATAGTTATTATGATGTGTTCCTGTAGGTGAAGTCATCTCGCGGGGAGTATATTTAATAGTTATTATGATGTGTTCCTGTATGTGAAGTCATCTCGCGGGGAGTATATTTAATTGTTATTATGATGTGTTCCTGTAGGTGAAGTCATCTCGCGGGGAGTATATTTAATAGTTATTATGATGTGTTCCTGTAGGTGAAGTCATCTTGAATTTCGCGTTTTTTGTGACTTTGTGAGCGATTTTTTCTCTGCGTCGCTTACCATTATGAAATTTCGCCTGGGTAATTATTTCAATGTTTTTTTGCAATATCGGCTAACAAAATTCACAGAAAAGCATGCAATTTCGAGTTTGGAGCTTCACCTACAATGAGATACATTATTTAGGAAGAGATGATAACTACCATTTATTATATACTTGCCCATGAATTATAAGGTTTTAGCAGTGAGATATAAGTGATATCCCACTAGTGAGTGATATCAGCTTGAAATTTCTGATGTATTGACATTCATTGGGGGCCATAGGCAAGTAACTAAAGAATACAATAAACAGAATATCCACACTTTTTCAGTGGATATGGGTTAAATCTCATTCGTGATGACAAAACATTTGAATTTCCACTCGTGAATTCAATGTTTTGTCATCACTCATGAGATATAACCCATATCGACTGAAAAAGTGCGGATATCCTCTATATATATCCCCGTGTTATTTTTTCGACTTTTTTTGGACTGGTGGAATATGATCTCTACGGGCGTTGTCAGAGTAGAGATCCATAGCATGACCCAGGGTGGTCCCCGCATCGAGGATACACGTCCACACATCACTCAAGGAATGAATCGGTGGAATAGTTGTTTTTTCAATTATTAGGAA
The DNA here is from genome assembly GCA_032622095.1 of Siphonodentalium dalli. Lineage (NCBI taxonomy): Eukaryota > Metazoa > Mollusca > Scaphopoda > Gadilida > Siphonodentaliidae > Siphonodentalium > Siphonodentalium dalli. Next base: position 290,190,970 of record CP136064.1, read on the forward strand.
CGTAAGCCACAGCAAAGGTGCAGTTAGGTTGTGCCGCAGTATTATATGTTGCGCAAGTTCAAATTCTCAAATCAAACGAAATGCAGAATTATGATCTAAATGCTCGTTCAGTTACAAAGCGCCGTTGTTATGGATACCACAATTCACAAGCGGCAATTCTCTCAGTGATTCACTAAGACTTGTTTAAGTCTCATATTGGAATTAATATTTCGTCCTGGAAGAGGAAAGGTCATGCTTATTCAAAAGGGAAGTCTCGTGAATGGAGGAGTGTAGAGAAGGAGGAATATAGATAAAGAAAGGTTTGTGTCCAGCCTCAACCCTTCAGCCATTCATTTCCGTAACATATTAACCCTTTATGGAGCCCCAGACAGAGATAACTATGCCCCGATTACTGCCGTCTGCCTGGGTCCATGTGAGGCTCCATGTGGGAGTGCTATGTAAATTTTAAAGGGATTCAAGGCCTTTGAAGTGAGTTCATGAAAAATTTAATAAATGTTTATAAAAATCTTTAAAACAGCTATCATCATGTACTTGACATGTAAAATATATCGATTATCATCAACAAGTACATGTAAAATATATCGATTTCGTTGTTATTTTCATTATGAATAACTCTCCAATAACGATATTTCGCATATTAATACCATTGTTATGTAAACATTACTGTTACAGTGGTATAATACCATTGTTATGTAAACATTACTGTTACGGTGGCATTACCGATCAAAGTCAAATTAGTCCAATAAGAAATCAAAGTTTGATCAAAACTTGACAATAAACTTTTGAAAAGGTCTGAGTATTGAACAAATATTCTGAGAATCAAATTCAGACTAAATACTAAACTATACGATTAACGATGTCTGTTGTCAAATCACTAAAACTATACGATTAGCGATGTCTGTTGTCAAATCACTATAACTGTTTACATAACAATTGCTTCAACTCGCGAACAAGCCTTGAAATAGGGTGCCTGTCATTTGCAGAACGAGGTTCCCAGATGGTGAATTTAGTGATGCTACCCCGCATAGCGGGCTAGCGTTACCAAATTCACTCTCTGGGAACCTCATTCTGCTGAGGTGTAAGCAGAATGAGGTCCCCAGAGGGTGAATTTGGTGATGCTAGCCCGCTATGCGGGGTAGCATCACTAAATTCACCCTCTGGGGACCTCATTCTGCAAATGACAGATACCCTATTTCAAGCCTTGCTCGCGAACTCATGTTATTGGAGAACTATCGATAATGCTTACAAAAACAACATGTATCTATGTATCTATGTATCTATGTATCTATGTATCAATTTTTGGATATTTTTTTTAGTTATTATCTTTTAAGAGAATTTTTGTTTTTGTGCATTACGTACTTCGAGTGCCTTAGGTCCCTTTAAGTGTTCACATAATTGTCATACTTCAACATTTCCAGTTCAAGGCACGGGAAGTCATTTCAGTGAGTTAAAGCCCAACATGACATTCAAACATCAAGCTATACATAATATTATGCTGCTTGTTTGACATTGCTGGTGCGATCAAAATATGTCGAGAAAAACATGGACCACTAACAAACGATTTTAAACCAATAGAAATACAAACCGAAGTCATAGGAATTGTTTAGCGATTTCCGAACAGAATTATGTCACCAGAGTGTGAATTTGGTTATGCAAGCCCGCTGTGTGGGATAGCACCACCAAATTCACCGTACGGGGACCTCATTCGCATAGCAATGCCAGGAAAAAGATTACATTCCTGATTTGTCCAGGCTTATTATAAGTGTTCTATGGCACAAAATGTTGAAAGCCGAATGGAACGATTTTCCGCAGCTTAATGTACGCATCTAAGAAACAGAGCCAGTACACATATATCGCTCCGGAGCCTGGAAAATTACGTGGACATTTAATCTATTTCCAGTCGGAGTACGATGTACTGTTACTATAATTGATATCGATTCATCAGATGCAGACATTGTTCAGTAAACTTTTGTGTAAAATCAGTGATATGGTAGACATTAAAGCCGTTTGATTGTTGTCTAGTGACAAAGATTAGTAAATTGTTCTGAAATTGTACCACAAAACGACGTCGACGTATCCATGGTAGCACATGCTACTGACCATCAGGGCGAGCCAGCCTTGTGGATCCCAGTCTACTGACCAATAAGGGCGAGCATTGTATGCAGTTTTATGAATTTGTGAAGAGTTGAGGCTGGGCTAAACAATCTCTGTATTTAAGGAATTGGTGTATACAGTGTATACTTCCCAATGCAACGGTGCCGAGAACTCGGAGAGAGAAACTTGAAATGTTGCTGCAATAGCGAACAAATTCCAAAATCCGAATGGGAAGAAAATTGTGCATGACTGAGAGATTTGTAATAAATAGTAATATAAAACACTCTGAGGGGATAGAACCTTTCCGTGGCCGTCGCCGATACAGCATCTTTGGGATATCCTCATCTGAACAACAAAAACAAAATGAGCTAAACTGTAAGAAGTAGCTTCAGATGGGGTACGAGGTGAAATAAGGTAAACGGGGTTATGTGATGTGAATGCACTAACAATTTCCTGTTCAACGTTCTTTTTGACGATGGCCATTTTGGTAGCCATCTATTTGCGCTGTTCTACATTGGAAACGTATGCAGACATGTCGAAATATGGCGTATACATGTAATTTTAATTTCGCTAGCTTTGTGATGGTTTGTAGTTGACGTGTCATTCCTGATGTTCGTGCTATTTTTTGAGGCACTATTCCGAAATTAAATTAAATAATACATGTCAACACTGATGCGGTAGTATCATGATGTATAATGGTCCCGTTTCGAATTTCACCCTTTTATGATGGAAGCTGCTCTGGTCCAACATAATAAAATCCTGTGCGATATCTTACGATGTCACGGTCAATATTGTTAGGCCAGTGTATTCTCTTATATGTGCGAGGCTTCATATGGGAGACTCGCATATATAACAGAATGCATTTGCACAGGGTTTTCGCAAACTTTCAGAAAGCTCCAATCATCAAAGGGAAAATATAACAGCCGCATGTATGTGAGACAGTTGAGCGACCATATGAATGCGATATGTCTAATCATATACAACGGAACAGGATATACATCATAGGCTCTGAGCGTGGGTGTTATGTTGAAGCTCATAAATATCCGCCAATTCTCGGAAGAAAAAAGTTAAAATATGTCTATGGATTTGCATATTGAGTCCACGTGCATGCGACATGTATCTCCCCTTGCTTTAAATTCTGGTACACGTATATAATGATATACCCGCAATGCATGTATAGTATACATATATGTTGAATATAACAACAACGATCAAAGAGAAACCATTAAAGGCCCACTTAATATTCGAATCCCCAGATCACATTATAGCAACCACCAAGGGTGCTTACCTAAGGCAGCTGAATGACGTCATATCATTTTTTCTATATCCATCAGTGATTTTTCAAGATCGCGGGTATAGATTTTGGAGAAATTGTCACGTGACTTCCGGTTAGCAACCGTGTGGAGATTGTGGAGATTGCAGAAAACGCGGAATTGGAAATGAAGCATCGCGATAAAAATGAAAGTAACTACTTCACAACTTACGAAGAATTCACATGTGATTTAAGTCTATTAATTTCATTTAGACCCAATTGGTCAGCTTATTAATGAAAACGAAAAATGAAGAAGTCGTGAAAATAATCAAGACAAGATTTTACAATCCACGACACGTCTTGTCAAGTTTGGCATGTCGTCTACGTCGTGACGACTGCATGATGTTTCATAAATTATTCTTAGCATTATGTCGCCGAAAAAAGACAAATTTGAGGCACATCATGTGTGGTTGCTTCACTACGTGTCACGTACGAGTCATATTATACAACATATCCCATATTCTATACCATTTGAAAGAGGAAGCTCCAAACATTGTATTATCAACTTATCTGGTCGAATAAACTATGAACATGTTGTTTTGGTCAAGTTACCAACGTGTGGTATGTGTTTACTGGAAGGGGAATATCTCTATCGCTTAGTTGTGAATTATGTTGAATTCTGGGATAAATAACGGGGGAAGTCTTGAGTAAATTTGAGAATCTCAATCACTTGGTGCACACTCCTAGACCGCAGCTGTTACGTATTCTGGTGGAATATATATTTGGTTCTTCTTTCAAATGGTATATAATATGGAATATGTTGTATATAATGTGATATAGGTATTTAAAATGAAGTGGGCCTTTAATGATATATAATATTTGTTGTATCAGTAGGCACACCAGACGCGCATGGAAAGGACCGATTATTCTTGGAACGCACATGCTTGGTATTTCATGAAATATGGGTTAAGTTTTTTAATTAGTGGGGCTCCATTCCAAATGAGATTTAACATCAAACTTTATCAAAATGCTGAATAGTACATACCGGACACGATGCCTACTAACATCATTAATTATGGAAATGGCACCACAACAGTTGCGTGCGTCAAGCTTTGCATCACAGATAATGTAGACTAAAATTTCTTATAATTTCAAATTTGAAACATACACCATAATATCTTCGAAATGAGTCTTAATAATTGTATGCACACAACTGGTTGCATATTCTTCAGAATTTACAGAAATTACCCCCTCCTATATATACTTAGACACAACAGAAGAGAAAAACATATAAAATATGACTTGTCCAGGCGATGCAAGCTTCATTTGCATACCTAATATCGAAAGACAGATGAATGATGTGTTCATGTTTAAAAGCAAGATAATGAACGAAGAACTGTTTTTAAATGATGCCTTTTATATGTTATATAATTTGGAAATGGTACTTACTATGATGATAACAAACTTGGCCAGAAATTCCATTTTCAATGTACAAACAGTTTACCGGGTTATCCCGTAACTGACAGTTCAATGTGAGGTAAAGCGATGGTAGCGGTGAATTAGCCCACTGTGTTTGCAGTATAGTGAAGCGATGGTAGCGGTGAATGAGCCCGCTGTGCTTGCCGTATAGTGAAGCGGTGGTAGCGGTGATTTAGTCGGTTGTGGGCGGCTTATGGTAGCTATGTTGTATACGAGGGTCAAACGCCGAGATACGTATTTGAAGCCGATAATCGCTTATAATATATAGCTTGAGATCGACACATTTCATGAACCAAAAACCCTTCCATGACCGGAGCTTCCAGAGCTTTTGCGAAACCCACTGAAAATGCATTCTCTTATATATGCGAGTCTCCCATAGGGAGTTTCTCATATATAAGAGAATACGTTGGCCTAACAATATTTACCTTGACCCTGCATATGCGAGGCTCGCATATAAAAGAGAATGCACTGGCACATTATCACTAATGCTGTACCAGCGCTGCTCCAGTCATGAAACGGTTAAAAGTTATATGACAATCCCATATGGAACCTCCCCCGGATCCAATCAGACGACAGTCATCAGTGTATTATTCTCTCTGCCTGGGGCTCCATAAATGATTAATTATTGAAAATAAACACCAGTATTTGGTTATGTGGCGACTTGTTTTCAATGTATGAGTTTATATCCACATATGTGTGAGGTCGTCACTCATACTGGCACCCGGTGAAGTGGTCCTGCTAGTCTACTATAATGTTGGTGGGTCCTGTTGATTGCTATGCTGATGGTAGGGCAAACTAATGTTGTCATTTTCGTGGTGTTTGCCTGATCAGAGCGATTTGATAAAAAGCTAGCGCCTGTATGAAACCTCCAAATGATAATAATGGAAGCGCTGGTGAAAAATAATTGAATTGAATTGCATAGCAACGTGAATAGTCATCTTGATTATAGTCGACTTGCCGCAACCAGTATTAAAATATTTCGCAATAGAATTCTTGATACACATAATGGCTTTTAGTGGATATTTTCAGATTATCCGAAAACCGCGAAAATTACAACTTTAGAAAAAATAAAGGTACGCTTTCTTAAAAGCATCTGTTTGCCCTCACATCATAAAAGCAATTCGGCATGACCTGACATAACCACGTGACCAGGGGTAGTACATAACCATAGCACTAGAAGGACCACGTGACCAGGGGTGGTACATATCCCATAGGGATCCCCAAATAAACTGAAGAATGTACTTATGTCGTCTGCTCACCACTCTGCAGGGCTCGCTATGGGGTGATAACTAACCAGTAACTACAGACTAATCCCGACAAAAAGGTCCAAAGCTAACATAGTGATCGGGTCTGTGCTAAAGCCGCGTATTCAGAATTTAACCCATCCATGACGGGAGGTGCGCTGGTACAGCATTAAAGATATTGTACCAGTGAACTCTTATATATGCGACTCTCCCACAGGGAACATCGCATATATAAGAGAATGCACTGGCTTAAAATGTCAAGATATATGGTTTTAGGACATGTATTCTCGTATATATCGCATATATAAGAGAATGCATTGACACAGGGTTTTCCTAAAATCTCAAGAATATCCAATCATGGAAGGGTTAAATCTCGCATTTAGAGTACTACGGTACTAGGTATGTGGCAATGATCGCACACTGAGAGATGTTAGAAGACCATCGAGTCATAGCATAAGTAGCAATGCGACAATGCATGACGTCATCTATGGAGAGAACACGTGAGCGTAACACACATAGTAATGCGTACCTGATCCTTTCGTCACGACGTATGGCTCATCGAGTTCGACGAAGAACATCTCGTTCTTTTCATACTCTTCGTCATCGACGATCTTGACTGTAATTGTTTTTCTGTAATTACAAACAGAGCGAGATTAATTATAGTGAGTGGAAACAACGATTTAGTTTGAACAGTATGTATGTACTCAAATTATGTTCAATATTGCTCGTAGCCTTGGAAGAGGCATTATCTCATCCTTAATAATGAGTACAGTAAGGCTGCTTCCCGCGATATAATTAAATAGTATATACTTGTACATTTCACATTTCAGGAAGCTCCAGTCAGGGAAGGTTTAATACATGGAAATATCATTGGAGTATATCTACTAGGGGACGAGAATCAGTTTAACACATTTTAACTCAGACACTTCCACTCTTGTATACATTATGAGTTATATCAATTCACTATTCCATAATAGCATAATGTGTCATATTTTATCCGTGGGCTGTTCATTCATTTATACACTCGTGGTGCAGTCCCATGGATAACATATATCATGACCGAATGCCGCATATGGCGGAACAATGTCTTCTGGAAGTGAACCCTATTCATGCACAATGCCTTCTTTTGCTCTGTTCTGTCTCTCAAAGGGAACACACTCTTATCCCAATTTCAGTTCAGGCTAGTTATCCCATATACGCATACCAAAAGGTGGAATAGGTTCGATGATGCCATTGAATATTGGATGGTATAGTTCAGAGCTGGAAGTAGCGATCTCATATTGATCAGCCAATCCAGGCGAACGAATGGCAGACAAAAATGATTTAGGATCGAATAAAGCGTCCCCCGCAGCGAAATACATAGCGGTCGGATCGAATCTCGGTGCCTCTCTGTATCCGCGCCGCCAATTACAACCCGGACCTGCATTTATTCTCATGGAATAGTAGGTGTAATTGAATGGTATCGACTCTTATGCGATATCTAGTGCATGGGGGCATGTTCATGTGTATTGTTCTCTCTGGCTATTCATATCGCACAGTTGGAAAAAGACATGCCATTTCCGAGCCCTTCTGTTACGAACGACAGGGGGCATGCAGTAGGCCTATGGGGCGTTTGGCTGCACTTGTAGCACGAAGTAAGTGCACACTTTGTGTACTTCTGAGATTCAAAACACTTGTGCATTATGGCAATATCGTTGCTTAGCAACATTCCTCGCCAATCATCGTTATAGCCAATTCCAGCACAGAGAAACGTTTTCATCAAAAGCGATTCGAGGACATCTCATTTCCGTTAGGACCAATGACCATGACTGAGTCCCCCCCGAGACCTATAGCTCGGCATCGCTCATTAAATGCCGACAGCAATTAGTAGGTTAGAAATCGCAGTCTCTCTGAGTGCCCGATTAGTGTTACAGTTTGACATCCAATTTATCAATCCAATAGATTACATGCATTGACATCTAAGGGTTTAATTACTAGTACGTGTGTTAAGGTCACGGAAGGTCAGAGAAAATCGATAGGTTACAGTATACGGCTATACCGTGCTCTTAGCACAGATTAGAGGAAAACCTCGGTTTAAATCTTGAGTCATGCAGTGACATCTAACGGTCTAATTACTACTACATTTGTTAGTGTCACTGAAGGTCAGAGGAAATCGGTTACAGTACATGGCTATACCGTGCTCTGAGCACAGATTAGAGGGGGGAAACGGTTACAGTACAAGGCTATACCGTGCTCTTAGCACAGATCAGAGGAAAAATCGGTTTAAATCTTGAGTCGCAGTTGTGTAATGTATCTTCACCGTTGTATAAAATAAGTCAAATAAGGAGACATTCGTACAGTAACTAGAGAGCATAAACAGTGAACACCGTACAGTTACAGAGTTGTTTCCCCTTCCATTGAAAATAATAGACTGGCAGTTGAGATCAGATCAACATTAAGCACATAACACACGTCGGTACCTCGGCCACCTTTACAAAATCAACATGTCCACAGTTTATTCGACCTGAGAAGTTGATACTACAATGTTTTGGAGCATCATCTTTCAACTGGTATATAATATGGAAAATATTTTATATAATTTGATCTGGGGAGTCGAAAATTAAAGACACGGTTTGCCTTGGCGGTGGGTATCCTGTGAAAAATTATCCACCCGTCTAAAACCGCCACAAACAGAAAGAACATCAAAATGTAGATAGACTTTGTACGTATACAAATAAGATATATCGCATAAACAGTATGTTATGGTCATATGTTTGACCATTGTTATGTAAACAAAAGCATAAAAAGTTACTTTTCTGGTGTTTGTTTATATTATGATGGTAAACATAAAGAGCGTTCTGTGTTGGTGAATACCTGATATGGAACTAATAAAGAGCGTTTATGCCATTTGTGTGTGATTAGCCAGTAGCATTGTGCTGTCATCTGTAACACAATCAGGCTCTTGCTTATGTAAAATATAGTAGGTCTTTATGATACCATGCTGTTTACGCGATGGTCATGGTATATATGAACGGAACTGTATGCGTTTTAATGTTTTTCTGTTTACAGTGTTTGGAACAAATATGAATATTTTCGACAATTAAGGCCTCACGTGCCTTTAAGTGGGCCTTTAAGGCTAGCCGTACTAAACATGCTCAATTCCGGCAAATACATCGTAAAATATCGAATATCTGGGAATATTTTAACAATGGGATCGTTTTGAAGCACTACTTACGCAATGCTCGCATAGTATCATTAACAGACGCAGAATTTCCGCATTATATTGGCTGGCATTCTGAATAGGTTTTCTAATGCTATTGGCATCATTTCCAAAATGAACTTTCAACGCACCATCACCCAGAGGCACGCTAACGAGTTATATTGTCTGGCTTCTGCGAGCACTGATAGAGAAGGTTGTCCAGAACAGGTTATTTTAGGTTATGTGGTATAAACCTAAAGCTGGAACTCCGCAAATTCAGGCTCCAATTGGATAGAGTGTTCCGAGTTAAAGGGACATTACTCAAACATAAATGAGACAAATGACGACGAATGTGACGATTATGACGACAAGGAGTTTGAGGAGGATGCAGATGACAAAATGAGAGTTGATGTCATTCGCGATGGCGATGGAGATGGAGACAACGCATGGAAATTATGACAATGATGATGATGACGATGGTGATGATGTCATGATGATGATGATGATGATGATGATAACGATGACGACAATGATAACAATAATGCTGATGCTGATAACGATGATGATGTTGTTGTTGATGATGATGCTGATAACGATGATGATGTTGTTGTTGATGATTATGATGATGATGATGATGATGATGATGTTGTTGTTGTTGATGATGATGATGTTGATGATGTTGATGATGATGTTGTTGTTGATGATGATGATGATGTTGTTGTTGATGATGATGATGTTGATGATGATGTTGTTGTTGACGATGATGATGATGATGCTGTTGTTGATGATGATGATGATGATGATGTTGTTGTTGTTGATGATGATGATGATGATTATGATGATGATGATGATGATGATGATGATGATGTTGTTGTTGATGATGATGATGATGATGATGATGATGATGTTGTTGTTGATGATGATGATGATGATGTTGATGATGATGATGATGATGATGATGATGATGATGATGATGGTGGCGAAGTTCATGATGATGATGATGGTGGTGAGACTATGATGATGATGATGGTGGTGGCGAAGATCATGATGATGATGGTGGCGAAGATCATGATCATGATGACGGTGTTGACAACGATAATGACGACAATGCTGATGATGATGGTGATGATTGTGATGATGATACTTGACGATGACGGTGACGATGACGGTGACGATGATGGCGAATAAATGGTATGTAAGTGACCCAATGGGATATATGTATATATCCATGTTCTACATTCATTTGCAGCTTTGACAATTAAAGGTACTCAATCCGAATTAACGGTCGCAAATTACCATTTCCTTGGCTTCGGTGGTAAAAAATATTTGATTCGAGTCGAGGAACCCACCCATCAAAGCTAGAAGTGATCAGATATCGATGTTTGAAATCTATAATTTTAATTGTAAGTGGCCCAGTAAACAGTTGACGAGAATAACTTATATGACCAAAAATTGCAGATGAAGATCGATAACTAAAATTCAGTGGCTTTTTTGTGTCAGATATTTGACAAACCGGCAAAATTTCGTTGAACAAAACGTTCATAAATAACAGGTTTTGGGGAATGGTATACTACAGTTGACTGTGGTTATCATTATTTTTGGGCAATTAATCGATTTTGATTACTGAAGCGGCATTTCAAAAAATGTTGTTGTTGTTGGAATCTGATGATATGGGGACCGTCGAATACCTTTAAAGCAAATATCCAAAACACTCGCAGTGGGTAAATGTGCAAAACATATTTAAAGTCATGTGGAACACTCCGGTATGGCGATTAAATAGAAATGGAGAATTTTGGAGTAATTTTTACATATAGTATATCCAAATTGACAATACACACCGTCATTCTTATATATGAATTAAATGCAGTGACTCTCGATGTCGAAATCGTTTTCTTTAGTTTATCGCCGATAGAAGCGTCCCGATTCGAGTAGTAAATATTTTACAATTTAGCGTAGTTTTGACGATGTTTTCTATGGATTGTACGGTCGATTTGCTTCAAATGTTCGGCGATGTTAGTAGAATGTTACATTCCTTCAGTTGTCATAGCGCCTGAATACTAACTTATCAGTTTCTAGCACCCGAACAAGTACATAATATGTTTGCTGTGATGGTGGTCGGTCTTGCTGTCCTATGATACGGTTATGGTTAAACAACGTAACGTTATTGTAAATTGCCATTTTCGGTATTTGGAATATCCATAAGAATGAAGGAAACCCCATTATGTGTCGAAAACATCCAAAGATATATATATATATCCAAAACTATTTTAATAATGGCAAGTTTTGCTGCTAAAAACCAACCATAATCATAATGGCTATTACTGTCGTTTTACAATCTCCAGAAAATCCATGACTGAAATATTTTTAAATCTATATGTTGATATTTAGAACATATCAACAAATATTATCAGGCAATTCTTCAAGGATTGTCCACTTATAAATGGACAATCGGTACCTAAAATGGTCATTAATAAATGGACAATCCAACCACGCGTGGCACGCGAGCTTGGGATTGTCCACTAAATGAAGACATGTTTTGCTAATCCTGCATGTTAGCTTCATATTTAATACGAAGGGCAATAACTCTATAAATAATATTAATTTGCTAAATAACGGTGATTTGTATGAGAAGAAGTGTTTTTGACGAAATAACGGAGATATCTGAAGAAGAGATGTTGACGAAATAACGGACATATTCGAAGAAGTGTTTTTAAAGAGCTTCTATTATCATAACACCCCCGTCGAATAATGAATATTAGATAATTTAAATGTTTTGTAACTGAATGGGGAAAATCCATTTAGTTAGGGAATGTTTAACGAAACAGTGAACACGTGACACTGATCCAGGACGTCATTACGCGCGCCGCGTGTATACTGTCCTAGAGATTATAGATAGCTGTGGGCGCTGACATTAACATGGGTGTTTTATTTATAGAATGGGAAATTTTGGGATGATTAAAAGTCGAACTGCGTCCGGTAAAAGGTGTAGTTGGGAATTTCAATTTCGTTTATTGTCGTTAATTAACGTTATGTCAATAATGTTGATTTTTTGTTTGTGATAAGCTAAGTCAATTACAAATAAAAGAAATGAAAAAGATAATTTGTAAGTCTTATATTTCAACTTTTATAGACGTTTTTTGTTCTCCAGCCCACTGGGGGTTGTGGTCGGAGACGGCGGAGTCGGTTCGTTAATTAGGTGCTGGTTGTTGTTGTTATTTTAACGGAATTCTGAGTTGGTCATTCGCGAAACCAATATATTTTATATTCTATAATTACAATCATGTGTATATAATATATGATCTTGAGCGCGTTACCATTTCTGACTATGGTTTTCTTGTAATTCTCTGGTGTGTATTGTATTTGCTCAGTGAGTGTGCACTGGTTAGCATGACTCATCGCGAGACGCCGTCTCAAACTCACTTTCCATAAGCTATTCCACTCGACGCATTGCAACACAAGTTATTATTTTTTCTCCTTGAAGATTAATAAGATTTCGCCAATAAGCTGTCACAAACTAGCGGGAAAACTGACATAATGATAGCCCGAGACGGAAACGTATTTTAGATGAATGGCAATCGTATGAAATGCTGGATCAATAGAGACCGGCGATACGACGCTACGAAGTGGGAAACATTATGTCAGGAGACTTCTTCTACAGTTACTTGGCATTTGCGACGCACCTCTTTATCACACTGGATGAACGGCACATAAAGGAACCCGGCCGCTACAAGACCAGATTAACGCACAAACCCCGGATCAGATGTTAATAGACATGCCCGGGTTTCTTCCGGGCGTTAATGGTGTGACGAGGGCGGGGGCGATAGAAGGCTGACGAGTGGGACACACGCAGTCTGGGTGAACGTCGACTCTGTATTTGAAATATGTTGTAATGAATATTTAGGTATGAGTTAACTCCGACTGGGACACACGATGTCAGGAGAATTCTTCTATAATTACCCCGCATTTGCGACATACCTCTTTATAGTGCGATCAGAGGGGTAGAAGGCTGCCGAGCGGGGCACTTGGTAGCAGGTTACTTGTTCTAAATTACTCTGCGTCCGATTTGCGGGGTATAATTTTGTGATATAACAATATACCGTTGAATGTTGTCCGGGAGGAGTTTAACTTTTTAGTGACATTATTTATAATTATTCTTACTTGTGTATGAATAAATTGTATCATGTACATTTATATGGTGTATGTGTTGTTCCTATGCAAACGTGGTATCTTTCTATATGTTATGGGGTCATTTCTGCACCGGTCTCCAAGTACGTGCTAATTATCACCATAGCTCCGAGATGTTCTGGAACACGCAATCCAATAATTTCGTGAAAGGTTAATAAATTCCATTATTCTTGACGGCGAGACACTTCTTAATGTAGTTAGTAAGAGGTTCGTTCGGCTTGCGTGACAACAGAAATAGTCGAGTATTCTGGCACATGATGCGGCAATATTGCATGTTATTTTGGTAGATTGGTGGTGACATGGTGTGACATTGGTGGTTTGGAGCGATGGAGTTGAACCTCACAATCACACAATAACATAAAGTACCGGCATCCTGATTATTATCACCACCATATGACATTTTATTCGGAATGAAATTAACCTACTGTGTGTCACCCTCCCCCCCCCCAGTCTGACACGTGGGATTCAGGTGATGTTAATATGGTTAATGAAGGAGTCAAACCCCTCTGATAACTCTGATAACCCATTTTAATCACTGATTTGGGAAGAACAATAACGTTATAATCGCCTAGTACCTGCTATATGAATGTATATTGAGGGCCTTTACTTTTGTCCAAATGCGTTCCTAATTACAATCATGTGTATATAATATATGATCTTGAGCGCGTTACCATTTCTGACTATGGTTTTCTTGTAATTCTCTGGTGTGTATTGTATTTGCTCAGTGAGTGTGCACTGGTTAGCATGACTCATCGCGAGACGCCGTCTCAAACTCACTTTCCATAAGCTATTCCACTCGACGCATTGCAACACAAGTTATTATTTTTTCTCCTTGAAGATTAATAAGATTTCGCCAATAAGCTGTCACAAACTAGCGGGAAAACTGACATAATGATAGCCCGAGACGGAAACGTATTTTAGATGAATGGCAATCGTATATGAAATGCTGGATCAATAGAGACCGGCGATACGACGCTACGAAGTGGGAAACATTATGTCAGGAGACTTCTTCTACAGTTACTTGGCATTTGCGACGCACCTCTTTATCACACTGGATGAACGGCACATAAAGGAACCCGGCCGCTACAAGACCAGATTAACGCACAAACCCCGGATCAGATGTTAATAGACATGCCCGGGTTTCTTCCGGGCGTTAATGGTGTGACGAGGGCGGGGGCGATAGAAGGCTGACGAGTGGGACACACGCAGTCTGGGTGAACGTCGACTCTGTATTTGAAATATGTTGTAATGAATATTTAGGTATGAGTTTACTCAGACTGGGACACACGATGTCAGGAGAATTCTTCTATAATTACCCCGCATTTGCGACATACCTCTTTATAGTGCGATCAGAGGGGTAGAAGGCTGCCGAGCGGGGCACTTGGTAGCAGGTTACTTGTTCTAAATTACTCTGCGTCCGATTTGCGGGGTATAATTTTGTGATATAACAATATACCGTTGAATGTTGTCCGGGAGGAGTTTAACTTTTTAGTGACATTATTTATAATTATTCTTACTTGTGTATGAATAAATTGTATCATGTACATTTATATGGTGTATGTGTTGTTCCTATGCAAACGTGGTATCTTTCTATATGTTATGGGGTCATTTCTGCACCGGTCTCCAAGTACGTGCTAATTATCACCATAGCTCCGAGATGTTCTGGAACACGCAATCCAATAATTTCGTGAAAGGTTAATAAATTCCATTATTCTTGACGGCGAGACACTTCTTAATGTAGTTAGTAAGAGGTTCGTTCGGCTTGCGTGACAACAGAAATAGTCGAGTATTCTGGCACATGATGCGGCAATATTGCATGTTATTTTGGTAGATTGGTGGTGACATGGTGTGACATTGGTGGTTTGGAGCGATGGAGTTGAACCTCACAATCACACAATAACATAAAGTACCGGCATCCTGATTATTATCACCACCATATGACATTTTATTCGGAATGAAATTAACCTACTGTGTGTCACACACCCCCCCCCCCCCCCAGTCTGACACGTGGGATTCAGGTGATGTTAATATGGTTAATGAAGGAGTCAAACCCCTCTGATAACTCTGATAACCCATTTTAATCACTGATTTGGGAAGAACAATAACGTTATAATCGCCTAGTACCTGCTATATGAATGTATATTGAGGGCCTTTACTTTTGTCCAAATGCGTTCCTAATTTTGGTAAAAAAGCTGCTTTGGAAGTACGATTTATCTTGCCCTCTTGGATGCACTTTACATCCATGATACACTAGTTTAAACATATTTTATTGTATCATTAATGTACAATTGGGATTGGAGCACAAGTTATACAACTTAGATAGCTCCTCTCCATGATACACTGCAAGCTAGGGCGATATGCGATCGAGATATCACGGTAAATAAAGTTGCAGGTATTTGACTATATATCAAGGTTAATTGGACCGGATTATCTACAAATTAGCAGCGCGATCGCGCCATTTAATTCAGCCATCTAGCTGTGTCAGTAAACAAGAAATGGTGTACGGTTTAATGGAAGTACGAAATAATTAACAGCCAAGAAGTGGATTTAGTCTGAACCAATTAGGATTTATATTGGCTGGTTATCAAATGCTCCTCACTTTCATTAGTTGGCCAATATCGGGAGGAAATCCTTTTATTAGGCAAATGCCCTGGGTGATTTCCAATATCCTAGAGAATTAACACCGATAACGTGGCATCGCGTGCTGCTTATATGAACGGCGTCACACTCCGTATTCACTTGAATGCAGTTCGGTGCCCCAGCCCATTCTCAGTAGTTATACGTCCCATTCTCAGTAGTTACACGTCCAGTTATCGGTAGTTATACGTCCCGTTCTCGGTTTGCATTTTTTTCTACGCTGCTGAATTTCAAAACAAAATGGAGTGTGTTTCAAATTAATTCTATTATTTCTCCACGCCATATAGCAGAGCAGATATTCATGCATGGTGGTGTCGATAGAAATGGAGCTTAGGTCTCGTGTTGTTATGACAACGTGTCGCACAAAACCGCACCATGTAGGAAAGTTATATACGAACGCGGGAAAATGTCAATATTTTCTTTATCGACGTTACCGCAAAAGTAGAACAAATATTGTCAGAATTTAACATACACACTACACATCAGAGATGATGTAAGACTACCAGATATTTCCATAAAGCTAAAGGCCCACTTAATTTTCGAGTCACCTATTATTTTCGGTGTTTCACCCTCCGGGGACCTCATTCTGCAAATGACAGGAAGAGTAAACATCGTGCTCAGCTTCGTTCTGTTGAAAAAATGTTGAAAACGAAATATAACGTATAAACTGAACTTAAAAATAACTTTTATTATAGCACAGTCAGTGACGACATGGGGCGTCGTTTGGTCAATAGTTTGAAATTGCTTGCCTGGCACAACATTAGTTGGAAATTTTACACCTCATGCATAGGCTTAAATTTGTCTCATTGTTTGATTTACAACCAGTAATTAGTGGGGCGTATATATACAGTTTTTAGACCAACGGCAGCCTCTTTCTACTTTTGATCAAAATTGTGATATGAAAATATATATGGAATATTCCAAACTAAGAGGGGTGTAAATGCTACTTCGTTAATATGGCAGTTTGGTCTGGTTCAAAGGGCCCGGTGTCCTCTGTGTTTCTACGCGGTCATTACAATTACACCAACACCCGACCTGCAAATTGTATCGTATTGTTTCGGTGCGTTGCATCCTGTCGAGTGCCTAATTTGAGATCCCGCTGTCCCCCACGGTAAAGTTGATTAAGTTTGTATCGCACTCCCATTATTTTCTATCATCTCTCCGCACACTCAAACGCATTTTAATCAAGTCGATGGCTTTCTTTCGTCGGTAATTGCAGCGTAGGTTGGTCTCCTATCGACACAATACCGGAATTACTCTGATTATCTATATTCCTATATTGTTTCATTTCATAGTGTTGATTATATTTATCGTCGTTTATTGTGTGGCTTATCGTCGTTTATTGTGTGGCTTATCGTCGGTTATTGTATGGCTTATCGTCGTTTATTGTATGGCTTATCGTCGTTTATTGTATGGCTTATCGTCGTGTATTGTATGGATTATCGTCGTTTATTGTATGGCATGTCGTCGTGTATTGTATGGCTTAGCGTCGTGTATTGTATGGCTTATCGTCGTTTATTGTATGGCTTATCGTCGTTTATTGTATGGCTTATCGTCGTTTATTGTATGGCTTATCGTCGTGTATTGTATGGTTTATCGTCGTTTATTGTATGGCTTATCGCCGTGTATTGTATGGTTTATCGTCGTGTATGGTATGGCTTATCGTCGTTTATTGTATGGCTTATCGTCGTTTATTGTATGGCTTATCGTCGTGTATTGTATGGCTTATCGTCGTGTATTGTATGGCTTATCGTCGTGTATTGTATGGCTTATCGTCGTGTATTGTGTGGCTTATCGTCGTTTATTGTGTGGCTTATCGTCGTTTATTGTACGGTTATTGTATGGCTTATCGTTGTTTATTGTATGGCTTATCGTAGTGTATTGTATGGCTTATCGTCGTTTATTGTATGGCTTATCGTCGTTTATTGTATGGCTTATCGTAGTTTATTGTATGGCTTATCGTCGTTTATTGTATGGCTTATCGTCGTTTATTGTGTGGCTTATCGTCGTTTATGGTATGGTTATTGTACGGCTTATCGTAGTTTATTGTATGGCTTATCGTCGTTTATTGTATGGCTTATCGTCGTTTACTGTATGGCTTATCGTCGTTTATTGTATGGCTTATCGTCGTTTATTGTATGGCTTATCGTCGTTTATTGTATGGCTTATCGTAGTTTATTGTATGGCTTATCGTCGTTTATTGTATGGCTTATCGTCGTTTATTGTGTGGCTTATCGTCGTTTATGGTATGGTTATTGTACGGCTTATCGTCGTTTATTGTATGGCTTATCGTCGTTTATTGTATGGCTTATCGTCGTGTATTGTATGGCTTATCGTCGTGTATTGTGTGGCTTATCGTCGTTTATTGTGTGGCTTATCGTCGTTTATTGTACGGTTATTGTATGGCTTATCGTTGTTTATTGTATGGCTTATCGTAGTTTATTGTATGGCTTATCGTCGTTTATTGTATGGCTTATCGTCGTTTATTGTATGGCTTATCGTAGTTTATTGTATGGCTTATCGTCGTTTATTGTATGGCTTATCGTCGTTTATTGTGTGGCTTATCGTCGTTTATGGTATGGTTATTGTACGGCTTATCGTAGTTTATTGTATGGCTTATCGTCGTTTATTGTATGGCTTATCGTCGTTTACTGTATGGCTTATCGTCGTTTATTGTATGGCTTATCGTCGTTTATTGTATGGCTTATCGTCGTTTATTGTATGGCTTATCGTAGTTTATTGTATGGCTTATCGTCGTTTATTGTATGGCTTATCGTCGTTTATTGTGTGGCTTATCGTCGTTTATGGTATGGTTATTGTACGGCTTATCGTCGTTTATTGTATGGCTTATCGTCGTTTATTGTATGGCTTATCGTCGTTTACTGTATGGCTTATCGTCGTTTATTGTATGGCTTATCGTCGTTTATTGTATGGCTTATCGTCGTTTATTGTGTGGCTTATCGTAGTTTATTGTATGGCTTATCGTCGGTTATTGTATGGCTTATCGTCGTTTATTGTATGGCTTATCGTCGTTTATTGTATGGCTTATCGTCGTTTATTGTACGGCTTATCGTCGGTTATTGTATAGCTTATCGTCGTTTATTGTATGGCTTATCGTCGTTTATTGTATGGCTTATCGTCGTTTATTGTATGGCTTATCGTCGTTTATTGTATGGCTTATCGTCGTTTATTGTATGGCTTATCGTCGTTTATTGTATGGCTTATCGTCGTTATTGTATGGCTTATCGTCGTTTATTGTATGGCTTATCGTCGTTTATTGTATGGCTTATCGTCGTGTATTGTATGGCTTATCGTCGTTTATTGTATGGCTTATCGTCGTTTATTGTATGGCTTATCGTCGTTTATTGTATGGCTTATCGTCGTTTATTGTGTGGCTTATCGTCGTGTATTGTATGGCTTATCGTCGTTTCAGCCATATCACAACGTTGTCAGTTTAACTGGTGGAGGAAAGACCGAACGGGGGGATTTTTCCGGGAAATAACTCCATTGCACGCACCGACCCCGGGAAAGCTACTGGCAAGGGAAATAACTCCACTGCACGCACCGGGAAAGCTACTGACAAGGGCAATAACTACACTGCACCCATCGACCTCGGGAAAGCTACTGACAAGGGAAATAACTCTACTGCACGCATCGACCTCGGGAAAGCTACTGACAAGGGAAATAACTCCACTACACGCACCAACCCCGGGAAAGCTAATGACAAGGGAAATAACTCTATAACACGCACCGAACTCCGGAAAGCAACTGACAAACTTGCCCAGATACACGAATCAAGATACCGACATGTGTATGGATTCCAAATCGGCGCTGATCCGGAATCAGCTCTGCATTCTAGTTATGACGTCATATTCTAATGTTAACCCTGTATATACTAAATACTCATAAATGAGAAGTTATCCCTCAGGAAATGTAAATATCATAAGTTCAACAAACGACCATTGTTGTTTGTCGAACTTATATTATCTGACTCGTCTGCACGTTTATAATATATCGTCTGCTTATTCTTATTTCCTGAATACACAACCAGATGAATAATTACGGTGGCTGGTTTAGGACATGGACACGAGTTACCATGTCTTACTCACCGGAAACTGACACTTCATGACACGAGTTACCATGTCTTACTCGCCGGAAACTGACACTTCATGACACAAGTTACCATGTCTTACTCACCGGAAACTGACACTTCATGACACGAGTTACCATGTCTTACTCACCGGAAACTGATACTTCATGACACGAGTTACCATGTCTTACTCACCGGAAACTGACACTTCATGACACGAGTTACCATGTCTAACACACCGGAAACTGACACTTCATGACACGAGTTACCATGTCTTACTCACCGGAAACTGACACTTCATGACACGAGTTAACATGTCTTACACACCGGAAACTGACACTTCATGGCACGAGTTACCATGTCTTACGCACCGGAAACTGACACGAGTTACCATGTCTTACTCACCGGAAACTGACACGAGTTACCATGTCTTACTCACCGGAAACTTACACTTCATGACACGAGTTACCATGTCTTACTCACCGGAAACTGACACTTCATGACACGAGTTACCATGTCTAACACACCGGAAACTATACCACACTTGTT
Organism: Siphonodentalium dalli; assembly: GCA_032622095.1. Lineage (NCBI taxonomy): Eukaryota > Metazoa > Mollusca > Scaphopoda > Gadilida > Siphonodentaliidae > Siphonodentalium > Siphonodentalium dalli. The sequence goes on from CP136064.1 coordinate 290,211,678, forward strand.
ATAGGAAGAGATATACCATGCAGCGTAATTTTGTTGTTACTTTATTATTAACCATGGCGTCGTTGTGGATATTCAAACATTATCGTGTAATGTGATGATTATATTTATTAATCATGGCATCGTTGTGGATATTGAAACATCATCGTGTAAGGTCATGACTGTGACATCAATTATGTAACCACAGAGTACATTTACAGACATGACAGAAACCGTATCTCACATTGTTTACCCACGCGAAATGACGATAATAGTGTACAATTTCCCATTCCAATGGCTATAATTAAGGGCGATTACAAAAATCATCCGACCAACGAGTCTGCGCGAATACAATTGCAAAGGCCGCTAGCTCATTTAAAGGTACTCAGTCCGATCAGAAGTTCCCCATACTATCAAGATACAACAACAACACATTTCTTCATATTACGCTTTAGTTATCAGAATCGATTAATTGCAGCACAATAATGATAACCACTGTCAACTATGGTATCAAATTTCACAAATGGTCTATTATACCATGTGTTTTGATTGGGTGGGATATCATCGCTATACGGGCGTACGCTAGAGTAGAGATTCATAACATAATCTAATAGGAAAGCGTATATATACGGGCTTCGTCACCCCCGACCGGCTTATGACATTCCACCTAATGAGCACACGTTTGACTACCAAAAGATAGTCAATCGGGGTTCACGATTAGATGGCTATTGGCATATAATCGCGACCACGAGAGACACGCGTGTTTTAGATTGAATATCATATTTACTCTGAAGGGTAATAACTCTATAAAGAATGTACTTTGACGAAATAACGGCGATTTGTATGAGAAATTGCAACAGATAGATCAACTCTGGTGAAATAAAGTCAAATTCTTCTATTGGGTGGGTGGGCTTGGGGGAGGTTTGGGTTACGCTCTTTAAAACACTTCTTCAAATATGTCCGTTATTTCGTCAAAAACACTTCTTCAAATATCTCCGTTATTTCGTTTATAAAAATAATTTCCTATTTCTATATTTCGCTCTATTTCCCTATTTCGCTGTATTTTCCTATTTCGCTTTTTCGCTCTATTTCGCTGTATTTTCATATTTCGCTTTTTCGTTGTATTATATGATATCCAACATTTTATATTCAATCGAACATCACGTGCCACCATGTGTGTTCAGCCGCTTCGAAATAAAGTACCCGGTTTATAAAATACAGTGTCGTAAACGCTAGCGATGATACCATGTGTGTTCAGCCACTACGAAATAAAGTACCCGGTTTATAAAATAAACACAGTCACAGAATACGAACCCAGACTGAGAGTTCACATGTATCACCTTTGGCAACCACCGCCAAGAAATTCCACTGCATATTGTTCACTCTCATGCTGATGTTATTAATGTCGTTTGGATCGACTCATTTCTTCATGGGTCGTGAAGATTTCCCGGCGGAGATGAGAGAACAATATGTCTTCGCGTCGCATAAAAGTCCCCTGCAATGCACTTATCGCAGCCAATGATTAAATTCGGACATCAAGCATTCACGGTCGTATAAATTCGCAAGTTCCTGACGCAATCTGCTTTTGTTGAAAAAATCAATTTGCGAATGGATAAAACATCAAACCACTGAATTGATGGTATCAAACAAACGGAACCAGATGACTGTTACATGAGCCGGGACGACTCGGTTTGCTGGGTCTCCTGTGCTGTATCACTATATAGATGGTGTGATATTACATGAACCGGGCCAACTCGGCCAGCCGGGATAACAACTCGGCTAGTCGGGATAACAACTCGGAACAACTCGGGCAATTTACTCGGCCAGTCGGGATAACAACTCGGAACAACTCGTTGTGATTTGCCATGACGTCATCCAATAAAATGTTCGCGCCATGTGAGTGGCGTTTCTTAGTGACCACCCGCACCACTTGATACATAAGTGCCGACGCCCTGATACGGTGATTGACAGAGAGATTGCAATGACAGCTAGTTTTTGGGCACATCCAACGGAATTATCAAGGCTTTAAGTTGCTTTCACACATGCGACGTTCTCCTTTCACCGACCTTCAACTGGCGCAAGTGGCCAACGCATGCAGCTATCGAGTTAGTTGCAACGTTTCAAACCATACATATATCACTGGCGCTGTCACGGGGTTTAGAATGACGCAGTTAATACGAATCCATTTTCAAAACGTTTTGACATCGGTTGCGCTTAACAGCTTCAGCCGCAACCCTGTGAAAGCGCCAGTGATATATGTATGGTTTAAAACGTTGCGTTTAACTCGACAGCCGCATGTGTTGGCCGCATGCGCCAGCTGCAGGTCTGTGGAAACAGCTTAACCGAATTGCCTCACTCATGTAACAGCGCGACTGTATTGTCCCGGCAAACCGAGCTGTCCCGACAGTCCAAGTTGTCCCGGCTAATGTGTTGTTTTTACCAATGTCGTAATATTATTCTCCTTCTTCCGGTAATGTTTAATGTAATTAAACTGCTGTGGAAGTCGAACTATCGGAACAATTTCAACCTAATTTAGGTGTAACACGTCAGGCATGAACTTTCTAAGTGTTTAAAATGTTCTCGAACGTTGGGGGTAAGACATCCCCAAACCCCCTGGCGCCTCTGATTGTCGGTAAAAAATTCCCTCTCGCTTCTGACGTCGTATCGATTCTGCCGGTACTGTGAACATTGTCACTTTGCCGACGCAAAGAGCCCAACAGGCTAACTAATTAACATCACATCGAACCTACAACAAGGGAATTCATGTTTCTCAAACAACCCGCTTCAGTGGGCCTATCCAACAATCGAAGCAATAATATTTTATGTGTAACAATATGTTTGAAAAAAAATCAATTGGCTTCATTGGAAACCACGCGCGGGGCTAATTCACTTGTACTTGATGGCGGGTTTGATGTTGATAATGAAAACATTTCAATGCTAGAAGGGACCATTATTCCTAGGTTATTTTCGACGAGACAAGAAATTCCAACAGCGTTCCTAACGATTCTCAATCATAAGGCGTTCGGCTTGTTGTTTTATATAACATTCACAAGGGTTCCGTCAACACGATCGTCCCGCGTATGTTGGCACGGAGATGGCTTGTTTCAGCATTTATAGCCCAAACTACAAGTTAGAGTTCAGTCCCCTGATACGTTAGTATATATGACAAACTGTCATCATGTTTACTGGAATGGAGCAACCTTGACGTCGCAGTGCGATCTAAGTTGGTTACCTACTTAAAGAACTATAACAACTAAGCCACCGAGACCCCCCCCCCCCCAAGTACTTTAAGAGGGAGGTAAAGTGGAAACATTTGAATGGGGAATTCAGTGTTAATGTTTTAGAAAAGATTGATCAAACCTTACAAAGCACAGTAGACCATATCATACCTTTTTGGAAAGTTTGAAGACTTATCTAGTGACAACGCGAAGCGGAATTTTGATTTTCATCCCAGGATGGATATTATTGGACATTGTTAAAAAGTGGGTCACCTTTGTTTGTCATTGTTTTTAATATTTCCATCAAATGTCACAAAACAAAACATAAAATGAAAAATCTGCTTTGCGTTGTCACTAGATATATGCTCAAGCATTCCAACAAGACATGAAGTATTATTCTACGGTTTGGAAATATTGAGTAATCTTGTCTTGAAAATTAACACTGAATTCCCCATTTAAATGTTTCCACTTTACCTCCCTCTTAATTATGGGAAACGATCGGTGAATATGATCCAATGTAGAATCAGGTGTGAGTGTAGTGATTTGAATCGGGTTATATCTTCCCCTCAATCCCAATCATCATATCTCCCAGCACGCAATTCGGTATTGTAAAATAAATGATGACTGTGCTTGGTTATAGTCTCCTATGGGATCCATTATTTTAACGGTTAACGCCTCGGGAGATATTGGTTCCTCGGGAAGACAATCAGCAATGTTCCCCTCGAGTCATCATTGTTTATATTATATGTCTTATGTCAAAGAACATCCCTATATGAATCTGTATGGAGTGTATGTTTGGCGACCGGCATAGAATCTGTATGGAGTGTATATTTGACGACTTGCATCCCTATATGAATCTGTATGGAGTGTATGTTTGGCGACCGGCATAGAATCTACATGGAGTGTATGTTTGGCGACTGGCATATCATCTGTATGGAGTGTATGTTTGGAGACTGGCATAGAATCTGTATGGAGTGTATGTTTGACGAATGGTATAGAATCTGTATGGAGTGTATGTTTGACGCCTGGCATCACTATATGAATATGTATGGAGTGTATGTTTGACGACTGGCATAGAATATGGACGATACTTGGGAGCGGGACTGCATTAAGTTGATATAACTTATGACCGAATACCTTATAACTTTTGTTACAATATGTTTGAAGCAACGGTACTGATGGCTTGATACTATCTTATCACCGCGAAATATAACAGAATACATATATATATATATATATATATATATATATATATATATATATATATATATATATATATATATGCAGCGGACTCTTCTACTGCAGCGGACTCTTCTACTGTGTATATACGTATATGTAATTGTGTTACAGATGGTGGTGATCAACGCTCCCTGTATGGGTCTATAAAATATGATTAACATAGTGAAGTACTGATGAAAGTGCGTACCAACATGATAACGGAGGAGCATGAATAATGGTGGAATATTGATAATGGAGGAGCAGACTGACAATTCAAGATAGTCATATATATATGAGAGATATGCTCGTTCGATCTAGACTCAGACCTTGATTAACACGCAGTTCAATTAGCTTTTTAGCAATTTCAACATCATTATCCTTTGTTTGTGCTCAACACAATATTTTATGTCAATTTCCGACACAACCTAACAAAATTTAGCTAGTTCCATAGAAATAATTACATAAGAAATCGGATAACCGACCTGTGCCAGCGCCCTCCACACTTTCCAAATATATATATATATATAGTACATAGAGACGTGGATGCTGAATAACGTACATCACTACATATGAGGAATGAGTTATTCCAATGTGCATTATAGAACTTAGTTTAAACATATTTTATTGCCATATAATATATACATGTATATATACATACAACAATTGGGATTGGGAAACAAGTGCCGACACTTAGATTTGTCCCGTTCCCAGATAAACAAACATGGGTTAGAGAGGCACCGACCGAATCGACAAGGCAAATATACATATATTGTTAATGTATTTATAATGTGTATACTATATTAGAGCGGGTTGAACAACGGCGGGGCGTTGTATGCAGGACAATAATTTGCAATGTCATATAGTAAATCTTTGGTATATAAATTCAGTGAGATCTTGGTTACTGGTTACTGAGGGGGCGTGATAAGTACTGGATTAATGGTCTGATGTGTGGTGGGAGTTGTGGCCAGGTCGGGCGGTGCCTCACTAAGCAAAGTATAAAACGGCAAACAAAAATATATTTTTTCAATTAGTGCAACAAAGAAAATGGTATATTGGGTAACTCCCATACATGTATGTAATTTTGTTTTGTATTATGTTTTATAATAAGTAAGAAGTTTTGTAGTAAGACTGATCCAAGTCCACTGGTTTCACGAGAATCGTTCTGACAGTGCAATGTATTTATGAACTTGTTTGGATCATTCATTCAATAGCCAATGGCTTCCAGATGACCTTGACCCAATATAGGTAGCTTTAATGTCAGTGTGACGTCATATGAGAGTGAGTTCTTCACAATGTGTGGATGATCTGATCAACACGACTGCTTATCACCAACGGACGCGCATCGCTGCTATCATTCCGACACCCTGCCAACACCCGCCACTATCAGAATGAATGCCCGTTCTTGTGTTCTGATACAATCAAATCCTATTGGAGTAGTTTGATTGGGGTTTATAGTCATTCGGGGACTAGGACACACCACGGCATTATCAGTGTTATGGACGGAGAAAAGACCGAGTATAAGGTTAACTTTACCAGAAAATCACTCCGCTGCATCTAGAAACCAACGACCCGTGGAAATCAACTGACAAACTTAGATAGAATAAGGTTACCCTCTCTGCGTGGATCACAAATCAGCGCATCTGGGAATTAGTACCAGCTACACAATCGCTGGGCGGCTTATGTTGGTCTAATACCCCACTCACCTTACCAACCAATTTTTAAGTTTCTCACATATAATCACAAGGTCCAAGGGCACTAGTACTTGGCTCTAAATGAATCGATCACGAGTCTATGATGATATCTTATAATGCGTATGCATGCACTTATTATTGTAATTTATAGAGATTTTATGCATGCAGCCTGTGTTAGATCCCTTTGATACCTATGGAATTCGACACTGGTATGGGTGTGGTAATCAAGAGGCATAGAGTAGGATTTTTGGCATCTGGAGGGATTAGCATACACAATACCCCGTGACGCACATAATTCGAGTATAGCTACAAAATATATCCCTTACATATAATCAAATGAGATATATTTTGTCATCACGATCCATGTAGTTTCTGCGAGCAATGCATGTATCGTGGATAGGGTTATATTGTGCGATTAGCTTGTGAGCAATGCATGTGCCATGGATAGGGTTATATAGTGCGATTAGCTTGTGAGCAATGCATGTATCGTGGAGAGGGGTGTATATGAATCATGGAGAGGGGTGTATATGTATCATGGGTATGGGTATATAGTGCGATTAGCTTGTGAGCAATGCATGTATCATGGATAGAGTTATATAGTGATCAAAACAAGTTACATTATGTCATGGTAAATAATTGGGGTCCCCTGGTCCTTAATGTGGCATGTACACTCTGGTAGACCACATCGCCCACTCAGTTACAAACACACTCTCATAGGCGCCATGTATAATGGGGCTCGATATCTATGCCATACTTTCGTGGAATCGTCTCACCCTCTTCGACCCAGACGGCATAAGTGCGCATTTCGCTATGGGCTTGATTGATGGTCGCAATCCTATATACTTCACATACAGAAAATTGCTTTAGTTGCCAATTAACTGCGTGTAAAAGCACCGGACCTGTTAATCAGGTGTCTGGGAAAGCCATGTAATAACAGGGCATGCCATTGAACCGAGTCCCGATACCAGGACAGCACGAGGACGTGAGAAGCCAGCACGGAATGGATAGACCCGAGGGAGTGAAATTACCAACTGCATCTCTTTGACGCAGAAAGAAATTTAGAAATCCCAGAAATTCAATTTGGACTCATTGGTTTGGAGGGGTACCTCAAAATATCCAACTGATTGCAATTTCGGCCCAAATATTTGACCGAAAGTAGAAGATATTCGAATTTTGGTTTAAGGGCTTTGTCAACCCATTTCCCCCAAAATCTGATAGAGTAAAAATGAAGGATTATGTTCAATTATATAAGTAATCACAGTAGCCAAGCCCATGGATGCACAATTTTAAGAGTATAATTCGTGATGGATTATCATAGGAAAACAAAATGTGAAAGAGTCCAAAATAGCTGGGATATGTATCAGCCTTTGTGCCAGTGTGTGGCAACTGGCCCATGAAGGATTATCACATGAGTGCTGACATATTGAGTGGTTACAAGGTGGTGGACAAAAACGAAGCTCAAGAAATTATTTTATCAACTCACTACTGTCCATAGATAACCCTTTGCTGCCATTTTCCCAGTTGGCCATGTTGGGGAAGTAAATCTATCATCTGTAAACAACTGGTTATGACTATGTTTTTGTTGTGCATCATTCTTCACAGTGTTCAGTACACATTTCCATATTTTTTCTTAGAAATAGATTTTGTGTTTGTTGGATTTGGGGACGAAAACGATAATTTTTATAACCTCTATAAAGTTCACATTTTGTTTTTCTAGGATATCCATCATGAATAATACTCATAAATTGGTGCACATATTGGCTTGGTTACTGTGATTACTAATACAATTAAACAGAATCCGTTATATAACTCTATCAAATTTTGGGGGAAATGGGTTGACGACAAAGCCCGTAACCCATTTTATACTAAATGGATTATCCCACTCAGGTATAAAGTATTCACTACTGTGTGATTAGAATGGTCTATTATTCACCAAGAGGGGGTTTTCACGAAAAACAAGAAGGCGATAAAAGTGCAGAAGAAGTCTAATTTACTGGAGGGAAATATTCAGTGAGTATTTAGTATCGAAAGGGTTGGAATATCATAAAAAAAATCAACCTGCCTTTGATTTGATATTTCTAACTAATGACAGTAATGTTGTCGCAGGCATGAAATGCCAGCATTTACTATTGAAACTTCTGGCCAAAGTACAGGCGACCAGGAGAAGGTGGGCATCTGGTGGAAAATAAAACAAGCCACTCACACGCAAACGGACGTAGTTTGTTTCAAATCAATGAGTTTGTGGCAAGAGGCGATATATCACCCGGATGTATAGTAGTCTGGTTTGATTTAGGAAATCAGCTACGGGCGTATTATAGGTTAAATACGCCATAAACTGTGTTGTCGCAGTTAATGTCCTCCACATAACGAAGTGAATACTCTCCACTGATTGATCCAGAGCAAATTAACGATTAACGACGACGATTGACAAATGGATGGACATTTCTGTTAACCCTTTGCCTGGTAGATGCGACACCAATCCGAAATGCTTTCCCTTGTTGCAGCAATGGGTCAGTTCTCAAATATACATATGAATTATCGCCCCTCCTATTCTACAACAATCGATTGATCCCTGCCCTAGATACTAGACTTCCTAACCGGACAAGACTCTCTATATTTAGCAACCCTATATATGGTCATGCCCAATCAAAATATTCTCTGCATAGGTATACACACCTCATCGCCATCCTTTGATTCGATCCTTGATTCTTTAACTATTCAGATCTAACAAATTTCAAATTATTATACAAATTCGACACCTCATACCCGTCACACAAAGCCTTTATATTTAATTTGTTAATCTATGTTTGAATATATATATTGCTGTAGTGAGTGGAGGTTTACTAACGTTCTAGAACGTGTCCTCCAATCTCGTATACACAATTTATGTACATACATTATTTGACATTAAATATGATTAAGTCAAAATTGATTATCAGCGGTTTAATCATTCAAATTGTTTCCGTCAAATAAATATTTCAAAATGAATCAAAATTGTCGAACAAAATGACGGATACACATCTTCGAAAGCTGAAGCAATTATAAGCACACGTGTGTGAACTGGTTAACGTTATTACACGAGCTGGTTAACTTTATTACACGAGCTGGTTAACGTTATTACACGAGCTGGTTAACGTTATTACACGAATTGGTTAACGTTATTACACGAGCTGGTTGTGACGCGATGGTAAACGAGAACCGGATGTTCGAGTTTTATCTCCCGGCACGACAAGCGAGTGAAATAACGTTAACATGTTCACAAAACTGTGTTATTCTATGTTTCTACGAATATGGCAACTATAGTTTGTCGATAGCTTGTGTGGGAACTATTCCTGGCGATTTGGTTCTCTACCGAGCTTTATTTACATTCTCTACCGAGCAAAGTTTCATATTCGTAGCATTTTTGCTCATTTTCGTGACATCACCATACTCAAAGCAATTTTTCTGCCACAAGTTACCTCGCATCATTCCAACAGAAAGAGCAATGGACACACAAGTGAAAGTTAGTAATATATGTCCAAAAATCGGGTCATTTTATCGTCAGAAATTCAAATGTTATTGGGAAATGACTCGGTATTTGTCAGTTGGTGAGGAATATTCTTCTTTTCCACTACATTTTCACAAACTAATACTTGTACAAATTCCTCGTAACTTTGTAAATATGGCCATCCGTGATATCCAATGGGGGATGCTAAAAAAATCAACTATAACTCGCATTGTTTTTTAGAAAAGAAGCTAAAATGAAAAGATTCCGGTTCTCTATTGAGGGCTCCGATTCTTTGTAACTTAATCGCGGTGGCTTCGGTTCTCTACATATATGCGGAGTAGTTATTACATGTCCACATCTAACCAGTATAGCGTATATGCCCAGGAACTGTGTTGTGGAAGGAATAATTTTAATGGCCTTGCACTGTGTTTCTCCTCAGATTTGAGACAATTATATGGCAGTGTACGATAGAATGTAACGCCGAAATCATGTTCAAACAATTATTGAGCTAAAACAAGATATTATATATAGGGTTCATATTACCTAAATACATTTATCTGTTCACAATTAGGATATCTCTTTCTCACAAGTTACGACACGCAAACAATTATTGGGCATATATATACGGTACCATATTATTGTTTCTTACGGACATTATTTATCTTCGCGTGCACGCAAATTTTTCATATCTCGTTTGAAGTTTCTCTATTGATTGGGACGTATAGCATAAGACGTTTCAGCCAGAGGGATCATAAATTTAGCCTATATGATTGGGCAATAGTTGTTTTGTTTTATTTTAGTATAAACTGGGACAGGAATTGTGACTATTATTAGAACTGTATAACATTTTTACAGAAATTTTATTTTATGATAATTTTTGGTGAATTATATGTGATAGTATTCGTTTCTCGTGCATCTTTAGGCGCAGTGAAGCAAATAAGTCTGCCATCGAATTTAGTACTTTTTTTCTTTTTGTTGTTGCTGTTTTGTCGATCCCTCGGGTTGGTTCAAATGACCCGCCAGTTCTTCTAGAAACCAATCTTCTAATAATAATAACGTGCCATCTCTGGCTGCAATTTCCATCTCTGTCTTGTGATTTGACAAAAAAACTTTTCTGCAATGTAATGACTTCGGCTCTATCTCGCGATGACATAAAAATGTGGTCATTAATATTAGGGACCACTATATGACGCTATACATAGCGAGATACTTGCAATTGCAATTAAGTGCTCTTTGACTCTGCTGTGTCATATTGAGTGTAACAATGCGGACGGCGTGTACTACTTTATCTGAGGCAGAGAATCGAGTTATTCATTTTTAACTTTTGTTTTACACACACTGATGGCCAGTGACTATAACTTCATGGTAGCGCTATATGAAACCCACGAAACACCGTTCTAATGCTGTTGTTTGTTTTACGTTTTATGCCGCGATTGCTCGATAGATAATCGGAATCATCACTGAAAAATGCTCACGAAACACGGTAGAGAACCAAATCTCCAGGAATAGTTAGAACGATTAGCGGCCTTATTTGATGCTGTCTTTAGTATGGAACGTATCGCGGCTCATTCGCAACTAATCGATTTGTTATGTTGCACGGACTTCGTTTGGAAATAGAACAAAGTTGACTGAGTACTGCATGAACAAAATGTTCATGTCTGCCACGGGCTGAGTACTGCATGAATAATATGTACCTGCCTGCCACGGCCAAAACAAGACAAGACAAAAACCAAGGCCATCGTGTGGACACAAATCAGCATCAAATAGCTCATATGTTTCGACGCAAATACCCCAAACAAGGCCAAAACCAAGGCCATCGTGTGGACACAAATCATAATCAAATAGCTCATATTGTTCGACGCCAAAACCCCCAAACAAGACCAAAACCAAGGCCATCGTGTGGACACCGATCAGCATCAAATGTCTTGTATATTTCGACGCAAATACCAAATCAGAAATCAACACTGTATCCTACATGGGTGCGTCTCGGTGGTCTCCCTAGGGAGAAATATTTCAACGTTCTAAGTAAATTGATTCCACCGAAGTCGAAACGAGCAACAAACAAGGACAATATTGGCATCACGCGGACAGCTATCCGCATCAAATTGAATATATGTCGATTCCAATACCCCAAACAAGGGCAATATCCATATCATATTGACACCAATCAGCATCAAATGGCTTGTAGATATCGACGCCGATATCAATTCAGAAACCAACACTGCAACTTGTTCTAAGCAATTACAACAAATGACTTACGTCACATCGATTAGTTTTGTCATGGCTGAAGGTTTCATTGCTATCGCCAATGACAAATTGTCAGAAACAGAATCGATCATCGATAAAATGGCGATTAATGTCTTGTTGATAAATGATAAATACGAATTTTCAATATGGGTCAGTGTTTCGCATACCGTTTGTGTGTATGTGAACTCTGTCATGCGCAGAAATGTCTAAACTTCAACACCGATCGTTAATTTGTAAATCAGAACAACATTTTAAATGGATGACGTGCAAAACATAGGTTTCGCAGACTCACGGTTAGTCACCACGATTACAAATAGGACACTACGTCACCAAGTTATGCGCAAATTCTAACTATAACCACGAAGACATAACCTTCATAACTTATTGAGTCTCAATTTCTTCGGTTTGAACCAAAAACTACTATTAATCATTCCATGACTGCAGCTTCCAGAAATGTTTGCGAGAACCCTGTTCCAATGCATTCCCTTATATGCGAGTCTCCCATATAGGGAGTCTAACAATATTTGCCTTGACTGTGTAAGCCAGTGGCATTCTCTTATATATGTGAGGCTCCCTATGAGTGGGAGACTTGCATAATATAAGATAATTCACTGGCACAGTATCTTTAATGATCCACCAGCGCTGCCCCGCCATGGAAGGGTTAATACACAGCACTCACCGGATAAGGTTTGTTATATCATACAACCAACAAATAATTACGAAACCTACCGATAACTGTCATCAATTAGTAGAATTTTATAGAAGATTGTTGCGAACATTGTGCTTATTGTGTTAGATGTCGCGAACATTGTGCTTATTGTGGTAGATGTTGCGAACATTGTGCTTATTGTGGTAGATGTTGCGAACATTGTGCTTATTGTGGTAGATGTTGCGAAGCGTTGTAAAATTTCAATAATCATATTCACCGTCGTCGTTTTGCTCGACATAAATTTATCCAGTAATTATTGGTTGAAAAGTCAAACAATAAGAACAAATTCAACCTGTAAAATCCCAACAAATGTTGTGTGGGTATGAAATTTCTAACTGATGTTAAAAAATTTGACCACTCCCTGTCGCCACGCCCCGCATGCGTCTGCTGTTACTGCAATCAAACTAACTGCCGCAATCCACCCACGGAGACGGGTAGGGCTCATTCAACTTGGCATGTTTTTAAAAACTATTTATTATACATTGTCAATACATTAGCTACTGGAAGCGTGTGATTATTTGTAGGAGAATCGGGGCAAAGGCGTGTATAAAAATGTATGTCAATAGTGCGGTGAATCATTGGTCGATCAGTTGATCAGTAGAAAGTCAGGTGGACGAGGAGTCAAGGCAGCCGCTTCTTCGATAGAGCCTAACTTACTAAGGAAGAGCTCATTTTCTTCGCTAATTAGTTCGTTAGTGCTATGTCTGTCCTCGTTAAATCTTGTTTATTCAAATCGATACATGTTGTACAATGACAAAGTACAGTTCGGCAAGGGTGCTGTGAGATGAAACAAGACCACCGGTATTGTGCGGCTCAGTATGCGCCCGTTTGTTTGTGAATACAGTGTCATAAAATCAGGTGACTTCTAAGTCGAAACAGAGCTATATCTGATACAAACATCATTCAGTGGCACTGCCATATTTGAACCTGAACTGAATCTTTGGACGATAAACACATAAAACTCGCGCTATCGGTCACAATCCAAATGTTAACGAACGCATCGATGGACGGACATACGGATAAGATCTTCTTTCTTTTTTTAACCGCCGTAATACGTCAAGGGACCGCAGTATAGCGTGGCCAATGTTAAGAGTCGACATGGCGACAAAGTATAATAAACCGCCGTAATACGCGAAGGGACCGCAGTATAGCGTGGCCAAGGTTAAGAGTCGACATGGCGACAAAATATAATAAAGCGCCGGTAATGCTGAATGATACAGATTGCTTTTATGTGTGACCATTATATGGAAAAGTGGGTATCTGACCAGGTTACCTGACTGTCAGGGTATCGAACACCACACCTAGCACATTAGAATGATAGAAAGCAGAGTAATGCACTGGCAGGTTGACCAATATGCCTTTTATGAATTCAAACAATGACATTAGTGAAAAGCAAAACGGCTTAAAATATATTTGCCATAAGAATTTTCCACACAATACTGCATGTCGGTGCAAAATGCACGGGCTATTTGAAAATGTATACATTGAATTGTCCAATATATATATCAAGTTTCCCAAACACATCCTATGGTTTGTCATTGTATTCCAAATAAGCGGTAACGAATGATACATTTCGGTTGATTGCGATTGGTTGTTAGTCACTTTAGACGGCCAAACTAAATATTTTCCAGGGATTCCAAAACGCATAACCACCGGCGATACTGGTGTGGATGAGATAATCCACGGTCATACTGGTGCGGGTGAGCTAACAAGCTTGTGCCAAGACAAATTTCCTTCATTACCAGAAACAACACATCGCTTCTCTGTGATTTCGGGATTTAATTGGGTCATCGCGCAAGGATCGTGTCATTCAGATGGTATCTGTTCGTATCGTGATTGATATCAGGCTGTATAATCAATATTCATTTTATCCATTCACGAATCACACCACAATCAATGATCAATATTCATCTTATCCATTCACGAATCACACCACAATCAGATGGAGAGTTAATTCGCCCGTGGCTTTCAACCCCCGGTTGTTTGCAACTCGGTGATCTAACAAACGTTTCACGCAGGAATGCCACACAAACAATGACCCCATCCCACCACCCCCGCCAAACTTTGGTCATAGTTTTCAACAGTAAGTTGGTTATGAAACCATGACCCACAACTCATCTCGGCCCAATTGCTCCTTGATCAACAGGCATGGCATGAAAATCCTCAAATATAGAAAATAATTTATGGGTAGTTGCTTTACTAAATGAAAATAATCATTCAATTTCACGAATCAAGAATAATTAAGTCTCCTCTCGTGATCTTGAGATATGATATCATGGATATATGAACTGCACTTGTGAAAAAAAATATTTTACAGAAGTTCTTGCTACCTGAAACAGTGAAATTTTAAATATTGTTCATGCCATAAACGTAAAGTAAATGAGGCTGTAATATCCAATTGGTCGATGGTTCTTAAATATTGTGTCCCAATAATAATCCCTTGTCAAATTACACAAAGATATTCCTAACAAATATTGAGAAAATCCATTTTGAAATACCAAGAAATGTTGGCAAAACGTGCGTCTGACCTTTAAGCTCATATAGTCTTAACTAAAACTGTAAGGTTTCCTGACAGTGTGTATACGTGATGGCAGTGACCAGTCCCGCGTAGCGAGGGAACGGAACTCTTCTATGTAGTTTGGCTGTTCGTTTTGGGATCTTTGAAAAAGCACTCCCCGAATGTCCTCTTGAGTTGCAAATTGTCTATGATATTTAAACCCACCCCTATCTGATCTGTTCCAACCGTCGACCCTTTTAGTCAACATTTGGTCGAAAGTTTAAAACATTCTAAATCCTTGTTCTGAAATAACACATTTTACACAAAATAGGATTCCGATGCAAAGAATACTTCTTAGAGTGATTTCACAAAACCATATGTTTACAGTGAAGGAATTAACCTTTTCATGACTGGAGCTTCCTGAAATTCTGCGAAAACTATGTGCCAATGCATTCTCTTATATATGAGAGTCTGACATATGGAGCCTCGCATATATAAGAGAATACATTGGCCTAACAATATTTACCTTGACCTTGTATGCCAGTTCATTCTCTTATGTATGCGAGGCTCCCTATGGGATACTGACGTATATAAGATAGTGCAATGGCACATGATCGTTAACGTTGCACCATTATGAAATGGTTAATATATTATCGACGTGACGACAGAAACCGATTGAAACCATGATGACATATTTTATACTCATATCGAATCCCGGCATGGTCGAATAATGGGGTCGAACCCCGGCATGGTCGAAAAATGGGGTCGAACCCCGGCAAGGTCGAAAAATGGAAGCGAGTTTTTCAGTATACTCCATGTCGAATTCCGGCATGGTCTAAAAATGAGAGTGAGTTTCAAGATTTTAGGCTAGGGTTAAGGTTAGCGTTAGGGCTAAGGTTAGGGCTATGGTTACGGTTACGGTTACGGTTAGTGTATTCGTACATGGAGGACATACCTAAAAATGGGAGCGAGTTTCCAGATTATCTAATCAACTCGAGTTGAATGACATGAATGACATGTCAGTACGATGATAAAGACACGTTTACACGATTGACATTATGTCACGACCACCAAAGGTTAGAAGGAACTAAATAAGTAGAATTACGTTCCTTTCGTTTTTACACCCAATCTCGAATACGAGTAATAAATTCTGGCACGCGATTGGCGTATAATATTTCAATTAAATTTACAAATTCAAAAAATATAATACCCATGGCATGTATATAATTGGGTTTTCCCTAGTCTGAAATGCGTTCGTGTCCAAACATTGATGGGAGAATGAGGCTGGGTATTTGCTTTCGTCAGCAGTTCAAATTTTTTGAAAAAGTGGGATAGCGTGGAAAACGTGTGTTGAACAGTTGAAAAAAGTGTGACTCAGATAGTACTCAAACATGGTAAAAGATGCCAGAAGGGTTGGGCTTCACGAAGGGTTGGGCTTCACGAAATTTATGATTTCGTGCAATTCGTATATAGCAAATTTAGTGGGCGGGGCCAAACGTTAACACTGAGGCCTATGAAAAACATTTAGTTCCTTCTAACCAAAATCCTGAGATAAAACGAAGCACACGTTTACACTGATGGAAAATGCCCACGCATTGCGTAATCTAACCCAGTACATTCCCCAGCTATTATATCTGGCCTTGAGGTAATGGTTCAATTTGTATGTTATCCTCTCCTAGGTCACGAATCTGTACTCTAGTTAACGCCCGTAGAGATCTTATTCCACAGTTCAAAACCTGGGAACTTTTTGATGTTCTGACCGCATCTGACAGGGAACTTTATAACAATGAACAAACAGGACAGGGAATATATGTCGTCGTTAATATCTGTTCCTTGATAATCTACTTCAAAGTATGTGGTGGTCCCACGCAGTTCGATGTTGCATTCTTTATAGTGATATTAGTGAGCCGATATCACAACAAGCATTGAATTAATTACCCTGGATAAATTGCATGATTGGAAGTGGCGCAGAGCAAAATCCCCCACAAATAATAATACATTCTCGAGCTGGGACCTTTACCTACAGATGAATAGACTACATGTATTAAAGTGGTGTGAAACACTCCGGTATGGTTATCAAATAGAAATGGAGAATAATCTTGTTCAAAGTAATCATTTTTAGAAATAGTATATCCAAATTGACAACACACACCGTCATCCTTATGCATTAATTAAATACAGTCACTCTCGATGGCGAAATTGTTTTAGTTCGTTTATCGCCGATAGATGCGTCCCGAGTCGGGTAGTAAATATTTACAATTGAGCGTAGTTCTGGCGATGTTTTCTATGGAGCTTCAAATTTGGCGATGTTAGTACAATGTTACATTCCTCCAGCTGTCGTAGCGCCTGAATACTAACTTATCAGTTTCACGAACCCGAACAAGTACCTAATATGTCTTTAACCAACAGCTAATAACAAAGAAATATTTTCCCTGCGTTATTTTTTAGAATTTATAAGGTTCTCTGTCAAAACTTCAAACAATTCCCAGGTTTTGTACTGGTGGAATATGATCTCTACGGGCGTTAGCTATAGAGATTCATGGCACGATTTAATCCTCTCCATGCTATTTCGTAGTTTTTATTTGTGTTAAATGCTCGCTGGAACTAATGTTCCACATGTCAGTTTCAGATTGATAGAGACATATCAATGTATCTGGTAAATTACTGGTCCGTTTAAGATCTTTATGGTTATTTGCCATGTTAAACTTAAGTGTTGACTTATATAATAAACAATACATGGTATTCAGACAGAAAATGCACGTTATGCAACCAAGAGCTAGGCGACGAATATCACATTGTACTGAAATGTCAGAGTCTTGTAGATATCAGAAAAAAATATTTGAAACCGTTCTATTATACTCGGCCAAACACACACAAATTAAACGCACTCTTCACGACAACAAATAGAAAAACGATAACTAATATCGCAAACTTCCTGCGCGAAGCCCAGCGTATCATGGGACCCCCCTGAGGCAAAATTTACCGGCTTATCTCATAATTCTTTACCACCTCACACGACCCCCGCCACTGACCGCCCCACCCACCACACCCTCGATATTACCATGTTTATATTATATATCTTTCGAGTTAGTCTGCCCCCTTCTATTTAAACTGTATCGCATGCGCAACATTCTACTGCATTGAACATTCTGTACTAATTATGTCTCAATTATGTCTATTCTATGACGATCTGAGTTAAATTAAAATATCTATCTATCTATCTACAAACACAAACTTCCCTATCCGAGTAGAATGCAATTTATTTGGTTGGAACATTGTGTCTTCGGAATACTTGGTACACATTAAAACGCAATAGATTGATAACGTCGTGTATCAGTGGGGTGTCTTGTTATAAGTGTTTGTTTGTCCTTGAGAAAGCCTGATTGGCATAGAGCAGGTTCTATTTCCACCCGCGGTTGGCAATTGGGTCATTGAATCGAAGAAGCGCACTTTTTAGACGGCAATGGTTAGCCCAACATGCTGAGACTTAATGGCGAACCTGATCGTGTAAACGACCTTAATCCTTCCGTGACGGGAGCAGCGCTGGTGCAGCATTAAATATCCTGGGATAATGTATGTCTGGGGTTTAACCCCTGGATGATCGAAAGGGTCGATAGGCCCTCTCCTTCACCCCTAAATAAATAAAGATCCTGTACCAATGCATTCTCTTATATATGCAAGTCTCCAATAGGGAGCCTCGCATATATAGGAGAATGCACTGTCTTACAATGTTATTGTAAATATTGTTAGGCCAATATATTCTCGTATATATGCGAGGCTCCCTATGGAGAATATATTGCATTGGCACAGAGTTTTTGACAAATTTCAGGAAGCTCCAGCCATGAAATTGGGTCGTAGCGTGATCAAATTTGTTTTGAAATTAGATTCTTCTTTGGCTTGTGACAATAAATGGTGATCAATTTAACATGATACAATACTCTCCGTGACATATATTATACTGATGTTAATGGTAAGTTTATCTACCCCTTTTCAACTACTACATGCACTCCCGTTCACTTTCTCTTTCCTATCCCTTCATCTATAAACTTTATTATTCGGACCATACAGAACAAAACCCGTCTGCTATATCCCAATGGTATCAATTGGGGTAACATTTATTTTCTGAGGATAGGACTTAACAAAAGCCCCAAAGCTTGTTGCCCAATCCTCTTTTGAACACTTTAAGATTATATGTTATGTATTTTTTGTTTGTATTTCTGTTCTGTTTAGTGTTCAAATAACATATTGTTTAAACCAAATGGTTTACTTGTCCATATCGAATAGTAATGATATTCTTACTGAGACAGTGCATAAGGATGTATTATACATATATTGTATAGATTATAGTGCAGGGGTTTACCCCGGCGACAGCCCCTAGACATTCTGATGTTTATAGCCGTTTAATGAATGTTTTATGGACCGTAGTTCTGAATGTCGCGACGCGCTCCTACGCTTAAGTAGAATGCTGCTGAATATTTGACGTTGATAACACGTGGAATTGGTCAGTTTGCCATCCCCCCGTAGGCCCTTACATATACAGTCTATATAATATTCTAATCTATATTAATAACAGTCGCCGCCGTTCAGTAACATCTATTCATGGCGACGTGATGTACGGACTAGGTCGTTCGGAGTAGTGCAAGTAATCTCTACCATGCAGAGTTGCAAATCTTACCAATATTCACCTGTCACAACATGCACCGATTAAATTATATCTGCTATTAAATTAATCTACCACCGAGTTAACGCGTAAAACATGCAACTCACATCGTTTTACCAAAAAACAATTGAATTCACTGCTATCGGGGTCCATCAGTTGTCTCCGTGAAATGTGCCATTCACATATCAATGCAATATGAGATGAAATAGTATGGTGTAGGTAGACAAAATAGTTCCACGAAAATCTGGCAATTATTTCAGGGGGGAGTCGGAAAAAAATTGCAGGCACGTATGTTTGGACTTTCGACCTTTGTTGTGACCCACCCACCCCCGCGTTCAATTTTTTTTCCGTTTTCGGCAGTTTTTTTCGACCATTTTTGGACATCCACCCCCCCCCCCTTTTAACACTAAAACAGAGAATTGCGGGGGGGAATTCACTGTAAACAGCTGTATATTAATTTATGTGCATACTTTTGGTCATGGATGTTATCATTGACATGTAAATAGGAACAAGTCATTTTGGGGTCATTCGGTCCAAAAAAACATGGCTGCCAGCAGCCATCTTGGATTTTAATATTCAATCCATTAGCATGGGCTAAAGGCTATACTGTTTGTCTGATCATCATGAAATTTGCCATTTATGTTAATATTGACATATAGATGTGTTTTAAGCCAAACTCATTGCAAAAACAGTCAAAAAGACTTGCAGGAAAAATATTTTTGAGTTGCGGAAAAAATTATACCAGAATCGTGTTCAAGCCGGTCACTAAACTTATGAGATTCCCTAAATAATCAGGGGGGTGGAAAAAAGTTTTTTCCGGGCACGTATGCCGGGGTGGGTGGGTGGTCGATAGGACCACCATGATCAGTCTCGCTGCCGAAATCCTTGTTGTATGTGCATTTCTCTGAATTTACGAGAATCTTGTAAAAACCGGTGCTGTGAATATTGGTAAGATAGACAACTCTGGTAGATATTGTAGCGCAAGCAGAGTCGACATATAGGGACGTAGCAACCGGTCATTGGCTGGGAGGGGCATATACAGGGTGTTCCACTATACCAATATTGAAATATGCTATGTGTTCATCAAGTCACATTAATTAATTAATATTCCACTGCATTAGGATTATCCCTCTTTGGATGGCGAACACTACCGGAATTGCCGACTCCACGGGTCGCCTATACTCGAGTGCACTCCGAGGTTGTATCCCTTTAGAACGTTACTTCCAGTAGACGTGCGTATTTCTCATTTCCCTGATTCGGGCGCGGTCCACTGGGACCAGAATTATCCCATTTTCTCGTCTGATATAGAAATCTATTGATGCCAGCGATGCAATGTTCGTTTCATGCGTGTCAATAGAGGCTTCTAGGTTGCAGTTATTGAGTACGTCATCGTTAGCCCCTCGGGAAGCGCCCTTGAATTAGCGATATTAGACGTCCTATTTATTGCATTCGTCTTTGGCGCGAATGGGAGAACACAATTCATCAAATACCCACTCTCATGAATAATGCAAACAATATACGTAAGGTGCTTTCCAAACTGGCAGTTTTTACATCCATGCCGACCAAATATAGAAGTAATTGTATATTTGGACGCCTTCTAGCTATCACGTGATTAATTTTATAATAGATGCAACGATGTCTTCCCCTGCGGTTACTTACCGACAAGTTTACATATTGCATATATTGGCGCGGACGCATTATTTTCTATGCCGACATATTTGATAGAAACTTATATATACAAAGTCAAGAAATAGAGCACCCAGTTTATAGCGGTATTTCAAAACGAGTCCAGTAAATGAGGTCCAGACATAATTTACTGGACGAGTTTGTAATTCCGCTATAAACTGGGGCTGAATAGGTCACTCTCAGTGGTTTTCTGTGATAAAGTTACCCAGGTTCCTAAATTTGTGATAAAGTTACCCAGGTTGGAGAGAATTGTGAAAAAGTTACCCAGGTTAAGCAAATCTCACAATATCAACTCTATTTAAAAGTGACAGAGGAAATATTGTTAAGTTTTGGCAAGTAATAGGCCTTATTAAGCATAAATTAAGACATATTAGTACTGTAGACTGTAGTTCGTCATTTTGATCGCAAAAATGAATAATTTGTTGCTACACATGAAATGTTATTAACCTGGGTAACTTTATCACAATCCTCTCCAACCTGGGTAACTTTATGACAATTTCGGGAACCTGGGTAACTTTATCACAGACAACCGGTGAGAGTGACCTATTCAGCTAAACTGTGGCGAGTTGTAGATTAAATTTTATGTTATTTTATAATATTATTAACTAAATATTGATTATTGTCTGATCTTAATGGACTTGTTCAAACTTTTAATGACCACGAAAATGACAATTAATGGAAATTGTAGACATATGCAGTTCGATTCCCGTTGCATCTGCCGTCTGCTTTTATCACCTTAACAGAGGGGTCTCCTGTAAGTTTCTGTAACTTGTACCCCAATCCCTTTGTAAATTGAATAATTCACAATAAAATATGTCTAAAGTAAAATCACCTTAACATCCCTCCAAATCAATAATAGATCACTCCGTATAGAAAGGGTTAGTCATTTGTGCCAAATAAAGTGACCGAAAGTTTGGTCTAAAACAACAAATTATCACTAACTACAGCAAACTAACTAAGTAAAATCAATGGGAACAAGTTCAACGTACTTATGATGTAAAATGTCCAACTGATGATGTGTCTGGCATGAAGTTTCCAACCGCTGGCCATCTTGACCATAGTTAATGAAAACACCCCCTCTCACATACACACCCAAACCCCAGAAGCCACGTCCCTGATGTCAGCAAAGTGTGCAGACAACACGTGTGTAATACGCGAGGCATCAAAGAAGATATTAGATTTCTTTATTACATATTAGCACCGTCTCCAGGTGTGTAGAACAAAGGGAAGCTACTCTTATCTTGTATCATGTTCTTTGTACTATCAATGGCGGTTGTGTAATTGGCGGTGTAAACATTCCGACACTTAAAATCGAACCATGTCCCGTTGAATGAGGTTTTGTTGGTTAATGAGGTTGCGAAGACGCCTTGATATTATGTGAGACTCGGTTTTATGGTCTAAAGTTAATTGGGTAAACGACTGTTAACTCGTTTCTTGAATATCGATGCCATACTTGTATATAAGTTTATGTTTTCTGAAGGACATGCGAGTATTTCAACGCTGAAAGGGAGTCGTGGTGCAACGGTTTCCAAGGCAAAATGCTTCAAAAACACATGGTGATCAAGTTTAATCGAAATTAACTTCAATGAACAAAATTAAATCGACGCGACGTGAACACCCAATTTTAAGTATATTATAATTTGTGGTCCTTAATAAAAACACACCATATTGATCGTTACTCCGTAGACACAGTCTAGAAGACGAAATGTGCCTCGTCACAGCAAATATTCAGACCTGTTGCAGAAAGACACCCTTACAAGCCGATACCAGTTTTGGCAAGACACTAGCTCAAATAGACCGTCACGTGGATTCACATGTATACTGCATTGTATTGTGTTGTGACTGCACTTTTCTAGATGGTGCATGTATGTTCTGCTTTAAATACAAGTCACATTGTCCCAGATGAACTGCATGTACATCGCCATAGCACTCCTCTAACAGCTAAATTCAAATCGTTGATATATCCATTATAAAACGAGAGGCCGATCACGATCGGCAGATGTTAACCCATCCCTTGGCGATAAAAATTTAATATGATCGGATAAATGAGAGTTTTGGTGTTGAATTATAGAGTATACTGTTATGTACTATTATAGACAAATGTACATAACACAAATTATTGGAATTTATGGGTCACTGGCATTTATATAAGAGAATGCACTGGTACAGGATATGTAATGCTAAACCGCCACAGCCAGCAAGTCCGTGGGTTAAATGTGTAGGTGTGCCCTGGACATGGAATACTTGGGTTAAGAGAGTCCAATTTAAGTTTACAATAATAATGTGTCCTAGTATACAGATAAGCAACCTCACCACTGACCCATTAATATCAATTATATAGCACAGCTGTCAAAAAATCACAGGAATTGTTTATGTTGAACACTGACCTCAATAAACCAATAACAATTATAATGATATCAGACCATCTGAAGATATAACTCTGCAGCACAGATGTCCAAGTCTACTGTTAATATCATGTGATGTTTATTGTTGAATCTTTATTTTAATTAGATACCACAGGCTTCTTTATCAGATTATTTGCACATTGGCATAAGAGACATCAGAAAATAATATAGCTTTATCAATAGCTACTAGTAAGTAGTCCAAATGACCGATTTAATCAAATTTGGTGTGGTGATTCGGGGTACCCTTGGCAGAGTTATAATGGTTACAATTGTTTTTAATTATTTAAAAAAATTAAAGGGACACATTGGAAATCTTTTTATCAACTTGTATCATAATCATCAATATCTAAATGAAAACAAATGACAATGTCAATGACATTTTTTTTATTATTATTATAAAAGTTAAAAATAATATTTTTTTTAAATCAATTTTTTTTTCAATTTTTTTCTTCGAAAAAGGGTCATAACTCCTTTAAAATAAATCGGATCAAACCCATATGTTTGAGTTATGGCAGAATGTGTGAATTTTATGTAGAAAAAGGGCCATAACTCTGTAACAAAAACTCGGATCAAACCCAAATTCGAACTCGATCTGTATTTTGGGTTGATATACCCATATACAAAATTTGCTTCTGATTGGATAGAAAATGTTTGAGTTATCGCATTACACGTGAAGTGTATACGGACGGACAGACGGACGGACGGACAGACGGACGGACGGACGAACGACGAGTGGTCAATCCGGACAACGACACTATGTTTACCATACATGGTATGGGTAAACATAAAAAACAAGTTTGCACAGAGAGGCTTACGTGGAACAACACCGAGCGGTCTATGTAGAACACTGAGATGCCTGTGTAGAAAATCACGAGGCTTCCAATTGCACAGAGAGACCGGCAATTAGTTGGCAGTGTGTCCATCTGTTCATGCTACAATTGTATTTAGTTAGGCATTGAGACATATATCTAAATTTCTAACTCTGAGCCATTATATTTTTAATCTACGTTTGAGTCAACGCGGAACGTGTGTGTCTTTGTCACATGAAGAAGCAATTGGTGGACCACTTGAGTTCAATTAACGTGGGCATCAGAAAGATTTTCCAATGTCACTTACTCAGAAGAAAATGCTAATTTAAACTATAAGTCTACTCGGATTAAAATATGACGTTGACGACGACTGTCATGAATGGTAAACTGCAGAAACAATGGCAATGGGGCTATACGATGCCTGTGAGCCATTAGTTGTATTAACAATATGTAGAACGCAGACAGGCCTCCATATGCAATGGAGGGTGGCCAGTCGGGCTGTGCCTTTCTATTAATGCTATATAAATTGTCTGGTATTTGGTATTACGTGGGGCCATTTTTGTTTTAATCTACGTTTTAGTCAACGTGTGTGTCTCTGTCACATGCAGAAACAATTCGTGGGCAACGATTTGCTATTAACTTGAGTTCAATTAGCGCGGGCATTGGCAAGTTTTTTCTACTGCTACTTAGCCGGGCGAAGATGATTAATTTACACTAAACCTACTCGGATTCCAATATAAGCGTTGACGACGCCTGTCAGAAACGGTAGATATTATATATCCACATTGCGAGGAAACGCATCTAACCAAACTGCTGTTTAATGAAGCTGGCAGAGCTGTAATAAGACTCATCATGGCAACGATGATAAACATTCCAGGTTCCCTTTCAAACACAGAACCTTCACACACAAAAACGCGACTATGAACCTGCTATAGTTACGTTGATTACTAATACCCAAAGGCATGTGCTGCGAAGTACACTTTTTGCTTGATTAGTATTATTATAAGATTGGTATCGGGGTCACCCTGACAGTTTATTAATTGATTAGCGTTCTAACAAATTCGATGCATGAAACAAAGTAAGTACAGAAGATCAGCGTTCTTTCTATGCGCGTAGCAAGCTGCTTACTCAGATGTCAACACTGTGAAACTTCTACACTTATAATTTACAAGACGGTTACATTTCTGGCTCTACGTGTATAAGACTAATTTAAGGCGGTTAGGCAGCTGTTACGTATTATCCGTTAAGCGTTAGGCGGAGAGATTCTATTTTCAATTCAACGCAAGTCGTAATGCATATCATTATATATCGCGTGCGTCATGACGTTTTTTTTTCTTTTTCAGTCGTGGAGAAATTGTTTGAAAAGTAAGGATTCTATGTCGTGGGTTTGATGACGAGGCCAAAGGAAATAATTTCTAAGCACATGTAACTTATATAGTACGTCTATTCTGACTTCCTATTATAAACCAGGTAACTCACTACCTTAAAGTGATGTGAAGCACTCGGTAGGGTGATCAAATAGAAATGGAGAATAACCTTAAAGTGATGTGAAGCACTCGGTAGGGTGATCAAATAGAAATTAACATAACCTTGGGCAAAGTAATAATTTTTACAAATATTATATCGAAATTGACAACACACACGGTCATTCTTATATATGAATTAAATGCAGTGACCCTCAATGGCTTAATAATTTTCATTAGTTTATCGCTGATAGATGCGTCCCGAATCGAGTAGTAAATATTTACAATTGAGCGTTGTTTGGACGATGTTTTCTATGAAGTGGTGTGGTCGATTTGCTTCAGATTTTCGGTTAAGTTAGTAGAATATTACATTCCTTCAGTTGGAATAGCGCATGAGTACTAACTTAACAATTTCCCGCACCCGAACAAGTCCATAATATGTCTTTAACCCTTTACCCAACAAACCGGCCAAAACCGGCCAAATAAAGCTTCAACAGCCTAAAATATCTTCGGTCTGTCTCAATAGAACCATACACATATGGATATCATTGGAACCGGCTCCTTGACCACATTGTGATAGTTACAGTTATGCCCTGTGCCAATGCATTCTCTTATATATGCGACTCGACCATAGGTCGCCTCGCATATATAAGAGAATGCATTGGCCTATAAAAAATCTTTTTTTAACACTTTTTACCATTTTTTCTTACATTCTTCAACAATTTTATAATATTTAATGTGTTAAGCCAATGCATTCTCTTATATATGCGAGGCGACCTATGGTCGACTCGCATATATAAGAGAATGCATTGGCACAGGGCCCTTCTGTTGGGTAAAGGGTTAAGTTTGTTACTAGAGACCTTTACGCAAAATCACGAACACGATTATGGATATGGACTATATCCTGCCAGTATATGGCGAACCAGTGTAACCTATATGGCGAACATTTGATCTTTACCCACGGGAGTTCTTATGTGAGACGAAATATGCCCCGCACAGTTTAATTATGTGCAAATGTGTCAAGGATGTCCCACCGATCATGTTTGGGGACGCTGTAACATTATCCGTGTGGTGTATAATACACGGATAAGAACATGGGATCTCAAAGAGACACATTACTTTTTCCATCAAATATATGTGTTACTGAATATAGTGTGGCGTATGTCGTGTCACCAATTAGCCATCGTAGGTAAATTGTTATGGTATCCACCTTACTGGGACAATATATATCCTATCCGTAATCGTAATAGTGATTTTGCGAAAGGCTCTACTCTTATGAAGATACATTTCCCAGACTTCGAAGTCATGGCCATAAATGAACAGCTTGTTAAAATCTTATCCAACAATTGTCCGAATATATACAATTCAATTTGTCATATATTCTCAGGACACGATGAGCATCGCACTATTAATTATTAATAATCAATGAATTCCTGTAGACGACCCTTTGCACATGCGCTCTGCTGTTATATATTACCCTCTAATAATACCATATATGTATATTTTACTGCTTATTACACAGTGCATATTTATATGTAATATGTATGCACACTGTCCTTATAGTTGCTAATTAAACTTATCTCATCTACTTTGAGATGCTATGTAATCAGGAAAAGAACAGAAATATAATGATTGAAAAGCTGGCAAGATCTGATGGAAGTCAATATCAAACGTGACCCATCGTTAACAACGACACCGACCAGAGGGCGAAACCGGAAATTATATCATACGCGCTGATAAAGTTCGTCGCCATGTTTATTCTGGACAGGAAATGACATTATACAATTTGAACACACAACCGAAAAGTGACCGAGGTTTATCGATGGGAAATAATCACAAACGTCATGAACACATGCACAACCGACCACGTGACCGAGCTTTATCGATGGAAATTATCACCAACCGACAACGTAACCGAGCTTTATCGATGGAAATAACGACCAACGCCATGAACACACATCCGATAACGTAACCGAGTTTTTTTTCGATGGAAAAAATCACCAACGTCATGAACACACAGCCGACCACGTGACCGAGCTTTATCGATGGAAATAACCACCAACGTCATGAACACACAGCCGATAACGTAACCGAGTTTTTTTCGATGGAAAAATCAACAACGTCATGAACACACAGCCGACCACGTGACCGAGCTTTGTCGATGGAAATAACCATCAACGTCATGAACACACAGCCGATAACGTAACCGAGTTTTTTTCGATGGAAAAAATCACCAACATCATGAACACACAGCCGATCACGTGACCGAGCTTTATCGATGGAAATAACCAACAACGTTATGAACACACAGCCGATAACGTAACCGAGTTTTTTAGATGGAAAAACATCATTTGGTTTCTTTAAATTGGCGACGAAGGGACCACTTTACTCGTGCAAGGTTCAAGTTTTAATAGAATTTGGTAATATACCCAAATATAGTATGTATCAGAAATAGAACTCGACTGACATATGTCGCATGTAGACAGATTGTATAAGCTGGGTGTCTGTCTCTTTCATAACGCAGAACGTGTTCATGACTGATATAAGGAATACATAATATTTGGGGTTTTTTTTAAGGTGTCGACAAGGGAACCAATTTTTCAAACAATCACTGATATCGCAGCTTCTCTGCCTTCTCATCGTTGGAAGTTCCATAGACGTTATGTAGCGACGTATTTTTTTTTTAAACATATCTTATTTGTATATTAACCCGTACTATACTAAAATCATTTTTCACACCTTCTTCAACAAAACACAGCGCTTTTTTTTTTCTTTTTTTTTTCAATTCTGAATATCTCCATTATGTAGTAAATGTGTTTGGGTTGGGATGTAATAAATGTGTTTGGGTTGGGATGTAGTAAATGTCCTTGGGTTGGGATGTTCCAAACCCGTTTTCGTTGCTAATTTGTATAAGGTGGATATCCTGATATACTTCGATCTATCCCACTTCCAATGGTTTTAGATGGACTCTCTTGAATAGACTTATTATTTTTATATTTGTTTTAATCGAGGTGTCGAGAATTCAAATTAAATCGCTTATTATTTATATGTGTAATACTCAGTCCTTCTTTACATATTTCTATTCGTTCTGTGTGGAATAGGGTGCCAGAGGTATTGGTAAGTATCTTCGCATGGATATCTACATGTACATCGATGTGGTTATAGATGATCTCCGTTGGGGTATCCAAGTAGTTACATGTTCTAGATTTAAATGAATCCATGGATATGTAACTTCATTTTGTAAGATTTAGATTTTAACCCCGAGATTTTAACATGACGAATGCTGCACTATGCAGCGTTAAATATCATGTGCCACTACACTCTCTTATATATGCGACTCTTCCATGGCGAGCCTCGCATATATAAGAGAATGCACTAGCTTACACGGTCAAGGTAAATATTGTTAGGCCGCTGTATTTTCTCAAAATTTCTGGAAGCTCCAGTCATGAAAGGGTTAATGAATTACCATGACTAATAATGTTAAAATAGTGTTAAAATAAGTCGCCTCTAATGCGCCTTCTAGACATGCGTTCAGACATTACGTCACAACTGACATCGGGATAACAAGAAGAAAACTTTCTAGCGCGTCATGAAGTGAAGCCAAGATCGAACAAGACAGATTAATCAGACGTCCCTCCTCGGTCGGAAAGTCAGAAAACCGTGAGGCGTAATTAGAAATTGACATCACAGGAAGTAAAGAAACCCCCACATAATTTGAAATTTCCAACTGGTTTCGTTAACATGTATATACCACTCCCCCATGGAGCCGAACACAGACCCAAGCAGACGATAGTCATCAGTGCTTAATTTGTTCTCTGTTTGCGGCTCTATAAATTCGTAATGGGTGATTCGTTGTTTTTCACTATTTTGAAAGCATCAGTAAGTACATCAGCCCCGTGACGGGAGCTTCCTGAAATTTTGCGAAACCACGTGACAACGATTTCTCTAATAATAGTCTCGATTATAAACGAATACATTGGCCTAACAATATTTACGTTGACCTTGTCTTGTAATATTATCTTATATATTCGATGCTCTTTATATATGTCAGACTCCCATATATAAGAGTATGCACTGACACAGGATCTTTACTTCTGCTCCATCGCATCTCGTCCTAAGGAACCACTACATCAGCACATCGTGGTCTCATTGAACGTGTTATTTCAAGAGAACATTACTCTTGACATCGCGTCGATCGAAGAAGCACGGGCAAGATTCTTTGGAATTCAATATCGGGAGGCTGTGATATATAGCCTCAAAGTAAACATTGTTAGCGATTGAATATTGGCCATTGATTTGTGACAAGTAGGTCCGTCCATGGCGGAAGTCGATGGGAGTCGGTTAATATACGCGACTCAGACAATTCAATTTACACCCCCTCACCCCTCACCCCCTCATATGTTAGACTTTTCCAACTAATACTTGAAATTTTCCAACATAATAGTCCCTATATGGTTTAAAATATCAAAAAATGTTCGATTTGGCATGATTGTTAAAACATTTGGCCAAGCCAATACCCTATATCGACGTCACTGAGGGTTACACTGGTGTAAATAGGGGTCGGATTGACATCTAGCGGATGTAGGAGAGCATAAAATAGACAATGGGCCCTGATTACACCAGTGTAACCTGAGTGCCAGTCAGCATGTCGTGGCCGTATCGTGAAGTCACTGAGTACCAGTCAGCGTGTCGTGGTCGTATCGTGAAGTCACTGAGTACCAGTCAACGTGTCGTGACCGTATCGTGACGTCACTGAGTAACAGTCAACGTGTCGTGGCCGTATCGTGACGTCACTGAGTAACAGTCAGCGTGTCGTGGCCGTATCGTGAAGTCACTGAGTACCAGTCAGTGTCGTGGTCGTATCGTGAAGTCACTGAGTACCAGTCAGTGTCGTGGTCGTATCATGAAGTCACTGAGTACCAGTCAGCATGTCGTGGTCGCATCGTGACGTCACTGAGTACCAGTCAGCGTGTCGTGGTCGCATCGTGACGTCACTGAGTACCATTCAGCGTGTCGTGGTCGCATCGTGACGTCACTGAGTACCATTCAGCGTGTCGTGGTCGTATCGTGAAGTCACTGAGTATCCGTCATCGTGTCGTGGCCGTATCGTGAAGTCACTGAGTACCAGTCATCGTGTCGTGGCCGTATCGTGAAGTCACTGAGTACCAGTCATCGTGTCGTGGCCGTATCGTGAAGTCACTGAGTACCAGTCAACGTGTCGTGGCCGTATCGTGAAGTAGCTGAGTACCAGTCATCGTGTCGTGGTCGTATCGTGAAGTCACTGAGTACCAGTCAGCATGTCGTGGTCGTATCGTGAAGTCACTGAGTACCAGTCAGTGTCGTGGTCGTATCGTGAAGTCACTGAGTACCAGTCAGCATGTCGTGGCCGTATCGTGAAGTCACTGAGTACCAGTCAGCGTGTCGTGGTCGTATCGCGAACTCACTGAGTACCAGTCGGCGTGTCGTGGTCGTATCGTGAAGTCACTGAGTACCAGTCAGTGTCGTGGTCGTATCGTGAAGTCACTGAGTACCAGTCAACGTGTCGTGGTCGTATCGTGAAGTCACAGAGTACCAGTCAGCGTGTCGTGGCCGTATCGTGAAGTCACTGAGTACCAGTCATCGTGTCGTGGCCGTATCGTGAAGTCACTGAGTACCAGTCAACGTGTCGTGGTCGTATCGTGAAGTCACTGAGTACCAGTCAGCGTGTCGTGGTCGTCTGATTGAACGTGTTATTTCAAGACAATGCCACTCTTGACGTAGCGTCGATCGAATCAGCAAGAGTACGATTTTGGGAATTCAATATCGGAGGCTGAGAATAAGGTTGTTAGCCCCAACGAAAACATTGTTAGCGGACTGAATATTGGGCATTGATTTGCGTCGAGTAGGTCCGTCCATGTCGTAAGTCGATGAGATTCTGTTAATACGGGACTCAGACTCGGCCAATTCCAATATATACAAATAATTCTTACAATAGCTTCTATCGGTGGCTGACGTAGACTGTCATTTTGTTGCGAATTAAGCAAAGTGGAGATGTTTACGTATAGAATATCGAGTTTGATGTAGCGTGCTGGAAAAGTGTTTTACCCTGTGCCAATGCATTCTCTTATACATGCGAGTCGACCATATGTCGCCTCGCATATATAAGAGAATGCATTGGCCTAACAATTTCTTATCATTTTTTTTAAATAAATGTTTCTTACAATTTTTAGGACATAAAATAAAAAACATCCATTACCCTGCAGGGAGCCCCACACATATATAGAAGCATATAGAAGAGTGTCGTCTGCTCATGTTTGTATGGGGCTCTGTATGGGTGAATTATAAAATTGTTAAAGAATACAAGAAAAAATTATTAAAATTGTAAAACATTCTATGGTCGACTCGCATATATAAGAGAATGCATTGGCACAGGGTACAAAAAATCCCGACTTACGACTGGATTTGATATGGCGGGTCACATATATGGAGTATGGACTCCAAATTGTTACATGTTGATGTAGCGTGCTGGAAAAGATTATAGGATTTGCGATGTGTATGTCTTATGAAACGTCAATGGGTATCGTCCAGAGAGATACGTGTTTGGCCAGGAACCAGTCTATTCAATGGGTATCGTCCAGAGAGATACGTGTTTGGCCAGGAACCAGTCTATTCAACAAGAGACATTACGTAGCCGTCACTATAAACACAGCAACAATGGCAGACGACAATTTAGACAGAAAATGTTGAATTACTAATTTTTATCTACTTCGAGAAGAAAGAAGAAAACATTGCACCTGATCTTCCTACAGTACGTAGTAATCTTGGATTATAACAGAAACTATTACATTCAATTTTGACGCCTTATCGAACTCAAAATTTGTTTTTAAAATGGCGTTGGTTCATTCAAATTATGTGGAACAGCGGAGAGCGCAACAGAAATTGCAACATCGCTTGTACATGTATGTCTGCTTCTTTATATTGTGTTTCTGGCTACGACTCCAGACAATTCGATTATTTTGTTTTCACAGATATTTGCTTCATCGTGTTATTTTCTTTTGGTATCAGCGGCCATCATATACAGAAATAATAAATACAAACACCACACACGTTTTATGATGTGTTTCCAACATATTGGAAAACCATATGCGCAAAAATGCAACACCGTTTCTACATGTAGATTGTATGTCTTTGACTGCAACGACTCGGTCTTTTAAAAAAATATATGCTTTATGTTTTGATCTTCTTTTCGCTGTCAGAGACTGATGTTTTTTTCAAAACGAACCACCGTAAAATAAACTATTACCAGTAAATAAGTCATATATCTTATCGTGTCGGTGCCAAAATGTGTATGGTGTGACAGCAGGTAGACTGTAGGTGTCATAATGTGTATGGGGTGACAGCAGGTAGACTAGGTTATGTGGTTATTGTTATCATACGTATACAATCCCGCACATTCAGTTGTTAGCACTAAACTGGCTGCCAAACCGTTCTCGTAAGGCCAAAGAACATAAAATGTCTGGTTGGGGGTTACACGCCAGAACAAAATTAGATTCCGCATGTAGGTTTAAAGATGTGGTCAGTGTTCCAGACCTCAGTTAATCAACAACAACATGAAAAATTCAATTAAAAACAATTGTGTTCAATTGAAAAAAATGTTGACAACAAATATAATATGTATATTGGACCTATTAATACAATTAATCTTTTTGCTATTGAAAAAGAAACAAACTTATTTTGGTGTCCATAAAACATCGAAATAGTATAGTATTGTTTGTATAAGTCTAAAAATTTGGCTAAGAATTCAACAGTGGACGTTGAAATGTATTTTTTGTTTCAGTATATTATAACGTTATTAAATATGATGAATACACCAAGACAATGTTTTTATTTAAAATAGAGTCGGTCGGGTCCAACCATAAATATCTTTTCTTTGGCCTAGAAGCAACGAAGCACGTGCCAATTTCACCGGTATGCGCATCAGCTGCACTAGATTCCCGCGCATGGTGCTGATAGCGGAGTGTTCAGACGTAAATGTTTGTGTGTGTTTCTGTTGATATCTGAACCAGCCGAATTGAACAGATTCGTCAATGACTAAAACATGTTATACAATGTCTATTGAAATGTATCTTGGGACGCATCAACATGCAACATTGGAATGTGGAGAGCATGGTACCATGCTTTCATGGTGGTGCTACAAGGTGCATCTTATAGCGAGAAGGTTGAGCAGATCACTCATCTACCACACCCTCGTGTAACCCAGTGTGTATATATGTCATCATCAAACGTTGGTCTTGAATTTTCTCACCCAAGACATTTTAACCCATTCCCAGATATAAAGGATATTTTCAGCCCAATTCTAAATATATTTAGTTTATATAAAAGGGAGGTTTCGCAAAAATAACGAATATGGTTACGGCCACGCTTATGGTACTACCTCATACATTTAGGGTACCAGGTCATCAAATTATGCGTATAATATAACTGTAGACGCGATGTTCTAACCGTCACAACGATTACGGTATCAATTTCTTCAGTTTGTAAAAAAAACAACTGTTAACAATACAGCCACTCAGTCAATTAGCTTTGTTATATCATACGAAATGTTTTGTCATACATGAATTTTACGACTACGGATATAGCTAAACGTTTTTTTTTAATACATTTATTCATTAACTCTTGAATGAATTGGACCCAAAACTCAGGCACAGTCTATTTTATTGGGTCCAAACAGAAAAATACAAAAAGTTGACAAACAAGGACACATGACAATTTAATGGTGTATATATCTTGTATCATGGAACTTCCTAATAATCATTAAGTATGAAGTCACTAAATAAGATTAAATAACACAGGGTTATCCTGAAAATACTATTGATGGCAATGAATAAGAGTTTAGAGTTTTAAATGTTTCAATGTTCAATTAAAGTTGTGATGATATAATAACCATATCAATTTGAATGATACGACACATTCACATGTATCAATCTGCAAGTTAAACTTAAGCAGAAAGAATATACTGCAGTTGATATGTAATCACAGTCTCTCAGTAGATTCAAAGTAAATATGAAGTTCATTACATATTGCTGAATTTGTATTAGAAACAACATGGGATGCTCCAATAAGAAAATCTTCAATACAAATTTCACAATTTAGGTCTTTCAATGTTGATACTAAGGATTCACGTTGTCTATCAAATAATGGGCAAAAGACTATGTAGTGCTCAGGATCCTCATAAGCATAACCACAACTACAGCTTGGATCATCAATTAGAAACCTTTCATACTTATGAGCATTCATACCACTACAGCCTAAGCGCAATTTAGCATGTATTATTTGGTTACATCTGCTCCCTTCATAATAGACTTTGGGCACCACTGCATTGATTCTAGTCAGGTCAAATTTTAACCCTTTACCCAACAAAACCGGCCAAAACCGGCCAAATAAAGCTTCAACAGCCTAAAATATCTTCGGTCTGTCTCAATAGAACCATACAAATATGGATATCATTGGAACCGGCTCATTGACCACATTGTGATGGTTACAGTTATGCCCTGTGCCAATGCATTCTCTTATATATGCGAGTCGACCATAGGTCGCCTCGCATATATAAGAGAATGCATTGGCCTAAAAAAAGCCAATGCATTCTCTTATATATGCGAGGCGACCTATGGTCGACTCGCATATATAAGAGAATGCATTGGCACAGGGCCCTTCTGTTGGGTAAAGGGTTAATTTAGATAGCTAAACGTAGTCGTTAACTATCCGTGAATTCCAGAACATCCCTACTATAAGCATACGATAGACAGAACATCCCTACTATAAGCATACGATAGACAGAACATCCCTAATATAAGCATACGATAGACAGAACATCCCTACTATAAGCATACGATAGACAGAACATCCCTACTATAAGCATACGATGGACAGAACATCCCTACTATAAGCATACGATAGACAGAACATCCCTACTATAAGCATACGATAGACAGAACATCCCTACTATAAGCATACGATAGACAGAACATCCCTACTATAAGCATACGATAGACAGAGAAATAAAACATTAGCTAGATAAGTTGGTTAAGCTTACTCAAAACTCGCGAAAATGGACGCATTTATAAGCAATTATGAGAATTGTTTCTGACTTTTCAAATCTCCAACCAGAAATGTTCCAATCGGAATAGTTGCTTACGTTTTTATCTGGTTACAAGTTGAACCACTTGTTTCTTTGTTTGGTTCTACGCTAAAACGAAACGTAATTTACATTGGTTCCACTGTTGAGACAATCATTTATATTGGTTCCACTGTTGAAACAGTTTGTGGAACCAAATAATGTGTATCCATGTATTCAGTCAGAAAGGTTCAGGTTACAACGGATCAGGCGTTAATGAATTGTATTTAAATATGAACGTTCTTGAATGTTTCATATACAGATATCGCCTTTTTTTTCAAATCGCTCGGATTAACCAAACAGCTCGAAAATGACAAATTAAAACAAGATAACGGCACTATTTCGTTACCGCATTAGTTCGTACTACCAGCATCGTGGACATTGAGCAATACCACTTAACCAGGGTTGTTAATGTGATTCCGATTTTGTTTGCTACTAAATTGATTAATGGCGCCTTTAATCTGGTTCCTTTGGCATTGTACGATCTAGCGTGGATTGAGGATTCGATGTGATTAATGCTATACTAAATGGATTAATGGTGGCTTTGGTATTGTACTATCTAGCGTGGTTTGGGGATTCGATGTGATGCATTCGCATGTTCTCCGCAACAATTCCCGGGTGAATATCGACATAACGAATCTGATCAGAGAATTCGCATCTTCACATCAATAGTGGTGCACCGCCAATCCATATGTTAGAGCGATAATCGTTCGCATCCACCAAACCCCATTCTATTCTGCAAATATATCAGCAGAACGAGTCGTGATCTCTCGAATGACGTCCAGAGAACTTTTATTCGAACTTAGCTCGACCAGCCCTGTGATATTGAACAATTTGGCTCTTTTTTTATAAAACTAGATTTGAAACATTTCCAATAACCAGGGCACACATATGAAGGCTGACTAAGATCTAGGCCTCGTGTTTTTATTAAACGAAAACAAATTATTTGTATTTTTTAGCTTTACTGTATTGTATATGTTCGGTATGTATGTTATTTAATGTTGCATGTTTGTTCGGTCCACTGTTGTACACGTAGTTGTACGATGTTACAGCTAATAATATAAAGTTATTATACAATGTTGTGTACAGTATGTGTTTTTCTTGTACGAGTCCAGGTTGTGATGAAAAGTCATATTGGACGAGACACGCCAGTGTCGAGTCCAATATGACTTTTCACCACAACATTGTATAATGACATTTTTATTATCCATCTGTGCGTTTATCCAAATTTTGGGAATAACACTTTTGTGGTTATTTTTGGTATTTGTCGGCACTTAATTCTCTATAAAAGCCTGTATATTGATCATCAGAAAGCACGATTTGGAAAAGTAAACACGGAAGTGAGAAAAAAAACTCAATGCGGAAGTGAAACGTCTGCTAAAATCCATCAGTATTGCGCGCGCATCACAATTTCACCCATTCATTTCGCAATAGAGTTAATTCGTGACGTCACGGAGTCCAATAAAAAGTGATATTGTACAGTCGGGAGTTCAATATGACTTTCGGGAGTCCAATATAACTTTTTCCAGGACTATCACGTGGCGGCATGTGCCCAATCGGAAATGGTGTTAGTTAAGGGATGGATAATAATATCTGTTTCGTAATGTTTCTGTGAACCGCCAATGTCTGTCCTATGTATAAATAGACCCGCCAATGTATGTCCTATGTCTGTCCTATGTATAAATAGCGGAAATAGTTGTCTCATGTCCCATTTAAAATGGTTGAGAATTCATGAATTATATTTGGTATCAGTGTTCACGCCCCGGTGGCCAAATTGGCCACATGGACAATTTTTTCGTAAATGGCCAAAGAAAAATTAATTTAGCCAAACTTTCTCTCAGGTAAACACCAATTCATTCTAACACCTATAGGAAAGCCCCGTCTTCTTATAAATCAACTGTAAAACGCAGTTTCTGAGACATAAATCTGATAAAATTATTGTCAACTTATTTAAAGAGACTGATTCAGAACGTGCTGTCAATAGGTTTGTTTGCGAAAATATTTTACATATTTAAAATATCTCTTCACAACTACCAAGTAGATATCAAAAGACTATGTTTTGATAATTTATTCCTGCTAGGGATCGACAGAATCTAGTAAAAACTTGGGTCATTGGACACAGCACACAAATCACTTCAACCAATCGGCTTAGACTGTTCTATTTTATTACAGGTCAGAAATACGACCGGAGATCCAAGATGGCGTTGGTCCATACCGGTCAATAATAACGTCGCCCAAAGCAGAGCGGTGGCAAGGTTTATAGTCCGGGAACCAATCAGTGAATTGTTCTCTCTGTTTGGGGCTCCATAAGGGGTTAAAATGTCGCAGAATTGAGATTGGTACTCGCGTAGCCATTGCTTTGTTGCTATAGAGCCAATCGCGAGAAGCAAAACGCCGAATAACAATGAATGTACGACGCTGAGAATTAAATCAGGAATTTGCATCCGAACGATCTATTCTGCAGACAGACAATCTCGAGCGAGTAAAAAACCGGAATAGCGTTGGCAGTGAGAATGGGGTTATTCGTTTCAGGAATGAAGCCCCATTTCCTGTTCAGATTTTAGCATCTCTTCGCGCATGTGCACATCGTTATCTCACATATAAAAAGAGATAGTTTGCAGTATTACGTTTCTATTGTTGGCGGCTCGTTTTGTGTCATGCATGTGCGTGTCAGCGCGATGATTGCACTATGGTGTGTTGTGGGAACCCATCTTGATGCACCAGGAACTCTGATGAAACATGATGGCAGTGTTGCAGAAAGAACTAGTAGCGTCCCTATAGTGTTTGATTGGCGGGTTGCATCACTAAACGTGTCTTATATCGCCAAAGTTATACTCTCTACGCACGGAATCAAAGAGCCTGGGGTGATGTAAAGTGTGAGCTGACAGAAGCATTACTGTAAAAAGTACGACCGAAAGCTAGCAGACTTATATTACAATAAGTCTGTATAAAGTGTCTTTCTTATTCTACGGTGTATACGTAGGAATGGTATCCGGATTTGTTTTTGTTATGCCTCGGTCAGGCTCGGTATAAACCAGTCTTCGGTGACAATGTTACTGTTAAAGTCGTTATGTTACGTTAATAAGATCGATGTAACCTCCCATATTGAGGCCCACACAGTGGAGAACAGACAACACTCCGCGGTATACATGGTTCTGCATGTGTGTGTTTGTGGGGGGGGGTCCATTAGGGGATTGTACTTTTATTGTCGTTCTGTTGCGTTAATAACATCTCATCTTCCCCCAGAGTGAACCCCAAATATTTGTCAGAGTGCTAAGTTTGGGACAATTATTTTATATTTTATCTACATTGGTTTCCGATTTCAATGTCTTGCGTCTTGTCATTTATACGCCCCTTTTTATACAGCGATCCAGTCTAATGACCGCCTCCGCGAGACTCGCCACGTGACTCGCCACGTGACTCGCGTATGACTTGCATGGGTTCTGCTTGTGTCAGCCATGTCTTTCAGTGATGTCAAACACGGTCAAATACAGATTTTGAAGCGATAATCTGCATCGATTCATGTACGTGTAAACGATGGTGTGATTCGATTGGCGCGGAACAATTACATCAACCTTCCCGATGCTGTTCGATTGATATATAATTGGACTGCTTACTTAGCATCCTGTTGTCAGTACCAGCGCACTCATGAATAAAGATTCAACAGCCTAAAATATCTTCGGTCTGTCCCAATAACACCATACAAATATGGATATCATTGGAACCGGTTCATTGACCACATTGTGATGGTTATACAGTTATGCCCTGTGCCAATGTATTCTCTTATATATGCGGGTCGACCATAGGTCGCCTCGCATATATAAGAGAATGCATTGGCACAGGGCCGTTGTCAGAACCAGCGCACTCATGAGAGTGTATCCGGGCCATAAAATCCATCCAGTTTTGAGTGTACGATAAATGAACATCACGATATGCCACAAGTTGTGTGACAAGGGGGTTATGGTAACACCCATTCCATATTAGGGGCGATTCGAGTGGCATCCCCAAGAAAATGTTGAACATTCAATGCACTGAGAGCAAATATTGCGCATGCTGTTGCATTACTTTGGACTTTCGTGAAAATTAGTATATTGGTATGAAAATATGTCATCTGTTTAATACAGTTTAATATAGTTTAATATAGTGTCTTAACTGGTAACAATGATCCACTCCTCTCTGTCAACTTTTATTCAATTTGGAAGATGTGGATTGCCTGCGCAGACTATGTTCATTCATCCGACTGATAAACCTTATGTTAAATTATATTTAATAATATTCAGTTTGTTGTTGTTATTGTTGTTGTTCTTGTTGTTGTTTTTGTTGTTCTTGTTGTTGGAAATAATGATGATAATGATACTGGCGATTGTGACGACGAGTAGGCGAAGACGATAACGTGATGACAACGAAGACGGTGATACCGATGACGCGTTTACGGTGATGATGTCTCGACGACGAGGACAACGAAAACGACTACCATGATGATGATGATGATGATGATGATGATGATGATGATGATGATGATGATAATGATGACGATGTTGGGAAGTTCGTGTATATATTGTACATATACTGCAACATTCTCAATCTTTTGTATATATCTTCTACTTGTATCTCAATGTCTTTTTGATCAGAGAATAAACGTATTAAGGGGTAGGGGTAACGCCCTACTTTATACCGAGTTCATCAGAGTACAATTGTGAAATACGATAAAGCTACCGTCTCTAAAGTGCTCATTTCGGAATTGATAAATTATCGTTAAAACATTGAATGATCGATATTAATTAGTTTTCTGGATTATGCATACTTTTAGCATTGGGGGAAACACATCGGATGACATATGGTAGATATCGTCGTATCAATGTTGATCCCTATAGGATGTACGTAGGGCTGAAACATTTCCGCTCCGCTCATTCTGCTGTATGGAAGGCCGACAGCCGAACCATTTCCGCAGTGCATTGGATGAATATTTGCCCTTGGTGTTTTGGTACACTTCCAGGAATTATAAACGCGATTGCGGCTAGACTGATAAGAGCCATGTAGTTTATATTCAACAATCAAACCCAGATATACTCTCCCGTGTAAATATAGGTGATGATTGAACCCACGATGCAGTACGAGTATGTGAATTCGTTCACTCCGACATAAACATCCGACGGCATTCTATATCTTGTTTCCAAAATATCTGTCTCTTTATTGCGAAGAGCGATAAATATTCTCGGTTCACAACAAAACCAAACATTGCCTTTGCTGAAATCAAGTAATTGCATGATGTTGACACATCCAGGCGATCAACATAGGTAGACACATAAATACCACAGTGCTATGAAATGTCTTCAAATACAACGAGTAAATTAACTT
Organism: Siphonodentalium dalli; assembly: GCA_032622095.1. NCBI lineage: Eukaryota > Metazoa > Mollusca > Scaphopoda > Gadilida > Siphonodentaliidae > Siphonodentalium > Siphonodentalium dalli. The sequence continues at coordinate 290,253,255 of CP136064.1, forward strand.
CACTCTTTGTATTAAATTTATTTACACTGGCTTGTATCAATTTTTGACACTCCCTAAACACTTTCTACACCAACTTTGCATATATATATTGATTGAAGAATATATCTGTGTATGTAATGTAGTCCATTCTCTTTGATCCCAAAATCCAAATAGAATAACAATAGCATTGCGCTTTAAACTCTCACGTGACTTTAACTTCCTATATTTTCAATTTTAAAGTGATGTGAAACACTACAGCAGGGTGTTCGATTAAAAATAGAGAATAATCTTGTTCAAAGTGGTAATTTTTACAAATTTATATCCAAATGTTATACCCACATTATGTGGACTTCCGCGATGTTAATATAACAGATAACAGATACGCACGTTGTCCTTCAATCACACCTAATATCGAACGAAGTTTGTGTAATTTCGTATCTTAAGTTTGGAAAGTCACACTAAAACCAAAGACCTATTTCGCGCAATGGTGTGCTTTCGCTCTACGAGCATTTTATCAATACACATTTGTCTAAACGCACATGGGCATCGAAACGCATGGCAAATTTAGTCAAATCAAATACAAGAGTTTCTAATTGGCTGTCATTTTTCTGAGTGGAACACTGAGTAGAATACGGAAATCGTCAAAAAGACCCACGGCTCTAGATGTAAATATACGTTCTGCCAATAAGTTTTTAGTGAGTGAATTCTTCTGACAACACATAGATATATCTGAGGATATGATTCACCATTGTTGATGGATAACCAGCGCTAAATATAGAATAGCACAGACTGGTGCCCAGCCTGTTACAGTAAGACTGGTGCCCAGCCTGTTACAGTAAGAAGGGCAGTATGACTGGTGCCCAGCCTGTTACAGTAAGAAGGGCAGTATGACTGGTGCCCAGCCTGTTACAGTAAGAAGGGCAGTATGACTGGTGCGATATGGTAGAGATGGGATTTGTTTATCCAGTATTACGCCCTCTTAGGGAGGGTGTATATTGGCTAGTCTCGTACCTGCCCGGACACTCCGCTCAATGTTCCGCCCAACTCCACGACGTAACGCTTCCGCCGTCATGCCGGAACGTTGCGCCTTAGCGTAGTGGAGGCTGAGCGCTAGGAACGAGTCCATATATTGGCAAGCATATGTGGCCATGCATTAGGAGGCGATGGACTAACTGTGATTTAAAACGTACTCGGTAATTACGTACTTGATCTATGTAACGAAGATCGACAATTTTGGCTGATTATTAATCTACATACTATATATTGCTTGAACTAATCAGATATTATGTAATTTAATGATGATACTTTGGTATATTACACATACAAATCGGTATTATTATTTTAATTTATTAAAAATGGAAATAGTATTCAACCCATAGATAGTTTATGACAAATAATGTATAACCCATTGAGAGCGCGTGGACTCATGAAGTGTGAACAGTGAAATGTGGGTATTTTAATTCGAGTGCGCATGCTCAGTCTTATCGTCTTCTCTTGGAGAAATAGTCATTTTATCGAGTGAAAGATTAACGAACTATGGTATGAGTTATGGTTGGTTTATAATATGATCATACGCAAGCGTCATTAACCCTTTACCCAACAGAACGGCCCTGTGCCAATGCATTCTCTTATATATGCGAGTCGACCATAGGTCGTCTCGCATATATAAGAGAATGCATTGGCTTAACACATTGAAAATTATAAAATGGTTAAAGAATGTAAGAAAAAATGGTAAAAAGTGTTTAAAAAGATTTTTTTTAGGCCAATGCATTCTCTTATATATGCGAGGCGACCTAAGGTCGACTCGCATATATAAGAGAATGCATTGGCACAGGGTATAACTGTAACTATCACAATGTGGTCAAGGAGCCGGTTCCAATGATACCCATATTTGTATGGTTCTATTGAGACAGACCGAAGATATTTTAGGCTGTTGAAGCTTTATTTGGCCGGTTTGTTGGGTAAAGGGTTAACGAACCAAAGCTAAAACAATCACATAGGGGTTTCTGCATGTAGCGTTTAAAACAATTATTGTCAAAATCACTTTATAGATTCCCACCAAATAATATTCACATGCATAAGGCTTATGTTTGGTGGGGTAATTATAAATAGTTATATATGTAGTCGAGAGTGCATGGAACTGAAACTAACCATTAGGCCTATATTACTTGCCGTGCTGGGGGAGAATGTTCATTTCAATCATAACATGTCATCATGTCAAATTCAACGATAGTCGATAAACAACGTCATCGTGTAACTTTCACCATTGACCGAATTCGCGTGGAACTGAATATATCTTCTGCTTTGTTCATAAGTATGTGTTTTCATTCTATTCAAGAAAATAGGATATATATATATGGATTATCAGATGCGTGTAAGTATGCAGACTTATGATAACAATCAAATCCACATTAAATATTATATTATCTTATTTTCTTTCGCACGGTATAGTCTCTACATAACCATGTAGTATTGATCAACTGCTGTGCATCAGTTGGAAAATAAAGCTTTTAGATACACGTAGATCGTGGTGATTTTAGTTTATTTATGATTTGATCCAGTAGAGTGCCGGAGTAGACCCGTTAGAAATTCATTATGGACCTACTTTCCCTTCTAAATAAAAACAAATAAATGATTTTATGACGTTTATATAAATAGGATAATGTTGCACATCGACTGATTTGTGTTGGCCTCTTGACAGCCGATTACGACAGTAATGCTTTAGATCCACCGATCTACTGTGCGACATTCGCGCTCCTAAATTCAAACAATTGAGCGTCGTATTAGTTAATAATTGGTGACGTCACAAAATCAGATATAGCCTATATACGACCCAAAGCGTCCGGCTTTAGTTCGTTATAAAAGCATGTATTGAATTTTGGAAAGGTTTAATGTTAAATGTTATCCAGATATGTGAATGTATTTGAAGATACACACACATACGAAAATAATTACATATTAAAGCTCAAATGTATTTTATATGTGCCTAATAATATAATCTTGAGGGCCTTATAATTTCTGACTGAGGTTTTCTTGTATTTAATGCGTTTTATACCTGAGGTGAATTATGGGCGCTATCGGTGCGACATAAAGTTGTATGGGGACATCAATGGGTACCGTGTTAGCTCGGCTTCATGCAGTGAGAAATCTTTTGATTCATAACGCCGGATATATCTAATAGGTGTACCGCAAATCACATGTTGCATATTAAGAATCTCGTGTACATACAAACCCACCCACGTCCTCGGTTATATAGACCTGTATCGGTTTAGGAATCATGGGGATATAATCGATAGGTATGACATCTTGCAATCATGCAACATGCTGTGATAAAATTGAAAAGAATATCGTCACGTGGTGGCTAAGAATGTGTAGTGTACACATACTGGCAAATTAACCTACCAAATTCATCGACGAGAACTAAATTGTGATCTGAATATTCGTTATTCCGAATATTCGTTATTATATGTTCGCTACTGCACTGATTCATTGCTCAAATGATTCACTCGCCGTTGCTCAATTCTTACATAATGAAAATGAAAGATAAATATATGTGGCATTTTAATCTTAAATAAAAAATTGAAACGAAGGCATTATTGTAAGTATAATGTACAATATGACCATGTGAGGCCGCTTTTACTGCGTTAAATCACGCACAAGTTTCTTTACACATACTGATATGACCGAAGCCTATCTCTAGTTGACTTAAGTGACTTATGTGAGAGATATCGCTTACACTTATGAGATTCCCCCCCCCCCCCCGCGTAAACAATTAAATGTTTATCGCAAAGTCAGATCACAAAATTCACCTAAATCATACATTCCCAAGCCGGGAGTTTCGCCTATAATGTCGGTATTTCATTAAGGAACAGGTGTATTAACTAAGAAATATATCATGTGCGATATTAATATTACACTGTAATATAAAGTCCCCCGTCAAATAGTTCCCAGATTTTAAACTGGTGACAGATTAACTCTACCAGAGTATAGATTCGTGGCACGAACTAGTTTAGAATACGACCTCACATAACGCCATTATATAACGTGATGATGCCATTACTATGCGTTACAGTTACACCACCCACATTGTTCCGCTTACCCTGACTGATACGACCTCATATAACGTGATGATGCCATTACTATACGTTACAGTTACACCACCCACATTGTTCTTATCCCGCTTATCCTGACTGATGTGACCGAAGCATACTTTGAGACAGAGAGGGATTCTGATGAGAAACGCCATGGTGGTATAATAAACTTCAGAATAGCTTTCTCAGATAGGTCGAAACTCAATACGAGACGTTCACGTGGGACCATAACATCGCAAACGAAGAGCTATTAATCTCACAACTAATTGCTTATATCGAAGTTACTGAGTATGATATATAGTCCACCTCAGAAGTATGCCGTGTGTTCAATCAGCAACTTCTGCCCACGAAGAATTTGCCTCTATCAGCTCGTGATGATAAACACTGGATATATTGTGTCTGACATTTTCAGAATTAGGTCCCCAGAGGGTGAATTTAGTGATGCTACCCCGAATAGCGGGATAGCATCATCAAATTCACCCTCCCTGGACCTCATTCTGATTAGGACTCATCTTCTGGAAGGTATCTATAGTCTCAAATTAACATTGTTTTAGTTATGTTTTCCCTTCTGTTTGGTTTATATATCCCCTTATTTGCAGAAGATAAATTGCATAATCAAGGTTGCTAATTGGTGAACATCAACTTCAACTGAGAAACTTCAATCTGATCCTGGGTCTCCCATAGCAGTTGAGTCCTAAGCAGAAGGAGGTTCCCAGAGGGAGAATATGGTGATGCTAGCCCGCTGTGAGTGATAGAGTCACTAAATTCACCCTCTGTGTACCTCATTTTGCAAATGACAGACACACTATTTCTATGCTTCGTGCTGATCGTATGATATTAGAGATAGCTTTCTGAAGTGTTCTTGTATGATTTTTGCGCCGATTATACCACGATTCTCATCGTATGTTGGCAAACAATGCATTAGCTATGACCCAGGTGAAGTGGATCACCATGATACCTGAGCGGATGGTAACCCAGTAACCACGTTAAGTGGTCGGCTGTGATAAATGATAATGTAATAGTCTGGTGTGAGGTTTATCGGTCTGCTGTTTGGTCTGATATGTTGATGGCTACGAAATTTTAATTTGGGCTCTCGCATACTCAAGAGTTTATCTTGAGAAACTGGCTGAAATTAATGCGCGACTGATTATTATGCACTTAATCGCTTGCCGTAATACACTTAACCCTTTCTATACTAAATGGATTCTCCCAGTCAGTTAAACAAGTATAAATCGGAATGGTCTATTATTGATTTGGATGGATGTTAATGTGATAAAAGCAGACGACAGATAAATACCAATGTAGAACTAGCCCTATTTATTGAGGGAAATTATTAGATAATAAGTTCAACAAACGACTGTTGAACTTATTATCTGAACATGTCCTATGGGACAAGTACTCATCAATGATACTTTAGTATAAAAAGAGTTAAACTTAATATCTAACATTTCCTATGGGATAACTGCTCATCAATGATACTTTAGTATAGAAAGGGTTAAACTTATTATCTGAACATTTCCTATGGGATAACTGCTCATCAATGATGGTTTATTATAGAAAGCGTTAAACTTATTATCTGAACATTTCATATGGGATAACTACTCATCAATGATGGTTTATTATAGAAAGCGTTAAACTTATTATCTGAACATTTCCTATGGGATAACTATTCATTAATGATGATTTAGTATAGAACGGGTTAAAATTATTATCTGAACATTTCCTAAGGGATAACTACTCGTCAATGATGCTTTAGTATATAAAGGGTTAAACTTGTTATCTGAACATTTCCTATTGGATAACTGCTCAGCAATGAAGCTTTAGTATAGAAAGGGTTAAACTTATTATCTTAACATTTCCTGTGGGATAACTACTCATCAATGATGCTTTAGTATAGAAAGGGTTAAACTTATTATCTGTACATTTCCTATGGGATAACTACTCATCAATGATGCTTTAGTATAGAAAGGGTTAAACTTATTATCTGAACATTTCCTATGGGATAACTACTCATCAATGATGCTTTAGTATAGAAAGGGTTAAACTTATTGTCTGAACATTTCCTATGCATTAACTACTCATCAATGATACTTTAGTATAAAAAGAGTTAAACTTAATATCTGAACATTTCGTATGGGATAACTACTCATCAATGATGCTTTAGTATAGAAATGGTTAAACGTATTATCTGAACGTTTCCCAAGGGTTAACTACTCATTCACGATGCTTTAGTATAGAAAGGGTTAAAATTATTATCTGAACATTTCCTATGGGTTAACTACTCATCAATGATGCTTTAGTATAGAAAAGGTTAAACTTAGTATCTCTACATTTCCTATGAGATTACTACTCATCAATGATGCTTTAGTATAGAAAGGGTTAAACTTAATATCTGAACCCTTTCTATACTAAACCATTATTGATGAGTAGTTATCCCATAAAGATGTTCAGATAATAAGTTTAACCATTTCTATACTAAAGCATCATTGATGAGTAGTAATCCCATGTGATATAACTACTCATCAATGATGCTTTTAAACACTTATTATCTGAACATTTCCTATGGGATAACTACTCATCAATGATGCTTTAGTATAGAAATGGTTAAACTTATTATCTGAACATTTCCTATGGGTTAAAGGGGTACTGTACGCCATTTTCATTAAATTTCCGGTGACAACAACGATCTAATATCGATAATATATAGAAACATAAGTAATTTGAGTCGAAGATGTATTCTGTAAACGCTCAGGTTAATAGGCTATCTTAAAATTTAATAATTTAAAAGTTAATAATTTGATATAAATTGAATTTATGACTGGAGCCATAAAATGGCGTCAATTAAATTACGAATTTCCGTAATCAAACAAAGTAATTGAGGGATACTGGCTTGTTAAACCGATCGCACGCACGATCGCTTAAAATATGATGATGATACGGGGAGAACACTCAAGCCACTCACTGACTAGCGACGATACAATAACTTAAATGATTATATGGGACTAGTATGCCTATAATATAACTTTTATTTGATTCATTTGGTTGAAAACTGTACAAAAATTACTCGACAACGACAATTTGTATTTTTGCATTCCGGTAAATTTGTCATCCGTAACACTACTTCGTACTCAACAGACTTTCAAATAATGAAAAAAGTGTTACCTTATTCTCAGACTCGGAGACTATAGAAACCAACAACAACATTTGGCGTACAGTACCCCTTTAACTACTTATCCACGATGCTTTAGTATATAAAGGGTTAAACTTATTATCTGAACATTTCCTATGGGATAACTACTCATCAATCATGCTTTAATATAGAAATGGTTAAACTTATTATCTGAACATTTCCTATGGGATAACTACTCATCAATGATGCTTTAGTATAGAAAATGTTAAACTTATTATCTGAACATTTCCTATGGGATAACTACTCATCAATCATGCTTTAGTATAGAAATGGTTAAACTTATTATCTGAACATTTCCTATGGGATAACTACTCATCAATGATGTTTTGGTGTAGAAAGGGTTAAATGTAATGGATCATGTGACTGTATCAGACTATAGTTCAGTTTGAGTTATCGCGTACTCGAGTTTAGTACAGATAAACTTCGCAAGCTCACGGTTAGCCGTTATAGATTACAGTGGCACTGCGTTAACAAGTTATGTGTACATTCTAATTGTAACCCTTAATCCCTAACCGCGTAGACGCGTAGGGTACTAGTCATCAAGTTATTCGTACATTATAATTGTAACCGTGTATCCATAACCGCCTAGGCGCGTATAGGGCATGCATGCATTATGTCATAAAGTGGTGTGCATATTTTATATACAACCGTGGAGCCATAACCACCATGACGGATCGGTTTTCAGTTTATTCGGTTTGTTTGCCAAACGCTTCTATTCAATAAGCGAGATCACGGAGTCGCGGCGGTAGTTGACTGAGTGTTTGTATTTAGATGAAGCGGACCGCATATGTGAAATCTGCAACCAAATTGATAACGAGGAGCACTTCCTCCTCCATTGTACCTCACTGTCAGACGAGCGCGCTATATTTCACGAGAAACTAACACCCGATCTCCTAACCACCCCCAACGAGAGGCTATTTAATAAAATATTGACAAGCACAAACCCGACAGCTCTAAAGGCACTGGCATACTTCGACCACTGTGGACTGAAAAAGAAAGGTGTTTGGCAACCAAGTGACGAACTGGTTGATCGGGTACAACAAAAAAGGAACAAAGTCTACAGTCCGAAACATCAAGAGAGCGTTGTGTATTTTCCCCGAGTGCTGTCGAACCAATAATTACAACAACTACAATATTTGCAATACAGTTGCAATATGTTATATTGTCTATTTATATTGTTTTTTTGGTAAATTCAGAATGTAAAAATATTTAAAACTGCACATAGTGTTTGGAACTTTGATTATACAAACTTTAAATACTACATGTAACCAAATATTTTGAAGAAAAACAAAACAAAACAAAACAAAAAACAAAACATTATGTTATCAGCATGGTTGTAGCAAAATAGAGCCAATTTTCTGGAGAAAAATAAATTATACCAGCGTAGCCTAAAATTCACTTTTAACCTGAACACTCTTTGTTAAAATTATCCAAACACACTGTGTGCCTTTAAATATTTTAGAATTATATGTAAGAAAGTAGGCCAGGGCATGGTAGAGTCTCACTCTTTCAAGCCTTGGATTGAGAGAATGAATGTCTGTGAATTTGTGTCTTTCTTCCTTTGTCATTCTTTCTGCTAAATAAAAATAAAATAAAAATAAAAAAAAAGGAACAAAGTCTTATCATCTTGACACCATCCTGGTTTGATTCTGGCCGATGACGTAATATCAGCCCACATAATTACATTGCCATTTATATGCATCCATATATGTTGTTACTTATTTTGTTCCATATTATCTGTCCATTTTCTTGTCTTGTTATTCTATGTTAATGTACATTTGACCATACATGGTGTAACGTACAAATAAACTTGATTGATTGATTGATTGATTGATTGTATAATTAAAAGAAGCTTTTTGGTACAAACGGATAAAATTGAGACCATGAATGTGTTATAGCGGTTAGGACCCCACGGTTATAGTCAGAATGTACGCATAACTTGGTGACGCATTACCTTAAACTGTAATCGTAACGGCAAACACTGAGTGCAAGAAATCCACAAGTTAAACGGACGGATTTCGACCAAACTTCCTATCTAAGGGTAAAAACACAGATGAAGTGTCGTCGCATTGCTTTTGAGAAGCTCCGAGCACTCATTCTCCATTCCCACTGCCGACGTCTTGGAATTGTGGGGTTAATCGCGTGATAGTTGAAGAGCGTTCGTATCCGCAGTGTCGTTGATAAAGAGCGTGTCTGTGTCCAGACATGAGCGTGTTGTGTCTGTGTCCAGACATGAGCGTGTTCTGTGATCCTTATGTCTGTGTTCGTACTTAGGGGTTTCTAGGAATGGGGGAGATTTTCATCGGGTCTGTTTTTCCGCCCGAGGTGACCTTCACCTTGAAACGGGTACCCACAAATGATATATATGTATGTGTGTGTCCGTTATAGACTCTAAAACGGCCCTACCGATTGAGTGCAAACTTGCTTTAGTATAGAAAGGGTTAAACTTATTATCTGAACATTTCCTATGGGATAACTGCTCATCAATGGTGTTTTTTTTTTATAGAAAGCGTTAAACTTATTGTCAGAACATTTACTATGGGATAACTGCTCATCAATGATGGTTTATTATAGAAAGCGTTAAACTTATTGTCAGAACATTTCATATGGGATAACTACTCATCAATAATGGTTTATTATAGAAAGCGTTAAACTTATTATATGAACATTTCCTATTGGATAACTACTCATTAATGATGATTTAGTATAGAACGGGTTAAAATTATTATCTGAACATTTCCTAAGGGATAACTACTCGTCAATGATGCTTTAGTATAGAAAGGGTTAAACTTGTTATCTGAACATTTCCTATTGGATAACTGCTCACCAATGAAGCTTTAGTATAGAAAGGCTTAAACTTATTATCTTAACATTTCCTGTGGGATAACTACTCATCAATGATCCTTTAGTATAGAACGGGTTAAACTTATTGTCTGAACATTTCCTATGCATTAACTACTCATCAATGATACTTTAGTATAAAAAGAGTTAAACTTAATATCTGAACATTTCGTATGGGATAACTACTCATCAATGTGTTGCAATTGCTTTTTCGAACAAAGCCATGGGACGAATGCCGCCAGTGGCAGGCTAATCTGCTAGTATATTAAAAAGAACAAGTTAAAGGGACATGGCTAGTTCGAGCTCCAAAAGTATGTATATATATTATATAAGAACATGTTAAAGGGACATGGCTAGTTCGAGCTCCAAAAGGATGTATATATATTATATAAGAACAAGTTAAAGGGACATGGCTAGTTCGAACAAATTTGTCGATATGATGTTTTGTTTTTAAAATGTTTCGATACATTTGATATCGTTTCGTTTGGGTGGGTTCGAGTCAGCTGTCGCGTAAAAACAAATAGCACGTATCGATCATAGGAAGACAATCTGGAGACATCTTCGCTCTGTAACGTTTATGGTACTACATAATGTTTATGGTACTTCATAATGTTTATGGTACTACATAATGTTTATGGTACTACATAATGTTTATGATTAAAACAAAGAAAAGTAAGTGCGTGAAGTGTTTAAAGTGATGTTAAACACTCCGGTAGGGTGACCCAATAGAAATGGAGAAATGATCTTTCTCAAAGTAGTTATTTTTACAAATCTTAAATCCAAACTGACAACACACACCGCTATTATTATAGAGAAATTAAATTCAGTGACTCTCGATTGCGAAATCGTTTTCGGTACTTTATCGCCGATAGTAATGTTGCGTCCCGAATCGAGAAGTAAATATTTACAATCGGGGCTTTTTAAGCGTAGTTCAGATGATGTTTTCTATGGAGTGGTACGGTCGATCTGCTTGAGATTTTCGGTGCTGTTAGTAGAATGCTACATTATTCCAGTTGGCATACTACCTGAATACTAACTTAACAGTTTAACGCACCCGACCGAGTCCATGATATGTCTTTAAATAGCTTCATGACTAAATCCGGACACTCGGTTTCCAATTCCAGAATTGCCAGGAATATTCAGATGGTTTAAACAATGCTCGGGTCCCGAACATTTTTTCCAAAGCGGGTAGTTCGGGTAGTTCTGTGACATGACAAGTCATGCTAATGGAATGGTAGTTCTGTGACATGACATATCATGCTAATGGAATGGTAGTTCGGATATTTGTGGACCTCTTTCGATGCCGGGAAGAATTCAAGGCATAATGTTGTAAGGTTTATTTTGGAGCGCAAACCGCCATCGCATGTGGCTTTAATGTGCAGCAGTCTTTCGAATGTTGTGGTCTTGGTGTAAATGGTTAAACAACAGAACCGCCTTCCCGGTAATTTCTTTTGAAAACGATATTGTAACGGGATATGTAACGTGGTCAATACTCGATTTAAAATTCTGAGGGTCGGGCGTGTTCACGGAGGCGGTACGTTCTGGGAAGTGTATCACAATGCTATATCGATTACATGTGTCGATATGTCCAGAATTAAATTGAAGATGAATGGAGTGCGCATGGGCGATGCTCAAAAATCGTCGATAGAGCAAACAATGGTAAGTTTTCCTTCTCCTTCGTGTCATGGCAGCGTACTCGATTCAAACTCCAAACAAATATGGTGCGTACTGGATTCAAACTCTGAACAAATATGGTTATGGTGCGCTATCACGATTAAAACACCAATTCCAAAACCCCCCGCTGTTCGTCGGTGCCATCGTATTTGCTGGAAAGTTATCTGTGATGTAGGAAGTATGACAACATATTAAACATGTATTTGGAAACCACCATGAGTTAATGTACTCAACCCGATCAGAGGGTCCCCATATCATCAAGTTACAACAAAACAACATTTCTTCAAAATACGCTTTAGTTATCAGAATCGATTAATTACAACAAAATAATGCTAACTGCTGTCAGCTATGGTATAAAATTTCCCAAAACGTGTGATTTATCAACATGTTATTCAACGAAATATCGTCGTATTATCACTTGATTATCACAAAATTTGGCCATATTACCACCTGATTTTACAGTTATCCATCTTCATCCGTAATTTTTTCCGAGACCGTCGGTTTGACGACTTTTTTCTGGGCCACAATTAATTTCTCATCTGATCACTCTGCATGAGCTTTGATGGGTGGGTTTCTCGACTCGATCGAATCAAATATGTTTTACCGCCGATCCAAAGAAATGGTAATTTAGGAGCGTGAATTCGGATTATGCATCTTTAACATGGGCTCGTATTTACGAACTGGATTTAGTTTATTTTGTAGCGACTGAACGCACATGGTACCTTCGCAACAGAGTTCACGACACACACTGTCGCCGATATGATTGACTCAATCTAAAACATTTGCCAATTATCAATCGACAGCGCCTCACGACTAAATCGCGAACACTCACTGGGTAAAATCCACACTAAATCGGGAACACTCACCGGGTAAAATCCGCACTAAATCGCGAACACTCACCGGGTAAAATCCGCACTAAATCGCGAACACTCACCGGGTAAAATCCGCACTAAATCGTGAGCACTCACCGGGTAAAATCCGCGAATATAGGAAGAGACTCAGATAGAATATTTCTGCGGAAGGGGTGTTGAAGCTATAATTGGGGTGGCGGATACTTCCTGGCTATGTATTCTGCCGAATGGGTGTTGAATTATCATTAGGTATCCACTTCCCTCTGTTAGCTGGTATTCGGGCTTCACTTCCCCCTGTTAACTGGCTTTCGGTATTCACCACTCTCACCTCTGTTAACTGGTATTCGGTATTACCGCCTCTGTTAACTGGTACTCAGTAATCGCCCCTGTGTTAACTGGTATTCAAGCTTCACTTCCCTCTGTTAACTGGCATTCGGTATTCACCCCTATGTTAACTGGTGTTCGGTATTCACCCCTATGTTAACTGGTGTTCGGTATTCACCCCTATGTTAACTGGTGTTCGGTGTTCACCCCCTCTGTTAACGGATATTCAGCATTCGGGGCCCATCGGGAGGGTGTTATATGTGTAATCTTGATTGGTATTCGGTATTCACCCCTTCTGTTAACAGATATTAAGTAGTCAGGGTCCAATCTTGAATTGATCCATGTGTGTTGTTTCCTCCATCACGTTAACGACTGAGAAGTGATAACGTCTCGATATGAACCAGCTACAGGCAGGATGTTACATTTTAACCTGAATTCTAATTCATCTGACTTGATGTGCACCAACTATCTGGAGTGCATCAGAAACGCACACTAGAATACAAAACGCAGACACCGATTTATTTTACCCTGCGAAAGTGCCTCGATGCTCGCATGGGGAGATCAGCAGAGGTTATCAGACGCCTCGTGAAAGGAATTCAAACTTTATGGGCTAATATCGACGTTTTTCATCGCGCATGCGTCAAATTGATTATCTCAGTGTAAGAGTGATGTGATTTCTGCACGCCGGGCATGGCAGCCATTGGCTTTCGAAATCATTTCTGTGACATATTCTTCAAATGCACGCAAACCCGATTAATGCACGGAGATTGATTCCGCCATGCTGAATTCCAAGCGATGACTATAATTGCTTCTTCATAATCGTTGGCTCCAAACAGTGACGCGTCGACAGGGGGTTCGCGGAACATTGGCCAAAATTTTCAACATTTGGAAAATTCATGCCTGACACAATATTAGTTGGAAATTTTAGAATTTAGTTTTTTTATATTCCAACCAGTATTTTGTGCATAGACATAGCGTGTCTGACATTATCAGAATGAGGCAGAGGGTGAATGTGGTGACGCTATCCCACACAGCGGCCTAGCGCCACCAAGTTCACTCTATGTGGACGTCATTCTTCTTAGGCCTCATATTCTGGAAAGTATATACATATAGCCTCAAATTAACATTAATTTGAGTCACCTTTTCCCTTCTGTTCAGTTTCTATATTCCCTATTTTGCAGAAGATAGACAGCACATTAATTCAACCTCTGGGGGACTTGATTCTGCAAAATCCAGACAGACTATATCCAGCATTGATTTTGTGTGAAATAAGTTGCTATTAGGCCACAAGTTAAATATTTTCCTACATTTGGTAAATATTTTTTGAATGGAATGGCAATGGCAATCAGTTCGAAAGCTTGAGATACCGTTTGGAAAAAAATCCAACCGAACGGCCCTGTGCCAATGCATTATCTTATATATGCGAGTCGACCATAGGTCGCCTCGCATATATAAGAGAATGCATTGGCTTAACACATTAAAAATTATAAAATTGTTAAAGAATGTAAGAAAAAATGGCAAAAAGTGTTAAAAAGATTTTTTTTAGGCCAATGCATTCTCTTATATATGCGAGGCGACCTATGGTCGACTCGCATATATAAGAGAATGCATTGGCACAGGGCATAACTGTAACCATCACAATGTGGTCAATGAGCCGGTTCCAATGATATCCATATTTGTATGGTTCTATTGAGACAGACCGAAGATAATTTAGGCTGTTGCAGCTTTATTTGGCCGTTTTTGGCCGGTTTGTTGGGTAAAGGGTTAACTCTTTCTATAGTCTATACTAAATACTCATTGACGATTAGTTCCCTTACGTAGTGTTCAGATAATAAGATCAACACATGGCCATCGTCCGCTCGTATTTCGTGAACACCCCTCAAAATGAATAATAGACCATTCCAATATATGCATTCTATAACTGATGGAAGGATCAATTCATCAAGAAATGTTAATCTTACCAGACTCTTCTATCGACATATCAATGCATGCTACTACCTGGAAGAATACAGACCACGATTACTTTCGTGGCGCAACCAATGTATAGTATCAATTGTTAGGAACGTTACTTGATTCCGGCGCGGACCCAATTGAGCTAAATTGACAAGGCGGCCGTCTCTTGGAGCAAACAACTGTAATCACGGATACTATCTAGAATGAATGATCGGTCATCTTCCAAAGCCTCAATGACCGGGCACGGCAGGCAACTACTCCCTAATTGCAGGACTGGTCTTGTTTACTTCAAATCTGACCTGTTGCTCCGATGTTCCAAGCGCGCTGTTCTGGTCACCGCCAGAAGGGATCGGTACCAATCGATGACGACGAACGCAGTCTTCCATCATAATCAAATCCTATCTCTTTGAGTAGGTTCTTCCATCGAACGCCATCATTAATAAAAGCTATCAATCAGACATCAACCCAGTAAACGCGTATATCATATCAAAGAGTAATCAGGCTTCTATGATTTCACGCAAGTCGCTGAAATCTGTGAGTAATTAGATCCCGCCATATCGCGCGGGATTTTCCGCCCAAGTGAACACAGGATGTTGCCGATTGTATTAGCTTGATTTGTTGAAGGTAGTTGAAAAGAGAACTCAAGATTACAAATAAAGATAAACGTAAGAGTGCAGTCACGGGACGCAATATCAGTCACTGGCGGTAACTAGCAGGCACGTGAGGTAACTAGCAGTCACTTGAGGTAAATAGCGGTCGCATGAGGTTACTGGCAGTCACGGTCGTAACTATATAGCATCCAATCGATGCTACGAAACAGAAAACATGGTTACGTCGTTCCAAGTTTGACAGTCACAAAACCTGGTCAAGTGGTTGCTGATTGATTAGTGTTTATATATAAGTATCATGGAAGACGTTGGCGAACACCAACATTCGTTAAATCATTGGTCTCATTTAATTGCTACCTTTCACGTATATGAATGAACTACTGATAAGAATTAACCCCCAGAGAGTCCAACAAACTGGCGCAGACGACACTCGGTAGTGCATGTTTCCAGTTGTGTGAGGCTCCCTGGGGGTTAATGAATGAACTACTGATAAGAATTACGAATATGGTACTACGTCGCTAGAATTCAAGTGTATTTATATCAGTTGTCGTTATGCAAGAAGCCAAGCCTGGGCACGCGAGCTTTGCATGCGATCATCGAGTCTACCATTGGCTGTAACCTGATCATCGAGTCTACCATTGGCTGTAACCTGATCATCGAGTCTACGATTGGCTGTAACCTTATCATCGAGTCTACCCTTGGATGTAACCTGATCATCGAGTCTACCATTGGCTGTAATCTGATCATCGAGTCTACCATTGGCTGTAACCTGATCATCGAGTCTACCATTGGCTGTTACCTGATCATCGAGTCTACCATTGGCTGTAACCTGATCATCGAGTCTACCATTGGCTGTAACCTGATCATCGAGTCTACCATTGGATGTTACCTGATCATCGAGTCTACCATTGGCTGTAACCTGATCATCGAGTCTACCATTGGCTGTAACCTGATCATCGAGTCTACCATTGGCTGTAACCTGATCATCGAGTCTACCATTGGCTGTAACCTGATCATCGAGTCTACCATTGACTGTGACCTGATCATCGAGTCTACCATTGGCTTGTGACCTGATCATCGAGTCTACCGTTGGCTTGTGACCTGATCATCGAGTCTACCATTCGCTGTTACCTGATCATCGAGTCTACCATTGGCTGTAACCTGATCATCGAGTCTACCATTGGCTGTAACCTGATCATCGAGTCTACCATTGGCTGTTACCTGATCATCGAGTCTACCATTGGCTGTGACCTGATCATCGAGTCTACCATTGGCTTGTGACCTGATCATCGAGTCTACCATTGGCTGTGACCTGATCATCGAGTCTACCATTGGCTGTGACCTGATCATCGAGTCTACCATTGGCTGTAACCTGATCATCGAGTCTACCATTGGCTGTGACCTGATCATCGGGTCTACCATTGGCTGTGACCTGATCAGAACACAGGTACAAACTAATCAGAGCAACATGGTTATATGACGTAATTGCGAGTTACAAGAAGTTTAAACGCCACTACACTATTTTCTCACATATGGACTCCTATTGTTGTCACTTCTGCGGAAAAGGTGTTTTTGGATCATAAGAAAACATTACGAATATGAGAATAGACCAAAAAAGTCGAATAGTTTCCTTCGATCGATCGATATTTTGCCACTGATCTGGACGCTATAGTATGACTTAGGTTGGGAATTTCCAACATTTGGTTAGCTTGGATATCATTTTTAAAATTCCAAATCATGGGAGTGCAAATCAATGCAATGGAATATGGGTACTTTTGGAATTCCAAGTTGGATATCCCTCCATAACGACGGAAACTCTATAGCCACGTCCCTGCATTACCTCACCGCGCGGAAACATACATTCATGCATGATGTGACATATCGGGCTTCATGGTCTGTGCTCACAACGATAACAGGTCACGACCAGGTTGCCTTAACGCGTCCATCGGGCTTCATGGTCTGTGCTCACAGCACTATAAGGTCACGTCCAAAGTCGGCAGCGGTAGACTACAAAGTTGTCCCGAGGGTGTGCTAAAAATTACGTATAACATCGAAGTACAAGTCGATAGGTTTGTGCTGTGAATCACATCCATACGGCGCGCATAATCGATTTACAGGAAAAAATACAGTGAACTGAGAACAGCTGAACGAATTCATGTAGACAATTCTCAGCCTATGACTACTTTCAGAGATAATCGATGATAAAGGATGCACTGTGGAATTTTAGACCGTGTATCAGTGCATTGAGCGTATAGATATATACATAAGGAACATTAACAGAACTCACTGCGTCATCTTAGGCCGTGAACATGCAGTACATGGAGCGTATAGATATATTTACATAGACTGAACGGGTCGTATCTACTCCGCCATTTGATCGCATGCGAGAAATGTATTCTATTGGGAAATTAGTGCAATTGGGTTGTCTGTTTTGTACTGACCAATTTTATACCAGGGGGATAACTCCAGACGCGGGATATTGCACTTTAGGTTTCTAAATGTTCTCAATGCCGGATGGTTAAATTGACCTACCTTACGTTACAGCCGACCTTCGCCCACGGGACTAACGCTACGTTCACACATCTCTGTAATTTATCCACCAAAATTTCACGAAATTCGTCAAACACTGATGAAATGCTAGCATTTGAACATGCCTGAATGATACATATTGGATTCGTCAAGTATTCTCTTTTAGCATTACAATTCACAAGTTCCGATTACACAGTTGAATCTTAAAATTGTTAACAGTGTATACCTAAAGTCTGTCAAATGACATGCGAATATATAGACTGCCAGGCCCTCCGGATAACCCACATGTATAGTAGATGGTGGTGACTGTAAATTATACGCGCAGTTTATACTGTATGTTTTAGCTAATCTTATTTATATTTCATTTAGTAATGTAGAAATCGTGTTGCACCATAAATTTGAAATTATCAGTTTGGCTTCGCCATAACGTCGATTGTCTCCCTCGGGGGAAACATCACTTATAACTTCCGGATGTGGTCGATCACATACAATACAAATCGATGAGATAGAAATGTTTGTAATTACTCGTTTGTTACGGGTTGTAGAACACATATACTTTATAAATGAAAATGAAACGCGCTCTTTTGTCACATAAAAACACAGACGGCAAGAAAGAGGTTTCACAAATTCACGGTCAGCAGTCACGAGTACAGATAGAATAATACGTCATCAAGTGATGTGTACATTCTACTTAACCGCGAACATTGTCCACATGAATGTTTGGCTAAGAATTGCAAATTGTTATCACCGTGAGTAAGTATTTGAATTCAAAACATTTTGTATTGAAAGAAAATGAAGGAAGTAAGATTGCGATGTGTACCAGTAGTTTTCTTATTAGTAATAATGAATCGATCAATTGAGTGACGCAATGTCCTGATCAGAGCAGGTGGTCGAATTCAGATTTGGGTTATCGTGTTCGACACATATTAATTAGTGGGAGGAGCTTACGGTTGCCATGAGACAAAGCGTGTATATAGGGAAAGAATTTAGGTTACACTGGTGTAAATGTGGTTCGGAGTGACATCTATAGCGGATGCGGGAGGAATATATAGGAGAGAATAAAATAGACACTGGGCCCTGATTGGTCAATAGCCATGTGCTTTTTGCATACAAAATCATCACACCTCTTCCCTATATGATTTCCCATAGGTAAAATAGCCATTGGCACAGGAATTAACACTTTCTAGCGAAGTTTGAATTTTTTGGTGTGGTCTAAAATATGACAGTATTTTTTTATGCGGATCTGACACTAGTTACGAAAACACAAGATTTAAAGGCGAATTCCCTGCTAGATGGACATGATTTTTTTTGCGTAAAATGTTTCCCCAAATGTCAATTTTTCAGATTTAAAGAAACTTTTGGACCCAAAATTTATATTGCCGACAGTATACTCTAAAACGTTAGCACTTAGGCCTATGGAAAACATTTACAACAGTGTAATCTTTAATTATTTTTAACGATATGCAATTATACACCGAGATCATATCTTCTTTGTGTCTGCAATTGTGAAATATATAATTGTCACGCACAAGCCTTGAAATAGTAAATAGTGTGTCTGTCATTTGCAAATTGAGGTCCCCAGAGGGTGAATTTAGTGATGCTACCCCGCATAGCGGGCTAGCATCACCAAATTCACCCTCTGGGGACATCATTCTGCTTACACCTCAGCAGAATGAGGTTCACAGAGGGTGAATTTGGTTATGCTAGCCCGCTATGCGGGGTAGCATCACTAAATTCACCCTCTGGGGACCTCATTCTGCAAATGACAGACAAACTATTTCAAGGCTTGGTCACGCAACATGAAAAATTGTGTTATGGTCATTATGTTATGGTCATTGGTGAATTTCCAACATTACTGCACTAATCGACATTTCAGTTTATTATGATTTGACAACTAAAACGTTGTTTGAAAATATTGTAGGCAATTTAAAGTATGGACGCATATAAAAACTAAGGATGAAGACAGAATTTTCAAAGCTGAAAGCGACAGGCTCTGTCGCTGATTGGCAGAACATATCTGCTAATTATTATTTGATTGACAGCTGCGGATATGTCTATTTGAACATGTCTGCAACATTATTGCATTATTTATTTTATTGTGAACTTGAGGTGTGTATTTAGGCCTGTTAGTTGGCGTATACGAGTAGGTTATTGTCATCCTGGAACTAGCTATACACAGTGGACTCTACGACTTATAGATGAACATACACAGGCACCGTTACTATCGGGCAACCATCCCAGCGGTGTCAGTATATATCGTGCAGACATGTGTTTGGCAGAGAAACAGAAAATTATCCAGAAATGAAATAGTGTCAATTTCTTCATCTCGGTGGCGAATGTAAGGCGACGTATATGTCACAATGTATACCTATGTACGAGAAACATTCAATTAGCAACGTAATTGCCAAGGCAACGAAACAATTATAGGGGATGCGCTCCGATATTATATGGCTAGATGTTCCCGATTCTATCATACCGGCACGTTTGATGTTGCCAGGTATCGCAATATCTACCTATGTGAAGTAATCAAGGCCACGTGATACGGGTTACAGCGGGTGAATAATTGTTATTGGTACAATACCTCCGCTTATAAAAATAGATACACCTAGAAGACTATCGTTATGATTACTTGGCACACAGCGGTGATTGTCTAAATGTATAGGGGCAATATAAGCCACACCAGGCTTAATTGAAGGAGTCACTTTCCACGTGCCTCGGGTGTATATATATCGCATCGTACGATTTCTCTTCTTGTCTATCCGGTAACTCTCATCTGAGTTTATATGAAGTACGTCCCAAAGGCAGAGACTTTGTGGCGGGGGGGGGGGGTCTTTTGCCATTGGTATCAACAGTTGCACATCTGATGCTTGACACGTCATGTGTGGGATGTTTCACATAAAACACAGGTGGAAATATTTGTCATAGTTTTATTTTCCAACCAGTAGACAGTACGAAATCTGTTGCTTCTGAATAATCTTTTAGTACTTTAGGTCATCATGTTAGGATGAAATTATCATGAGTTACAAATGTTGAAACCTTTGGGGATGCCAAGTTGGAAAGTCCACCCTGTATTCCATATCCAAACACGGACATACATTCAAACTGTCATTCACATCCATTTAGAAAACGCGACATAACACCCGCTTACAACTTTTATTTGGAGCTGGGCTGGGCCTACACTTTAGTGTATCCCAATAGACATCTGTCAATACATTGTATAATTATTTGTGATGGTTTGATGCGGTTCGGTATGATTACTGTCATAACGCAATGATAACGGAAAATGCACTGTATGGAGTTTGCAAAACTAATGGTACTTTGGCAGGTATTTGGGCTAAGGTTTACTCATAATTGTAAATCAAGACCCATGCTACTTTGGCTGACACACTAAAACAGCTGAAGTTCTCTACGCTAATATCACCTGTGGGTGAAATAATGACACGCAGGCGAATTCACCATGGTAATCCGCGCAGTTACGAGAAGTATATACGACGACTTGGAAGGATGGAATTCGGTTAACTCTATAGCGAGATAACTTGCCAACTTTCTCTACATTTTGTGAAACCGACAGGGGATATATACATGTGCATCGAGTGTGCTGATGAGAAAACCAGAGGATCGTCATTCCAAAAAGAGCTAATTGCATATGTACTTAATCACACACCATTATCAACGAGTTACGAGAACTGTGGTAAATATCATTATACCATGCTCAAGGTAAATATCATTATACCATGCTCAAGTCCATGCCGAGAACTATGGTAAATATCATTATACCATGCTCAAGGTAAATATCATTATACCATGCTCAAGGTAAATATCATTATACCATGCTCAAGGTAAATATCATTATACCATGCTCAAGGTAAATATCATTATACCATGCTCAAGGTAAATATCATTATACCATGCTCAAGTCCATGCCGAGTTATTGTGGTCTTATACCCAGGACTTGGTTGTGATCAAAGAAGTCAATTGACTCAATTCTGTTCAAGGTTGCCGTTGACCCATTCCTGGGGGAGCTGTGATGGTGTAGCGTTAAATATTATGCCAGTGCCAGTGCATTTCCCCATAGAGAGCATCGCATATATAAGAGAATACATTGGCTTACAAGGTCAAGGTAAATATTGTTTGGTCAATGTATTATCTTATATATGCGAGGCTCCCTATGTGGGACTCGCATGTATCAGAGAATGCATTGGCACAGGGGTTTTCGCAAAATTTCAGGAGGCTCCAGTCATGGAAGGGTTAAACCAAGACCATGAATCATGAATGTATTGATTATTAAAACTACTTATCTCCATGAATCATGAATGTATTGATTATTAAAACTAATTATCTCACCTGCATGTAAGTTATGTTTTCAATCGTAAAACTTCAAATGTTCTCCTTGAGAAAAGCTACAAAATCTGGACCGAGCAACATTACAGTATGAAAAGAGTGTGCGATAAGCAAAACACTCAACACCGCGACTACTTCATTTATCCTGATGTGGATCACCAGGAATCATGGCGAGTTAAATTTGCCGCGATGATCCACTGTGGACCTGCATGGAGCGGATTGGTATGAATCAACAACAATCCTGAAAACCGCCAGACCTCACTGGGAGTCACCATGGCTCACCAGGGCTCACCGGGGCTCACCGGGAGTCACTGCGAACTACTACGGCTCATCAGGGCTCACTCATCAGGAGTCACCAGGGCTCACCATGGCTCACCAGGGCTATCCAGGAGTCACCATGGCTCACCAGTGCTCTCCATTAGTCACTAGGGCTCACTAGTGCTATCCATGAGTCACCAGTGCTCGTCAGGGCTCACCAGTAGTCACTGCGAACCACCAGGGCTCATCAGGAGTCACTGTGAAAACCACCAGGGCTCACCAAGAGTCACTGTGAAAACCACCAGGGCTCATCAGGAGTCACTGTGAAAACCACCAGGGCTCACCGGGAGTCACCATGGCTCACCAGTGCTCTCCATGAGTCACCGGGGCTCACCAGGGCTCTCCATTGGTCACTAGGGCTCTCCAGGCGTCACCAGGGCTCATCAGGGCTGACCAGGAGCCACTGCGAACCATCATGGCTCATCAGGAGTCACTGTCAAAACCAATAGGGCTCACCAGGAGTCACTGCGAACCGCCACAAAACACGTGAAGTCGATTAAGATATTAACACAAACATCACTGACATTCCATAAGTTTATTTCCACAGGGGCAGACCCTCCAAGTCTGTCTTTAATTCTCTGACTGCAACGGTGCTGATAGAGCATTTCCCAGGTTACAATAAATCAATGCCTTTTATTACCTCCTTTCTAGCCTGCCACTGGAATGCATTGTTAAATAGCTTGTTTTCTCACCGGAAGGTATGGTCTTTTTTCAATCAACGTCGCATTACATAGGCATGTAACATGAAACATATATAACTTATAAATGGGGTGTAATTGTGAGTATAAAAACGACTCATCGTGTATTTGTATAGAAACTTTTATCTCAATCCAGTGAATTCAATTACACCACTGTGTTTTTCCTTCTTTCCATCCGGATCATTTATCTCAGCATGCATGGATTAAGAAACGTGATAAGTGACATATAAAACTGCACAGAGAAGACGACAGCGCAAGGCCATATTATACCAAATCATTTATGATATGCGAAAATAATTACTTACATCAAGTGTACTGTATACGCTGAAGACGTATTTTTTGGATGTCAGTTTTGTTATATAATTTGCAAAAGCAACTCGTGATGAAGGATTTATGCGAATAACATAGCTGAATAATACAAAAATTATATAGACTACATGTGTCTCGATAGAAAACTTGATTATTGCAAGACAACGAGTCAATGAAATGTCCTCGATTGTATACAGTATAACAATACGGTACTTACACTGTGTCGTCATTCGTGAATACAACTTCGTCTTCGATCACTAAATAATCCTTTCCAGATTTTGCGGTACCATCGATAGCTTTGTAGGGCACGCAAACGCTTCCTCTAGCACCCGAAGAACGCACGACCTTTACCTCCACTTCCCCGATTGACTCCGTAACAGTTATTTCCGGTTCTTCGAAATGGAAAATGCCCGGATGGTCGTCATCGAGAATCATGCACGTGGCGGAGAATGGTGGAGTCAGCACTGCGGTGTAAGCAGACGTCTCACTCTCAAAGAGACCTTCCGAGTCCGCCATGCGCAGGTTTTCCAATTTGACGTAGAAATACTCATCCTCTTCGAAGATGTCGTCATCCATGATATTTACTCCAATTTGTTTATGAGTTTCTAGGGGATAGAAACATAACGTACCCTCAGAGTGCTCATAATCTGACCCTGCATTCGCAGAACCGTCCTCGGTCTTGTAGTCCACGTATATAGTTTTCTCAAGGTTACCACCTGCCCTTGAGACCGTAAGGAAGGTCGTTCCGATATTTTCCATTACAGTATAGTGACCTGGGTCAAAGAAGACAGTTGTGACGGTCGGATCTTCTTCATCTTCCATCTTTATATCCTCTAAGCTCAATTTCTTCTCGATTTTCTGCTTCTTGACGACGTTTCCGCTTCCGGTTAGTTTTCGTGTAGCTTGTATTCTGTAAAAGGCTCGACTCTTCGGGCCTCTGTTGATGATTTCGTATTCCGCCATCTCTTCTAACGTTCTCATGTCACAGTTTGGGTTTTTCTTCCTTAGATCTCGAATAATTTCCATGAACTCGCTACGATGTTTCTCAAACTCTCTAACCTCATCGTCCTGCTCACCAGAGAAGGCAACGTCGTCCACGTGATTCAACTTGTTTCCGGCGAATTCGGCATCTCCGTCGCCACTGACGACCACGCCTCCTTGGTTTTCCGATGCGCGGTACTTTTTCGAGAGAAATTTATATGGGTAGAGTTTTCTGTCAACAACATAAGCAGTGATAACGGTTCCTGGGAAGAACAAAAGCGTTAAAATACCTTCCCATACTTCTACTTCGCCACACGAAGAAACAGATAAAATGAAGTACATCCATAGATAGGCAATGACACTCCAACTGGCAGTGATGAAAAATACTCTTAGATGTTTAATACGCCTTACTTCTCCATCAGGAATGCAGGACACACATATGGCAGTAATAATAAAAAGATTAAACGCAGCACTACCAACGATTGTGCTTGGTCCGAGGTCTCCGGCCTGGAACTCGTTCCCGCACACCTCAATTACAGAAAGCAAAATTTCCGGAGCGGATGAGCCGAGGGCCATCAATGTCAAGTTTGAAACTGTTTCATTCCATATTCGAACGTTAACGACCGTCGTTTGTCCGTTTGTTTTCTTTATGACAACCTCCTTTTCTTTAGATGTTATGACTTCTATAGATGCCATGAATCTATCTGAGACAATGGAAACTCCTAAGAACAAATAAACTAGACAAACAAAATAAACAATAGCTCTGGCTGCTACATCCCCCTTCTGTAGATCTTGTTGAGGTTCCCAGATAGGGAGCATTAATCCCTTGGCGCACACACTCGCTTCCTGCGTACATTCTTTAGTTTCATTGAAAATCCCACATTTGGCTTCTGCTCCGGGAATTTCACTAATCATGTACAGAAGCACGTACAATGTCGCCATCTTCGTAACTCTCTGCAGCGTCCGGACGTAGGACGTGCAGCAACTATCGGCGATTCTCGTTCCTTCCGTCATCTTGGCTCCACTAGTGGCAACCCGTTGCCACTCAGCAGACTAGTGACCACCAATCTGCAATGATAAATATTGATTATCAGCAATGTTTACTTTAGTTTGTTTTTAGTGAACGCATGGGGGAAAACGTACACAACGAAGGTTCCGAGTAACAGCTAAGAGAGGGATATGAATCACGCGGGCGATCTCACACCACATCCCCGTCAAGAAATAATTTGGGCTGAAGTTTCTTAGAATTGCATAATCGAGGTACCCAAATGGGTGCACATCACAATGTAATAAACTAACACACATGATTTCGTCGTCGAGTGTCACTGCATTTAATTTAATATATAAGAATGGCGGTGTGTATGTCAATTTGGGTTAATATTCGTAAAAAGATAACAAATATATTCAGTGAAAGTTATTCACCCTACCGGAGTGTTTCACATCAGTTTAAGGGCCGCGTTTTGGGCAATGTATGGTGTAGTGGTCATCAACTACATACAAGCAGATAATACATATATAGTGACGTTCTATCTGGGACATCAATCAAATCAAGAGTTAACCCTTTACCCAACAAAACGGCCAAAACCGGCCAAATAAAGCTTCAACAGCCTAAAATATCTTCGGTCTGTCTCAATAGAACCATACAAATATGGATATCATTGGAACCGGCTCCTTGACCACATTGTGATAGTTACAGTTATGCCCTGTGCCAATGCATTCTCTTATATATGCGAGTCGACCATAGGTCGCCTCGCATATACAAGAGAATGCATTGGCCTAAAAAAAATCTTTTTTTAACACTTTTTACCATTTTTTCTTACATTCTTTAACAATTTTATAATTTTTAATGTGTTAAGCCAATGCATTCTCTTATATATGTGAGGCGACCTACGGTCGACTCGCATATATAAGAGAATGCATTGGCACAGGGCCCTTCTGTTGGGTAAAGGGTTAATCAAGAGTACCAATTGTCATTTTGCTGAGTAGTATGCAAACATAGTTAACAAACAAGACAACCTCTCTAAATTTTCGTTCTGTCAATACGTTTTATAATGAGGGCATTGTTTTCAAAGCACAGATGAAATGAACTTTTCCAAATTGGTGGTAGTTATCTCAGTAATTTTACGAGTATGTCAAACGATCAGAAAATTAATTGTGTAATGAAGAATGATACCCCTGACATAAGAATGATACATTATGCACGCCATCACACAATAAATACATGTTGTTAATATTATTATAGACATGCCATGTTCACATGTAATTGTTTATTAATTATTGTTTTACTATGCATTGTATTCTTAGCATACTGCCGTTATTGTTGTTTATGCAAATACATCTTATCTTATCTTATCTTATCTTATCTATGACATTTGAATTTTGGGGATCGAGTTAGCCATTGTTGGAAAAACCCGCGCTATATATAGAAAACCCAGACTGGTTCCTAGCTGGTGACATATTCAAAATGGAAGTATGACTGGTACGCTCTGGCAGAGATGTTGAACATATTTTATTGTGAACCGCAATATATACAGTATAAATTACATACATTATTATAAACGTACAGATCGGTTTGGGCACAGAGGATCGGAGCACAAGTTGCCGAACTTATCAGAGCTCCTCTCCTCTGGCATTCAATTAACTGCTAATAAGATGTATTAATAGATTGGTTCAAAATGTGTTGTTTAATGTGGCTGCTGATGTGGCTGTTGTTGTGGCTATGGTTACCGAGTGGTGTGTAGTATGACTGGTGCGCTATGGTCTCGCGTTTGTGGACTAGGCGTACGTACATCACTGTGGTAGAGATGTTACTGGTGTCACCGAGTGGTGTGTAGTATGACTGGTGCGCTATGGTCTCGCGTTTGTGGAGTAGGCGTACGTACATCACTGTGGTAGAGATGGGTGTCACCGAGTGGCATGTAGGCGTACGTACATCACTGTGGTAGAGATGGGTGTCACCGAGTGGCATGTAGGCATACGTACATCACTGTGGTAGAGATGGGCGTCACCGAGTGGTGTGTAGGCGTACGTACATCACTGTGGTAGAGATGGGTGTCACCGAGTGGTGTGTAGGCGTACGTACATCACTGTGGTAGAGATGGGTGTCACCGAGTGGTGTGTAGTATGACTGGTGCGCTATGGTCTCGCGTTTGTGGACTAGGCGTATACGTACATCACTGTGGTAGAGATGGGTGTCACCGAGTGGCATGTAGGCGTACGTACATCACTGTGGTAGAGATGGGTGTCACCGAGTGGTGTGTAGTATGACTGGTGCGCTATGGTCTCGCGTTTGTGGACTTGGCGTACGCACATCACTGTGGTAGAGATGTGACAAGTGCTGATCACAACAATAATCGACCAATCAGATGGCTATCGGATAAACGCGACAGTTTTGTAAACAACTTGGATAAAGATAAAATAAACAGTCTAATTGATATTTTACACACTTATTCTGATCAACCGGACATATTTGATAAAGATGCTGCTACAACTGTCTCCGAAAACATTTGCACTCTCTTCAGTTGTGCAGCAAACAGAACTTTTGGTGCACAAAATAAATCGAATGATCGAACGAAAAATATTAAAACCATGGTTTAACAGTGAATGCGCGAAAGCTAGGCGCGATTTTAAAAAGGCCCAACGTGACTTCCACAGAGACAGTTCTCAATATTTTAAAGTCGAACTCACTAAGAAAAGTTAATTTTATAGAAAAACTTTGAGAAAAAATGTCGCTCTTTATAAAAACAATATTGCAAACCGACTTCGACAGGTTCAAACTGATGATATTTCTGAATACTGGAAAATCTTAAACTCAAATGTAGAACGTACGCCAACACAAGTACCACTCGAGGAAATGTATGACTATCTCAAGAAAAACTCGTCTGAAAATAATCTACAAGATTTCGCAGACATTGAATTACCCATGATAGATTTGTATAACGATACATTAGATAAACCCATAACTGAGCATGAAATAAGTAATGCCGTTCGTGGCCTTAAAGGGAATAAAAGTAGTGGAATTGACAAAATAAAATACGAACATATCAAATCGACTATCGACGATATGTTACCAGTATATGTACTTTTATTCAATATTATACTTGAAAGTGGTATTATGCCAGAACAGTGGTTAACCGGCATCGTAGTACCTGTCTATAAAAAGAAAGGCGACTTATTATGTCCAGAAAATTATCGTCCTATAACTATAATGAGTTACCTTGGCAAGCTCTTCACCAAAATTATTAACTCTAGATTAACTGCGTACGCGGATGAAATATGCTTACTCCAAAGTAATCAAGCTGGATTTAGAAAAGGCTTTTCTACATCTGATAACATTGTTGCATTACATGTTTTGTGTTCAATAATGGAGCAATGCGAAATGAAATTCGTTGTGCCTTCATTGATTTTAAACAGGCATTTGACACTGTATGGCATACTGGCCTATGGCAAAAATTGTTGACGTCTGGTATCAACGGAAGATGTTTCAGACTTATTAAAAACATGTACAGCAGTGTCAAATCCCTGGTTAGAATCAATGGCGACACATCAGATACTTACAGAACGTACTCTGGAGTGCTCCAGGGTGAAAATTTATCATCTTTTTTATTTTCGATCTACCTCAATGATTTAGAGAGTTTCTTTGAAACTAATAATGTCCCAGGCCTACACCGATTGCAAACGATAATTACTGATGAACTTAAAACGTATGTAAAACTTTATTTAATGCTTTATGCTGATGACACTGTAATATTTGCAGAAAGTACAATTGATATGAAAAAATATTTGAGCATTTTTGACGACTATTGTTCATTTTGGAAATTAAATGTCAATACGTCGAAAACAAAGATTATGGTATTCGGAAAAGGGCGTACCCCAAGAAGTAAGTTATCATTAATGGAACACATATTGAATATGTCACTCATTACAAATATCTTGGAATTATTTTTACTAAATTAAACACGTTTTCCAAAGCAAAAAATGACCTGATTACAAGAGCTACCCGATCTATGCATGGTCTTATCCATAAAATACGCCAATTGTCCTTGCCATTCGAATGTCAGTTAGACATGTTCAATAAAATTGTCAAACCTATCCTACTATATGGGACAGAAACATGGGATTATGGATGTTTAGAATCCCTAGAAAAATTACAATTAAATTATTTTAAATTTATCCTAAATGTAAAAACAAGTACAACATCGCTAATGGTATATGGCGAGACAGGAATGTTCCCATTAGAGCAAGATGTAAAATGTCGAATGGTATCATACTGGGCAAAATTAGTTAATTGAAATGATAGCAGAATGAGTAGGATGATGTACTCTCTTCTGTTAAAATGGTATAGAAATGGTGAATATAAGCATCCATGGCTATCATGTATCCATAAAATTCTAATTGAATCGGGGCTACCGTCTCTATGGTGGGACCAGGATAATATTACCAATGATGTTGTAAATATGAATAATATTGTCCAACAAACACTGAAGGACCAATACGTACTGCAATGGAAAATTAATATGGAACAATCAAGTAAATGTACCACATACAAAAAATTGAAAACAATATTTGGCCTTGAAGACTATCTGAAAATTTTGAATCGCAAGGATGCAATTATCCTTACTAGATTTCGAATGTCCAATCACAGACTTCCCATTGAAACTGGATCATGGAATGATACCAATCGGAAAGATAGAGTATGTACGAGATGTAATACAGGGTTACTTGGAGATGAATATCATTGTATTTTACAATGCTCTTCGTTTGGTTATCTGAGAACAAAATATATTCCCAAATTCTTTCGAAATTATCCGAATTTAGTTAATTTTACTAAATTGTCTAACTCCAAAAATAAGAATATATTGATTAAACTCTCCACATTTATACAAAACGCAAGAGTTAATTACGAATAATGCATTATATCTGCACTCAGTCACGATATCTCCAACAGTTTCGAGGAGATAGCGCGATTTAGTGATGCATGTCATCCATCAACATTGTGATGCCCTATAATATAATATAAATATAGCTCCCCCCTCACACTGAAAAACCCTTTTCCACTGTTGCACACCATGTATTGTATTGTATAATTATGTATTATCTTCTCATAATATCATGTAACATGATTTACTTGAGATATAAACATTTGAACTTGATGTGTGTCACCGAGTGGCATGTAGGCGTATGTATAGCGCTGTGGTAGAGATGGCACTGTGTCACCGAGTGGTGTGCAGTATGACTGGTGCGCTATGGTCTCGAGTTTGTGTAGTAGGCGTACATACATCACTGTGGCAGATGGGTGTCACCGAGTGGCCTGTAGGCATGCGTACGGGTGGACACAACAACATTAGTAATTACTATGTAAGATCGATAGAACTGTTCGTAAGAGACCAGCTCGAAAGGAACCTAACGGTACGAAAACAAATTCCCAATGCTACAAGTGTCTTTCTGTAATTTAATTGTATATTCAAACTCGCATATCAGAGTGTGGGCTGTGTTACGACCATTTATCAGCGGGTACTAAGACATGTCAGTGTGCGGGTTTAATGGGTTTTAACGACAATGTGCGGAATACTGACAACTAGAAAATCACCTCGTGGCCCATCGATAACAATAACCGGTTATTCATTTGCGGCGAGATATACGAAGCTTATGTATTTATGCAGTGTGTATACATAGGAAAAACTCAAGCAAAACTCGTTCCTTCTTTTGTAACAAGACATTGTTGGTGTACCCTCATGTCGGGTTTATGTGTGATTGGTCGTCCGTATCAGCTGACAACACAATAATCGTTTTAGCTGACTGTGAGGGGTATATAACTGTACCTCAAATCAAAATCCCGAAAGCGAAAAATAATGTGCAAAATACAAAACTATAAGAGCATCTATTTCCGTCATTGATCAACCTTCATGACATGTGACCAAACAGCAACGTCGCGACTCGACAATATAACCCGTTAATCTTGGTAAAAAGTTTGGTCTGAAATGGCCATCAGTTGAACATTTTCAATGGTCAGAAAGCTTGAACCTGGGAATTTGGTCTGGTACAGTTTCAAGGTGGAGATGCTCTAGCCACACCCATGGGTGGGCTGCCCGGTATGGCATTCTATATGTACAGTAGCGACATACATTGGGACTTCTTGCGTGGGTTATGTTTTCACACAAAGACAGTTAACAGAGTTCTACATTTCTCTTCTCTGTACTTTTTAACATCTCTTTCGGGATTTTTTTTGTCGTGAGGGTAGCTATTACGAGCGTAACTACTCTGGAATTAGTTGTATATGTGTTACATAATCGCCTCATAACTCATGTGGAGTTTGCGTGCCTTGCCAATTATTCTGCTCCATTCTCACTGTGCACCGACGTTGGTTGCCAAAATGCAATGAAACATGGCAATTATTTAGCCTTTCTGTCTGGATCGTTTTTATCAAAGTTCGCTAGATGTGTGCAAAAGTGTATACTGCTGCAACCACTGTGTAGTGTAATACCAAATTTCCATCTTTCGCATTTGGGATATTGGGCTATTAGATTTACTAGATAGTGGCATCGGTAAAGTCAGGGTCGTGGCTAGATGGTCTCCGTTGTGGGGTGTACTGTATATCTTGATTCCAACTGCACCCCATTGAACCAGACCAATCCGTGTGCACCCCCTTGACTTGGTCAGGTGATACCAAAAGTAGAAAAATATGCTTTAGCTCTGTGAACTTATTTAGATAACATAAACGGGCGCGTTAGAAAACAACTGTTGAAGTCCCAAATGCTGAATCCAAGACCAGAAGGGTTTATTCTAACGGAAATATCGCACATTCAGAACCAAGATGGATTTAATCAAAACAAGAATGATTGGTTTATAATCAATCGGATCAAATCAAATTAAAGATATATATTATGAACCAATAATAATAAGAAGACGAAGGTGAAATACTCGTTAAACTAACACAAATACCTATGGAATACTATTAGGGCCACTTCCTAATGGCGCTTTCGGCGCGCGCCGAAAGCGACAAAAAGTGCGCCATTAGTATCGCGCCGAAAGCGCCGAAAGCGACAAAATGTGCGCCGTTATGGTCCACATTTTGTCGCTTTCGGTGCTCCGAAACATGCGCTAATATCGCACATTTTGTCGAAAGCGCCCATGCAATGCGACAAAAAGTGCGCCGTAACGGCGCACATTTTGTCGCTTTCGGTGCTTTCGGAAGTGGCCCTAATAGTATTCCACAAATATCCGTTAAACTAACACAACTAACACCACCTTAACTATATAACACGTTAAACTAACACCACCTTAACTTTATAACACGTTAAACTAACACAACCTTAACTTTATAACACGTTAAACTAACACCACCTTAACTTTATAACACGTTAAACTAACACCACCTTAACTTTATAACACGTTAAACTAACACCACCTTAACTTTATAACACGTTAAACTAACACCACCTTAACTATATACCACGTTAAACTAACACCACCTTAACTATATAACACGTTAAACTAACACCACCTTAACTATATAACACGTTAAACTAACACCACCTTAACTATATACCACGTTAAACTAACACCACCTTAACTATATAACACGTTAAACTAACACCACCTTAACTTTATAACACGTTAAACTAACACCACCTTAACTTTATAACACGTTAAACTAACACCACCTTAACTATATACCACGTTAAACTAACACCACCTTAACTATATAACACGTTAAACTAACACCACCTTAACTATATACCACGTTAAACTAACACCACCTTAACTTTATAACACGTTAAACTAACACCACCTTAACTTTATAACACGTTAAACTAACACCACCTTAACTTTATAACACGTTAAACTAACACCACCTTAACTATATACCACGTTAAACTAACACCACCTTAACTTTATAACACGTTAAACTAACACCACCTTAACTTTATCACACGTTAAACTAACACCACCTTAACTTTATAACACGTTAAACTAACACCACCTTAACTTTATAACACGTTAAACTAACACCACCTTAACTATATACCACGTTAAACTAACACCACCTTAACTATATAACACGTTAAACTAACACCACCTTAACTATATACCACGTTAAACTAACACCACCTTAACTATATAACACGTTAACCTAACACCACCTTAACTATATACCACGTTAAACTAACACCACCTTAACTATATAACACGTTAAACTAACACCACCTTAACTATATAACACGTTAAACTAACACCACCTTAACTTTATAACACGTTAAACTAACACCACCTTAACTTTATAACACGTTAAACTAACACCACCTTAACTTTATAACACGTTAAACTAACACCACCTTAACTTTATAACACGTTAAACTAACACCACCTTAACTATATACCACGTTAAACTAACACCACCTTAACTATATAACACGTTAAACTAACACCACCTTAACTATATACCACGTTAAACTAACACCACCTTAACTATATAACACGTTAAACTAACACCACCTTAACTATATACCACGTTAAACTAACACCACCTTAACTATATAACACGTTAAACTAACACCACCTTAACTATATAACACGTTAAACTAACACCACCTTAACTATATACCACGTTAAACTAACACCACCTTAACTATATAACACGTTAAACTAACACCACCTTAACTATATAACACGTTAAACTAACACCACCTTAACTTTATAACACGTTAAACTAACACCACCTTAACTATATAACACGTTAAACTAACACCACCTTAACTATATACCACGTTAAACTAACACCACATTAACTATATAACACGTTAAACTAACACCACCTTAACTATATACCACGTTAAACTAACACCACCTTAACTATATAACACGTTAAACTAACACCACCTTAACTATATACCACGTTAAACTAACACCACCTTAACTATATAACACGTTAAACTAACACCACCTTAACTATATAACACGTTAAACTAACACCACCTTAACTTTATAACACGTTAAACTAACACCACCTTAACTTTATCACACGTTAAACTAACACCACCTTAACTATATAACACGTTAAACTAACACCACCTTAACTTTATAACACGTTAAACTAACACCACCTTAACTTTATAACACGTTAAACTAACACCACCTTAACTTTATAACACGTTAAACTAACACCACCTTAACTTTATAACACGTTAAACTAACACCACCTTAACTTTATAACACGTTAAACTAACACCACCTTAACTTTATCCCACGTTAAACTAACACCACCTTAACTTTATAACACGTTAAACTAACACCACCTTAACTTTATAACACGTTAAACTAACACCACCTTAACTTTATAACACGTTAAACTAACACCACCTTAACTTTATAACACGTTAAACTAACACCACCTTAACTTTATAACACGTTAAACTAACACCACCTTAACTTTATCCCACGTTAAACTAACACCACCTTAACTTTATAACACGTTAAACTAACACCACCTTAACTTTATAACACGTTAAACTAACACCACCTTAACTTTATAACACGTTAAACTAACACCACCTTAACTTTATAACACGTTAAACTAACACCACCTTAACTTTATAACACGTTAAACTAACACCACCTTAACTTTATCCCACGTTAAACTAACACCACCTTAACTTTATAACACGTTAAACTAACACCACCTTAACTTTATAACACGTTAAACTAACACCACCTTAACTTTATCACACGGGCCCGGTCTCCATTTCTACGCATGCAGCAACACGGCACGATCTGCACATTCAACAAAACATCTAACTTAAAGGGACACCTTTAAACTGCCGCGGTCGGACATGAGAATTTGTTATATTTAAGGTAACCTCAAAACAACATATCATGGGGTGAAGGAGAAGATCACTCGATCTTTAGGCCATCCCGAGCGCTTTGCGCCCAACTACCCTCTATATATATATCGTTTGCCATTATGCCATGACAAAGTAATTTCTTCATAAAATGCACATGCCCAATCAGTGGGCAATTTAACCCAGAAAATGCTACAGTTTATAATAGAATAGATCCAATCTCACCCCTTGCTGGTAGCCATACGACTAATGTCCCACATATATATACGCGCTATATCGCCATCTCAAACTTCTGGTTGAATTTGTCTCTTATCATCTTAGTGCATTTTCTTCGTTTTTGTTTTAAATACTCACAAATCAGTCTCGGATTGATATAGTTCTATCAATTTATCCGTCTGTTTACTGGTCAGTTTAAGCTCTATATTTGCAATTGCCATGTTGTTCGGGACAACCTAAATGTTGACTTATACATTAAACAATACAATGATTTGTTGTTGTAACTGTATTGCTTCAGAACGCTCGGATAATGTGACAGCTTCCCTGATATTGTTGTTTGGTATAAATTAAAACTAATTAACTTGAGTGCTAATGACCGGTATCAGTGGGATATCTTGTTATAGGTTACAGTGAAGTAATTATTTCCCATAGGCCTCAGTGTTAACATATAATGGCCTGCAGCCCTGACTATCCACGAATTGTGATAAATGATGTTGTTAGCAGATTAGTGGTTCATTCGATGATTGAGTCAACCACTGATAATGACCTGATAATAACATAATCAATGGAGCTTTCCAGAGAGGCCACATCCCATGAATCTCTATTCTGGCTAACGCCCGTAGAGATCATATTCTACCATGCAGTACAAAATCCTAGAACCTTTTGAAGTTTTGACAGGGAACCTTACAAAGTCGAAAAAATAAAGCGGGGAATATATTTCTTAGTTATTATCTGTTCTTTAATAATATACTTCGCTGCAGGTGAAGGTCCCAACTCGATATTGCTTTTCTGTGAGCCAATATCGCAATAAACATTGAATTAATTACACGGGGAAAATTCCATAATTGTAAGTGACGCAAAGCAAAATCTCTCACAAACTCACTTAAATCACTAAATTTCGAGTTGAGACCTTCGCCCACAGTTAATTACAAAATTAAGGAACAGATAATAACTAAGAGCTATATTCCTCGCGTTATTTTTACGACTTTACAAGGTTCCCTGTAAAAACTTCAAAAACTTCCCAGATTTTGTACTGGTGGAATATAATCTCTATGGGCGTTAGCTATAGTAGAGATTCATGGCATGATCTACATTAGTCAGTACACATAAATCGCGATATCACCCTATCACCCTATCACATTATCACCATATCACCCTATACCATGAGGGCAAAGAAGTTTGAATGCCATTATTTTCTCACAAACGGACTCGTAGTCGTCAACTCATCGTGATATGGCTTTGTTGCTAAAACGACGTTAAACCCCAATCAATCAATCAATCAATCAATTCTGCGAAAAGGTTTTTGGACCACTATAAGCTTTTCGTAATTCTTATCAGTATATCGGTTCAATATGCGAACAGTTACAATTTGTAAATCAGATCATGTAAACGGGCGTCGTATTTTGCCCCCTCCTATTGTTTCATTATATACCAAAATCAAAACACGTGTACATCATTTACGATCAGTACCTGTGATAAAACCGTTTACAATATGTGGAAACAGATGCTTTGTTGTATGTAACAGAGAAGCGCGTATACGCGTTGAAACCAGCACCTACAACACATAATTCTGCCATTCATTAGTGATGCTCATTACGTGAAGTTGATTAGAATCTGACTACTCTATGTTGTATGACGATTGGCTGGATGAAGGCATAAATGCCAGATTCGTAGTTATTTCGGGAACAATACGATGCGTTATGCCACATCTCCCTATAACATCCCACGACTTTATTCTTATTCACTTAAGCAATTTGATGGCATATGCAGCTGTTTCTAACGTCGAAAGCTTAATGTGTTAAGAACAATGTTTGTCGAGGAAACTTACCTCGAGCTGCAATAGAATGGCGATGAAACGCGACGACTTCTGGAGCTCGTGTGAAACATAACCGGTCGTAATTTCCAGCGTATGAATGCATGTCCATCACTAACTAACGACGAACTTCACATGCAGCAGTAAAACCCACATTATAATCCTGTAATAGATTGTTCCCATCACTAACTAACGACGAACTTTACAGCAGTATAGCCCACATTATAATACCTTAATCGATTGTTCGATGACATGTGTTGCGCCTTTAAATATATCATCTATTCGTACTTGCGTGGTTTACGGTTACAACCAACGCCCGCGATCATCTCGTGCAATGGTTTAAACATATTTATTGTAACTCAGTTTACAAGGGATTGGGGGACAAGCTATAACAACTTAAGGTGGCCCCTCTCCCGACAATATTTACACAAATGTTTAAACAAGATTAATAACAGACATATTGTACATGTAATAAATAATAAGAATGTTGATGATGATGCCTGGTGATTGATGTTATACGGGTCCTGATGTCCTCTCCTGTAGATATCATGCCATGTCGACATGATGTCGTGCCGTAAGTTGTTTACGATTTTTCTTCGTTAAGTGAAACGTTTACTTTCTGATATATATTTTTGTACAATGTAAAAGAGTAGCTGGTTTCGATGCTGTGGAATGCTTGGGGCGCCTCTGAGGAAGTGGTTTATGTCTACTATTGTGAAAGCATACTCATCTAGTCTATCATATAATTTAGTTCTTTGCGGTCGGAACAATGGACAGACGCAATACGTAAATAGTGTGCGATAAGTAAAACTCTCAGCACCGGGAGACAAAGCCCACGGTGGATCAGCAGGATTAACGGTGATTTTGTTCGCGGCGATTCACGGTTAACATGCGTGGAGCGGTATAAATGAATCAACAGAAATCCTGGAGACTGACCAGGGTTCGCCAGGGTTCACCAGGGTTCGTCAGGGTTCACAACAACTGAGAATCGGCGTAAAAAAACGACAACCACATGTTCTAGAACAGTTTACTTGTTTATAAGTAACCATAATCGGTAAGTGGGTGTCTCATAGATAATCAGCAGGCAGGGTTAGCCACCTCAGTACCTGACACGCTGGAGTGACACAAAAGTAGTCAGATTAGAATTCCGCCGGTCGCCTAACGGCTTTATGAATGTAAACTTAGGTCAGAGATAGATAAAATGGCTATAACTATTTAGTTATGTTAATTTGTAACCAATAGGCAGGGTTAGCCACCCCAGTACCCGACACGCTAGAATGACACAAACTTAGTCAGATTAGAATGCCGCCGGTCGCCTAACGGCTTTATGAATATCAACTTAGATCAGAGATAGATAAAATGGCTATAACTATTTACTTGTATTTAGTTATGTTAATTTGTTCACATGATACATGTGGTGTACAAAATGAAAGTCGGGATGCCGAAAATAAAATTGTCAATTGAAAGGGGAGGACATATGAAAGGCATATGAAAGATAAGGCGATTTTTAAGGTCAGGGATCCAATTTAGAGCAGACAAATTGTTACCCGTTCAAAAGAAAGGGAAAATACCCCGATCGATTGATCAGAATTTGGAAAACAAATTTGAACGCACAATCGAAAAGGGATTAAAAAGTCTGAAGAGATTAAATGTGACCCGCCATATCAAACACATTCGGAAGTCGGGATTTTTTTACCCTGTGCCAATGCATTCTCTTATATATGCGAGTCGACCATAGGTCGCCTCGCATATATAACAGAATGCATTGGCCTAACAATTTTTTACAATTTTAATATATTTTTCTTGTATTCTTTAACAATTTTATAATTTCACCCATACAGAGCCCCAGACAAACATGAGCAGACGACACTCTTCTATATGCTTCTATATATGTGTGGGGCTCCCTGCAGGGTAATGGATGTTTTTTATTTTATGTCCTAAAAATTGTCAGAAACATTTTATTTAAAAAAAATGATAAAAAATTGTTAGGCCAATGCATTCTCTTATATATGCGAGGCGACCTATGGTCGACTCGCATATATAAGATAATGCATTGGCACAGGGTAAAAAAATCCCGACTTCCGACTGGATTTGATTTGGCGGGTCACATATTTAGAACGTGTATAAGATGATTAAAAGCCAAAAGACAATAGAATCATCATCAGTTGTAAGATGCTGATCCTCTACATAACAGTTCGACCCTTTGTCTGCAAACCACATGTACTTAGAATAGTTTCCGCCATTTCGATTTATTTTATAAAAGTTTTAACTAATATTTATAATTGTCTTCTCTTATCTTGTTCAAACTTTAATTGAACGCGAAAATGACAATTTGTGGAAATTGTAGACCTATGTAGATCTATGTAGTCTTTTCGGTCCCCGTCAACTTGGGATATGGGTTGTGTTGATGCTGTTTGGTCCGAGACCCATCCCGTTACGCATCCACAACAAACTTTACGCTTCTGATCTTGGGAGGGAGTTATCTTGCTTCTATGTCTTCGGGTTAGGTCAAAAGGGTGCTTTGCGTATAGGAACATAGAGGGCATGTCCCAACCATGATGATATCAAATATGCGTATATCACAGGTCCGTTGAAGTCAAAGCAACGAGATTTATAAGTAAACAAGTTGTTTCCAGAAAATTTCGATTTGTTTCGCTATCAGGATATTATTGTAAACAATATATTAAACGATCGTATCATCACTTTACCCTTTTCTATCACGGTACATTATATATCATTTTGAAGACAAATTAATCGCAGACATGTCAGTTGAATAATCACATTCAGGGGTTCGCCTGTATGCCAGGGTTTCATGTGTAAATGCATGTAGAATGTATTGCCAAAGTCTGTTTTTGAAGAGTAACGGGACGAGACTCGGTCCAAAAACAGCATCAACCCAACCGATATACCAAGCTGTTGTGGACCGAGAAGACTTGGTCTAGTGACGTAGACGTGACTGCATGCGTCAGACAGCAGAGTGCATTATGTCGAGTGATCGTCATGATAAATAAAGTGTGTTTAAACTTTAAACAATTCCGCTCGCGTCTATCTTTAAGTAAATAGTTCTATCGTATCGAATCGCCTATTGGAGATATTTACCCGGGATGTCGTCTGAGTACAACTCCTTGAGAGAGGCCCCTGTCGGGAGATGGTTGTTTGTCTGGCGTGTACCCGGTCTAATCACGCCGCGGATCGTTATAAAGCTCCATATGATACAAGATCAGAGGGAAATCCCGGAAATGCGACCCGGTCTCCACGAACTCACATTCTGCATGGTTGTGATGTTTAACTCTATTTAAATTTCCGCATCTTTTAATGGGATACCCATTTATGGAATATAATTTCCTGTAGCGCGAGATGTATCAAAAGACTTAATCAACGACGTCGTGTACGAAACACAGTTCCGCGAGTAAATGCGATAAGGTTGGGCACAGCAAACAAATCTCCATTTTCAAAATCATATATGTATATTTGTGTGTACAAAATGTATATATATCATATTAGACTGGTCCCCGGACTATATAATATTGCCATCGCTCTGCTGATTTGGTCGTCGTTATTAGAGAACGTTACAGAGCGATAATATCGTGGTGCTTCATCTATATATGAATCTAAAAGCTTGTCATCACGTGATCTTCATCGATCGACGATGGTTTCCTGTGAATCGACGATGGTTTCCTGTCTTTGTGAGAGTCATATAATGACGTAAGAGTTAAAGTAAGGGTCTTGAGAGCCAGTCTAACTAGTTAGCGCTCAGAACCAGTACATCCGTTCATCGGTGCATCTCAGCTAAATATATGACTGAGTGATTGGGTGCACCTCGGCTAATATGATTGAATTATTGTATTTATTTCCCTGTGAATCGAACGACCGGGGACGTGAAACTATTTTCTATCAGCGTGGTGTTTACGGAAACTACGAGTGATGCATCAGTTTGTAACGATGTCCACTGCCCAGCACATGAGCCAATGAAATGTTTCCACGCCCATACTCCCCAGCACATCAGCCAATGAAATATAACGACGCCCACTACCCAGCACATCAGCCAATGAAATGTTGCCACGCCCACTCACCAGCACATCAGCCAATGAAATGTAACGACGCCCACCCCCCGCACATCAACCAATGAAATATAACGACACCCACTGCCCAGCACATCAGCCAATGAAATGTTGCCACGCCCACTCACCAGCATACCTACTCCCCAGCACATCAGCCAATGAACTGTAAATAACAAATCTAGTTTATTCAAACTTATCTTAACATATGTATACCTAACTTTACTCTCAGTTTAAAGGTACTCAATCCGATTCGATGATCCCCATATATATCATCAGATTCCAACAACAATTTTTTTTTTTAATGACGCTTCATTTATCAGAATCGATTAATTGCCCAAAAATAATGCTAACCAGTCAACTATAGTGAAAAAAATATTAAAGATATATATAAATATCTGACACAAAAAGCCACTTGATTTTAGAGTTATCCATCTTCATCCACAATTTGGTTCGAGACCGTCTTCTCGTCGACTCTTTATTGGACCACTAAAACTAATCGGTGGTGAAAAATAATAGATTTCAAAAATCGATATCTGATCACTCTGAGCTTTGATGGGTGGGTGGGTTCCTCGACTCGAATCAAATATTTTTCCGCCGAAGACAAGGAAACAGTAATTTGCGACGTTAATTCGGATTATGCATCTTTAAGCATATTTTAACGTATCTGAAAAATATTTAGGAATACAAATAGAATTGAGGCACAATATTTTACAACTTACATGGAGCCTCGCTCTGATACATGGAGCCTCGCTCTGATACATGGAGCCTCGCTCTGATACATGGAGCCTCGCTCCTGATACATGGAGCCTCGTTCCTGATATATTTGAAACAAATACATTAAAATTACAAGCGATATAGAATACAGAGTGTTTGAGTTTCTGGGGCTGGGGTTTCATCCGTATTCCGGACTCGATAGTTTAGAATTCGCCGAGCAATATGAAGATGGTGTGAAATGGCACGTATTGTTTTTGTTCTTCTTCTGGATTTGATTTGGGTTGTTCAAAACGCTCTGTGTGTTTTAGCTATGTACGATTAGGATTAATCTCAAACAAGTAGTATTTTGTTTTTTTGGGTATGCCTTGGGTTCCGTAAAGGAAATGTATCGTTTCGAGTGGGTTAAAGCCGTGTATACTTTAATGTTGATAAATATAAATCCTCTCTTCCATAAAAATGGATATGCATGGGTATACATGGGTATACATGGAAATAATGGTTGTCATCTTCAACACCCAAATTAACCCTTTACCCAACAAACCGGCCAAAACCGGCCAAATAAAGCTGCAACAGCCTAAAATATCTTCGGTCTGTCACAATAGAACCATACAAATATGGATATCATTGGAACCGGCTCCTTGACCACATTGTGATAGTTACAGTTATGCCCTGTGCCAATGCATTCTCTTATATATGCGAGTCGACTAATAGGTCGCCTCGCATATATAAGAGAATGCATTGGCCTAAAAAAACAAAACAATTAACACTTTTTACCATTTTTTCTTACATTCTTTAACAATTTTATAATTTTTAATGTGTTAAGCCAACGCATTCTCTTATATATGCGAGGCGACCTATGGTCGACTCGCATATATAAGAGAATGCATTGGCACAGGGCCGTTCTGTTGGGTAAAGGGTTAAGGAAACAAACAAGACGTTCGGATGTATGATTTCGGAATATATTGTTTCGCATTTTGCAATGTCTTATATTTATGTTTACTCTCCCAGTAAGAGAGTAGGTGGGTTTTTTTAGTAATGGGTCTATCATCATATGCACACCAAATATAACATTTCCTACAATTGGTCACGTTGTTTAGGGGATTTAGTGGAAGCGTATACCAAACATGTTTTATTTACTTCTGGAAAACGGCGTAGGAATTGTCGGTCGGACTATTGCGCGGCACTATATTTGACAATCCCCCCCCCCCCCCATTTGATCTGATCCGGACAATTTCCAATTGGATATGGACAGTTTAGTTTCTCAGAATTATGCTGAATGACTGGTAACCATACAAAAGTTTTCCATTAATAAAATGTAAGACAAAATTACATTATGTACGTCTGGTCGGTAGCGAGGGGGCAGAACTCTAGCGTTGGCACGAGACTTGTAACGAAACTAGGTGCACGGTAGCAGTGTAGTTACATGTGGTAGATAAATAAAGATGAACGTACACGTATCCTGGCAGGGAACCAAGAGTTGTTTCAAGAAAAAGATAACAGCTTTCTATTTTAGAGACGTGTGGGGCATGTGAGTGGTGTGACCGCTTTACCTACTGTAACACCGCCATGTTCACAGGCTGAGCACGTGGCGTGAAGAATCACCCACGCGGCGGCAACACACGCCACGTGATACGCCTATCACATGATGTGTATGTCCGACATGCCACAGTTTGAGGCGGCATAGAAACGGTATGTTATCAGCATTGATGTCAGTATCTATGTGGAATGGATTCTCCCACCCAGTTATAAACATATACATTGGAGCGGCATATTATTCTTTTTGGAGGGGTGCTCATGTAATACAACAGATGACAGGCATACAAACAGATAGTACAAATGTATACAGATTTTTATCTTACAATATAGCTATATTTCATCAAATACACGCGAAAACGCCTAGGCGGTTTCCGATCTTGTATCCTGGATGGCAACAAGGATATCTTCGATGGCAACAGCTGGTGCACGTGTGTTTCGACAACTGGCTTGTTTTCAAAACAAAACGTCTAAATAACCAACTAAAAGTCGTAAAATAATATACTCGTGTGCTACGAATGTAAAATAATCAATAATTAGTTCAATAAAGTTGACAAAATGTGGAGACAGGGCCCAAAAAGCTCAAAATAACTACCCAAAAATGTTTGGAAATCGAAAAAGTAACGAAGTTTACACATTGTT
The DNA here is from genome assembly GCA_032622095.1 of Siphonodentalium dalli. Taxonomy (NCBI): domain Eukaryota; kingdom Metazoa; phylum Mollusca; class Scaphopoda; order Gadilida; family Siphonodentaliidae; genus Siphonodentalium; species Siphonodentalium dalli. The sequence goes on from CP136064.1 coordinate 290,297,759, forward strand.
AACAGCGCGCACGAATACGGACTATTTTGACAATTTCTATTTTACCGAAGTAGGGAATTCCCCGTAATTCAGTACGGTCTTGATCAAAAGCTACTGAACGCATTTTTTATTCGATAAAATACAGAATGGAAAATCAAATTAATTTTATCTTATGTTAAGGATATAAAACACAATACTTACAGTCCGTGATTTAGTGCATTTCCTCTAAATGAAGTTTAATGGGTTATTTTAGTGCGAGTCAGAACTCGATTGTCGAAGTGTCGGAAAGTTCAAAATTCACCAAAACTCTGAATGGACAGTCATCTCCGGCAATGCCTCTCGCCAACACTATCACTATCCAAGGAGATTGCACCATAAAATAATACAATTATCCTGTTAAAAGTGACAATTATGTCGAACATATGAAACGAAAATATCGTCGCCTCTTCATTGAATCGGATTCCAGCCAAAGTGAATTTGAATAGTGACGTGAATTTCTCAGAATTTGACTTATCACAACGTCGCGTGCTGAGAATATTGTGTACGTTGTGTGTTGCGCGTAATAAAATAGTTCCTGTTTTAAATTGAGTTTTATTGCATTTTTATGGGACGAATTGTAAGATAAATTGGTTATCATCACCCTGTGTGTTTCCGAGATCCGTATTCAAGTCTCGCTGCCTTCTCTGGGCTGTCTATCGACTCGTCCTACGGACTCGTCGATAGACTGCCCAGAGAAGGCAGCTCGACTTGAATACGGATCTCAGAAACACACATGGTGGTGATAACCTATATATATTCATTGGTGGGGAATGTTCACATAATAAGTCCATATGTCGTTTTTTTAACATATTATCTCAAAATTTCCTAAGGGAACTACTCGTCAATGAGTATACTATAGAAAGAGTTAAAGGTCCGTTTACACGATCTGGTTTGTCATTATGTCTTAGCATGATAGGCTAAAAATTGCCGTATATGCTGTGTTTCTTGACATTTAATGACCCAATAATTACACCCACTTCATTTTCTATAGTAAATTGCCGTTGAGTTTATCAAAGCTAATGTAATTATATCGGATAATTACATTAGGTCGAGATTTTATCAGTGCAACAAAAACGACCCAAAAGTACTTGCGCGCAATGATATTTGTAGTCCGTTGCATAGTAACTAAGGACGCTATTTTATTCGCACTAGCTTCGCAGTACACATTTTTTTTCACGAACGCTATGAAAGCTAATAAAAGAATAATAAATAACTATCCAAATGAAGACAATGACCCAATATAATAAACATTCCCAAGCTGTTTACAGAGTGTAAATTTGGTCTTATTTGCGACGTTTCGTTACGAAATGCATGACTAAACATACACAACTTTTTAGTTTTCGTTTCATTTATAATTTTATTTACATTTTCCCAGCAGGCACCACTTGTCATTTTGTAAGACCACAGGAGTGTGGAACTTGATTAATAATTGCATTAATTAGCCTAATTACAATTTTTTTGGCCATAATGCTGGGCCAAAAAAAATCCTAATTAGCATAAGGCAGTTATTGATAAAGTTCCAAGCTCCTGTGGTAACTTAGGTAAGAGTATTAAATTTAGTGGTTATATTCTGGGCACTACAATTTATATTATAGGATGAATTTTTTAATTACTGTTTACAGATGTCCCCAAACATTGTACCAGTCCCATGAGAAAACTGCAACATATTTTTTTCCTTCGTCTCAGTGTAAGGATATGTTACAAAGCGTTTCATGATTTCTGAGATTCCACAGAGACTGGCCCTACAAACTGAAACTTACAAAGTCCCCGTAAAAAAAAATATGCAGCATTCAATGTTTCTTCACCTCCTTTTATTGTAGCGATATGTTGCAAAGTGTTATGAGGCGTTACCGGTACATTTTACAAATTATATTAAGTCCCCCCCCCCCCCCCCCCCAAAAAAACGCAGCATATTATTAAAACTGATCTCAATGCAGCGATATGTTACAAAGTGTTACGAATCGTTATATGATTTCAGAGATCCACAGTGACCGCTCGTAGACAGGACTGTGTTACAAATAATATAAAGTCCCTGTGAGAAAACTGCAGTATATTGTTTCAACTCGTCTCAGTGTAGCGATAAATTGTTACGAAGCATTATGTTACATGTGCAACAGAACGAGAGAGAGAGAGAGAAAGAGTGAGAGAGAAGTGTGGGAGTCGCACCGAAAGTTGGTAGCTTTTGAAAAATAAATCATCTTAAAATTCCTTAAATGCCATGATGATTTAATTCTTCTGAAAACTTGTTTTTCGGTAAAATCTAGCTCCAGGGAAGCTCTAAAGATGTACATGTGTATATCATGTATGTGACTCAACTGGGTCTAGGTAAAATCACAATGACACAAAATGACCTGGAAAGATTGAAAAGTATTTGGCTCACTGCCGATAGATAGGATTCCTGTAAGAAAATTCTCACTAAACTTTTTGATCGCATGTTCATAATTCCCAGTTGACATGGAGACTAACTGTATATTTTCCTCTTCCAAAATTCTGCTAATAATGTTTAATTTTGATCAAAAGTTTATTAATGTTTTGTTTCGTCCTTGACATACGTTCGGGAAAAACCCACTCGATCTACAGATCTGCAGATCGATCGATATTATTCGGACGGGAATGCAGCGAGTTGATTTCGGCTCAAGTCTTGTCTGTTATTTGAGAACATATAGTTCCTTGTTTCAATCGTATTTTAAGGGCGAATATGTCTTTAAAATCAATATTTAACAATCGATGGCATAATTATAAGGAATAATCTCGGTTTCCTAATGTAATTACACAGTCTAAAGGCATATGCCGAATCACAAACTCTTATAAATCGCTTCGCGATTTATAGGTTTGTGATTCGGCATATGCCTTTAGACTGTGTAATTACATTAGGAAACCGAGATTATTCCTTAATTCGTCAGCCATATGGACAATGAACCTGCTCTATTTCAAGCAGACTTGCTCAGACAAACAACCACGTATAACAGCATTAACAGGACACCCCACTGATATCTGCACTCTGATGCGTTTTAATATGTACCAAGACTTAGTGCTCTGAAGACATAGAGTTCCAACCAAATTAATTGTATTCTACCAGAGATAAACACATTAAAAATTATAAAATTGTTAAAGAATGTAAGAAAAAATGGCAAAAAGTGTTAAAAAGATTTTTTTTTAGGCCAATGCATTCTCTTATATATGCGAGGCGACCTAAGGTCGACTCGCATATATAAGAGAATGCATTGGCACAGGGCATAACTGTAACCATCACAATGTGGTCAATGAGCCGGTTCCAATGATATCCATAATTGTATTCTACCAGAGATAGTATATAGTATCTCTGATTCTACCCAGATGGGGAAGTTGGTGTTTTTCTATTGTTTATTGTATAAGTCAACATTTAGGTTGTCCTGAACAACATGCTATGTCAAATAATAATAAAGAGCTTAAACTGACCATTAACCGGACGGATACATTAATAGAACTCTCTAAATCTGAAACTAATTTGTGGAACCAAAGTTCCCGCAGGTATATAAAAAAAACGAAGAAATTGCATGGAGAGGTAGTCCAAGTCTTCACGGTCCACAACAGCTTGGGGTATCGGTTAGAATGATGCTGTTTTTGGACCGAGTCCCGCCCGTTACTCTTCTATAACGGACGTTCATTTAAAAGATATACTTTATGTAAACGTGGAGCCCGTGCATTCACGTAAACCCCTGAATGTGATTGATCATAACATGTCCGCGATTAATCTTTCTTCAAAATGATATGTCATCGACCGTAATAGAAAAAGGTATAGTGATGATACTATCGTTTAACCCTTTACCCAACAGAACGGCCCTGTGCCAATGCATTATCTTATATATGCGATTCGACCATAGGTCGCCTCGCATATATAATAGAATGCATTGGCTTAACACATTAAAAATTATAAAATTGTTTAAGAATGTAAGAAAAAATGGCAAAAAGTGTTAAAAAGTTTTTTTTTTAGGCCAATGCATTCTCTAATATATGCGAGGCGACCTATGGTCGACTCGCATATATAAGAGAATGCATTGGCACAGGGCATAACTGTAACCATCACAATGTGGTCAATGAGCCGGTTCCAATGATATCCATATTTGTATGGTTTTATTGAGACAGACCCAAGATAATTTAGGCTGTTGCAGCTTTATTTGGCCGTTTTTGGCCGGTTTGTTGGGTAAAGGGTTAATGTATTGAGTACATGCATTTTCTGATATCTCGTTGCTTTGACATTTAACGGACCTTTGATTTATGCATGTTTGATATCATCATGCTTGGGAAAGGCTGCCCTCTATATAGTCATATACGCAAGGCTTCCGTATGAACTATCAGAAGACATGCAAGCAATTTAACTCCCGCCCACGACTATGGACGTAAAGTCCGCTATAGAAGAGGAACGGGGCGGACTCGGTCCAAAGCAGCATAATCCCAACCGATATCCCAAGCTGTTGTGGAATGAGAAGACTTGGTCTAGTATAGGATGTGCAGTGTGGTGTAAACACCAGCTACTATAAAATAAACAACCAGGTTTATAAAATAACATTTACATAGACCGTCTGTGTTACAGTAAATCTTCGCTGATTGGTCAACAGCCAATTGTGTCACCAGATTCATACCCGGATAAAACACAGAGCGTAACACGAACATGACGACACGCGTCGTTGATCTAACCTGACCTAATCACTAAAAGCGGTCAGTAGAATTATTGGGCGTGCTTTTCAAAGTTCAGCCGAAATTCATCTGATGCCAGTTATTTATATATATTACGTTATCGTTGCTAAGTGCTTGGAAATCTTATATTGGGCTAACTTAATGTGCTGCGTGGCCTAGTCTCAAATTCTCGGCATATTTTGTGAAAAAAATAACAATACAATCAGCTTTTTATGGGAGTAAATCATCAATAAGCTATATTTATATAAGAAAGGAGTGTACCGTGGTGTGTGTGTTATTGTGGGATACGGCGCTGTTATTATTCCCGTAGATGTGGGGCTCCGCCCACTGCCATAGCCACAACTACAACCTGCATTTTTTAATTGGGAGACGGTTCCCCTATGTATACATGTATCTGGCCGATCGTACGGGAGACCGTCCCACATACAAATAACAAAACAAAATTCTCATCATATTTCATTCCTGCAACACCATCGATTTATATTCATCAGCAGCTGAACGCCAGGGGAGAGGAGCCTCACTAAGTTTGGTAACTTGTGCTCCGATCCCCTGTGCACCCACAACATTATCCACATATTCTGTGTTATGTAAACTATTCCATGTATATGTGGGTCACACTAAATATGTTCAAACAACGGCGATGTGGTTGTTTGTGGCACATTTAGTGAAAACCGCTTAGCGGTTCACACAATGTGCCCCAACGGCCACAACGCCATACCCCCAATAACACACATCCACTGCATTCATTCCTCAAAAGACAGTTGGTAAATACGAGCATGTGAGTGTAAATATGTGAGTGTGTATTCAGGACTGGTGTTCCATGTATTATACATCATACAAAGGAGCAATTATCTTTTCATTTAATTTTTTTTTGCTTGTCGTTTTAAAATTAATTACGACGCTTTAGATTACTCTTCGCTGAGTTCGGATGTGTGACCACCCAGAACAAAGCGTGAGTACATCCCTACACAGCATCGCACTTAATAAATCGATGCACGGGCATGTACGCTGGGTTCGATAAACACCACATACGCACCATCCTTGACCGCATACGGTCAATTCACTCGCTTGTTATTATTGTTTAAGCGATATGCAGAATCGAATTGCTGCTTTTGTGAGAGCTTAAATGCCGACGTTTATGCCCGAAGGTTAGCATGATTATACAATTATCGCATTGTTTCGAGGTTGACACGAGGAATTGTCAACCCGAGGAAGCAAATATTCACCAAGGCCGAAGGCCGATGTGAATATTAACTTCCAAGGGCTGACAATTCCTTGTGTCAACCAAGAAACAATGCGATAACTGTTTTATTATATGAAACGCGCTTTGATTGGACAAGACGTTGTGACATTGAACGTCGCTGGGAAAACCTGATCTATTTTCAGGTCTGATAATAAGTTATGTTAACCCCTGAAGTATCTGACATCACTCATAACTGTTATTAACCTGTTGTTTCATTAATAAGGTGAACATCGTTAGATATCTCAAGTTTTTCGTTACGTTTTAACATAGGAATTGGGGAAAGAAACTTGTGTTCATATAATAAATGTCGATAGCAGCATATTTAAAGATCACAATTGTGTTTCGCCATGCAGGAACATAAATCAGAAACGTAGACAGAGTATGTCTGTTTGTGGGCGGGGTCCGAGTAATAGAGGGATTGTGGTGGGTGTATGTTTGTTAGTGTGTCAGTGACTATAGGGCCTGTAATTTGATGTCTGTTTGCAGGGGGGCGTGGCTGTGGCCTATGTTTGGGTGTCGGTTTGCGGGGGGGGGGGTGCCAGTGGCTGTGACCCATGTTGGATGTCGTTTGCGGAGGGGGGTGGGTCCGTGGCTGTAGCCTGTTGGGTATCGGTTTGTGGGAGATGTCAGTGGCCTGTGGCCTGTGTTGGATGTCTGTTTGCGGTGGGTGTCCCTGTCCATATGTGGCCTGTGTTTGGTTTCTGTTTGTGGGGGGGGGGGGTGGTTGTTGCCTGTGTTTGGTGTCTGCTTAGAGTTTCGCACTGCACCCCTTGTAAAGAAAGCAACATATAGGGATGCATTTAGTTACGCTATCCCACACAGTGGACTATCAATAGCATCACTAAATTCATCCTCTGGGGACCTCATGCTGCATTGGCCTCATCTTCTCTGGAAAGTATCTTTATTATCAAATTAACAAGTTTTTTTTAGTTTCTTCTTCACAAAGTCGTGGGTATATCATATAGTCGGGGGATATATCATAGATTCGGGGATATATCATATATAGTCGGGGGATGTATCATATAGTCGTGGGATATATCATATAGTGGGGGGATATATCATATAGTCGTGTGATATATCATATAGTCGTGGGATATATCATATAGTATGGGGATATATCATATAGTCGGGTATATATCATATAGTCGTGGGATATATCATATAGTCGTGGGATATATCATATAGTCGGGGGATATATCATATAGTCGTGGGATATATCATATAGTCGGGGATATATCATGTAGTCGGGGGATATAATATATAGTCGTGGGATATATCATATAGTCGGTCACGCGAAGCTCAATATAATAATGTATTACATAGAAGGGGGTGGTCCCGCGAAGCTCAATATAATAATGTATTACATAGAAGGGGTGGTACCGCGAAGCTCAATATAATAATGTATGTCATAGAAGGGGGTGGTCCCGCGAAGCTCAATATAATAATATATTTCATAGAAGGGGTGGTCACGCGAAGCTCAAATAATAATGTATGTCATAGAAGGGTGGTCACGCGAAGCTCAATATAATAATGTATTTCATAGAAGGGGGTGGTCCCGCGAAGCTCAATATAATAATGTATTTCATAGAAGGGGTGGTCCCGCGAAACTCAATATAATAATGTATTTCATAGAAGGGGGGTCACGCGAAGCTCAATATAATAATGTATTTCATAGAAGGGGGTGGTCCCGCGAAGCTCAATATAATAATGTATTTCATAGAAGGGGCTGGTCCCACGAAACTCAATATAATAATGTATTCCATAGAAGGGGTGGTCACGCGAAGCTCAATATAATAATGTATTTCATAGAAGGGGGTGGTCCCGCGAAGCTCAATATAATAATGTATTTCATAGAAGGGGGTGGTCCCGCGAAGCTCAATATAATAATGTATTTCATAGAATGGGTGGTCACGCGCACCTCAAGATCACATGATGTAAGCGACGTCCGTGTGCCGATTTCGCAATAAACATTGAATTGATTACCCGGGGGATTCCATGATTGTAAGCGATGCAAAGCAAAATCGGTTGAACAAAGTCACCTAAATCATTCAATCTCAAACTGGAATCTTCGCTTAATATGATGTACATTGTGAAAGAACGGGTATTAACTAAGAAATATATAACCTGCGTTATTTTTTCAGTTTTATAAACTTCCCTATAAGAAAATCGAAAAGTTCCCAAGTTTTGAATATGATCCCGTATGCGGTCAAAGCGTAGCCAGAGTGAGAGGAGTAGAGATTCGTGGCATGATCTATATTGGTTCATCTTCATGGTATGTATGTCATGGTATGTATGTCATGGTATGTTAATTGTATGGAATTAAATATAGGTTATTAATGGAGCGTATCTGTTACAGACTAATAAATGACTATTTGGGGAATACAAGCAAGCCGCGATTACGATGAAATTGCGAATTAAGACAAGTGTAGTGGCGGTCTGGCCAAATTGTCTCTGTTCATAACGATATAATTTCGCCCTATAACATCGGTGGTTAGGCTTTATCCCTTGACGAGGGGCGGCGTCCGTCTGATACCATATAACACCGCCTGTTAATCAGTAGGATCGCAGTCTGCAGACAGATTGCTATGTATTTGATCAGCTAGCTCATCAGATATACCTTATATACCTATAATTATGGTTCGCTGAATGCGGGCCACAACATTAAATGAATGAGTGCACAACTGGAGTCAATTGGCATAATAACCAGTGGCCCCAATTAATCCACGTTCAAATTTACCTTGAGAGAATCTCAGTCCTATGATCGGGTCCGATTCCTAAATTATACCCAACCCGTCTGGAAAGTTCAAAGGTCGGGATTAGCATCCGTTTGAAAACAGCCGACAGCGAGAACAGACTTTTATCAAAATTATAACAGTATTTCAGTTATTTTTATCCTAATTATAAAAGTATTTCAGTTATTTTGGTCCTAATTATAACAGTATTTCAGTTATTTTGAGTGCAAGTACAGTTTTTAGAATACAAAAGAAATTTAAATGATAGATACGATATATATACTTCGCGAAACATCAGGGTGACTTTTTAATTAGTTTTGTGAAGTTGTCACAACTGCGATTTGGCACTGCATTATATGCCCTGTCACTAAATCGCGGCCATATTGGATCCACCAGGTCCGATTCCGTTGTTTTATTTAGCTTTCCATATAATACATATATGGAAGTAATGAATAATTCAAAAGCTCCATATATGGAAATGCTACTCCAAAACTTTGACCTGTAGCAATAAAACCACGGAACCGGGCTGGATGAATCTATAAAACCACGGAACCGGACGTGGTGGATCCAATATGGCCGCGATTTAGTGACAGGGCGTAATCCCCGGTTGGAGCCATATACTAAAATAGATGATACTTCTCACCTTTGAACTCCGAGTGACCAATGGAGATGCACCCGGCAAGTTATTTCACTTATGGGTTGAACATATTTTATTTTATCCTCGATTATATGAGTACATTTTTATTTTTACAAAAGCATGGGCATAGTTGTTGTCCCAAGCACGATAAAATAGATACAGATACAAAAGTTGACGGAATGAATTTATGAATATGAATGAAGTATAACTGCTGTTCCAGACATGAGTAATATATATGTATATACAGGTATATACGGATATTAATTAAAACGTACAAGTGCATGGCAATACGGCCAATATGTCATTATGTATATATGTGTTACCGTCGCCCTATATAATTCCCAGTGTCCAAGAAATAATACTTACTATTAACAAACCAAGGATAACCCTTTCTATACTAAATACTCATTGACGGGTAGTTCCATTAGGGAATGTTCAGCTAATAAGTTTAACCATTTCTGTACTAAATACAGTCGACATAAATTTCGACTCAGTATATCATATAAATTCATCTGAGTCGAACAGGACTGGCCGGAAAGCTATTTCCAGACTTGGGGATATACCAGGAAATTGATTGTTTTGATTGGAAGCGGTACCAGAAACCGCTAACCCCGATTTGGCTAACCGATAACAGCTGCGCGTGTCCAGGAAAAATAGCTCAGGTGTCATATGTATACGGCGAACGCAATAGTCGTTTAACTCGGTCATAAGATAAGATAAGTTTAATAGGCAAAACATCCTTATAAGGACAGTATGCAAACATATTAATATATAGTTGTACATTGAACAATACAATAAATGATATAATAATAGATGGTAATATATAACCATTTAAGTACAGCTGAATGTGCATAGGGTCGTCTCGTCTTCATTTATTCATTGCTTATGAGGCGAAGCTCATCGCGTGCGGAAAATAATTTTCGGATTATATGACATATTGAAGTGCATGAATTTGAAATATTGTTGGATAGGATTTTGACAAGCTGTTCAGTTTGTGTCATGTTTTCAAAGTCTGGGAACTGTGTCTTCATAAGAGTTATTAGTTCGAGCCGCGGTGTGCGGTAAGCACTACATTCCAAAAGAAAGTGTTTTTCATCTTCAATAGCATCATCGGAACAAAATATACATAGTCTTTGTTCCAATGCCGTCGGTGGTTGGGTGTGGCGTCCCTTTTCAATAGCCAGTTTATGATTACTTATACGCAGTCTAGTAAAAACGATTCTATTTTCTATTGATGGTGTGTGAAGAAGATAAGGTTCTATTTCGTACTTAAGTTTGAAAAGTCGGTATGTTCGTAATTTATTACTTCCCGTTTTTGAGCATTCATCAGTGAGACTCTGTCTGAAATATATATAATAATCTTCAATAAGATTTCTTTTGAATTGACTCAGAACTGGACCCGGATTGTTTAGGTCTGCAATATTCCACCCCAGTGATTCTGCCGTTTTGAAGATTGATTTCTTAACCGATGCCACTTGTTGTTCCAACGCAGCATTACGGAGCAGATTACAGTCCGACCGTGAAATTATCTTAATTACATAAGATGAAAGTCTGCATGCCACGTCAATAAATAATGGATGGCTCCCTAACTCGGCGCGAACCGCGTTGTTCGAAGAAAATCTGCCGACTCCGAGTAACCGCTTACAATATTTTATGTGTACCTTCTCACATGGAAGGCGGTCGTGATTTTTAGTGGTTATTTCCACACCCCATGTTTCGCTACCATATAACAATATCGGCTTAATTAATCTATCGAAGAGTTTTACAGAAGTCACTAGTGGAATCGGTGCGTCGTTTGTACATGCGTTAAATAAAGAATGCATTGCTTTGAGTCCTTTAGCACTCAATTCTTCCATTGCATGTGAGAATCTACCCGTATTACTAAATTTAATTCCAAGATAATTGTATTCATTAACAATTTCCAACTTTTGATTTCCAATGTGAAAGTCTGGTAAAGTTTTTGTTTTCCTACTTCTAAACACCACACATTTAGTTTTATCAGTGTTCACGGTGAGTTTATTGTTCTCAGTGTATCTATTTAGTCTGTTTAGACAGCACTGTAGCCCACTTGGAGTATCAGAAAGTAAAACCAGGTCGTCAGCGAATAAAATGTGATTAAGTGTATCATTGCCTAAATGGACAGCCTCGCAAGGACTGTCAAACTCTTTTTTAATGTCGTCAATAAAGATTTTGAACAGGTTTGGGGACAATATGCATCCCTGCCTAACACCTATCGTGGATAAGCATGGAGGCCCCAACCCTTTGTTTGTTTTGGTGATATAGTAGCTATTGTCATATAGTGACTGTATTATCCGTAGTATGAGTCCCCTAATGCCCGCGCATTTTAATTTTTTTAAAAGTAATTGTCTGTTTACTGTATCGAACGCTTTTCTGAAATCTATGAATGCAGCATATAGGGGCTTTCCCAATCGTTTGTATTTTTGAATGGCCGCGTGCAGAACAAATGCTCCATCAATGGTGCTCTTCCCTTTCGAAAAACCAAATTGGTTTTCGCTGATAATATTGTTTACATGTAAGAAATCGATTAACCGACGATTAATTATTTTGTTAAACAATTTACCGACCGCCGATGATATTGCTATTGCCCTGTAGTTATTGGGATCACTTTTGTCTCCTTTTTTGTGAATTAAAGTGAGGGTAGATTCGCTCCAATCACTCGGATAATGTCCTGTCTCCAGAATTAAGTTAAACAATTTTACAATTTCATCAATTATCAATGGAACGAGTGACTTCAGCAATTCGTTCGAAATTTGGTCGGGTCCAATCGCCTTTCCGTTTTTTAGTTCTCTTGTAGCGCCAAGAACTTCCTCTGTCGTGATATCATCATTATTGATAGCTTGATTACAAGTTTGATATGTGTCCGAAGATAATCCACAATCTGGATTATCAGGTTTCGGACAATAAAGCTCAGTGAAAAAATCAACTGATCGATCAGCATCAAGTTCATTTTGTGAGAGCGGTCTCTGCCGCATTTTTGTTATGATTTCCCAATATTGTTTTGGGTTGGTTGTTTCTAAAGTATCTAGTTTACAATATATATCTGCGTAGAATGCTCGTCGTTTAGCCTTCAGCGCCTTTTTGTACGCTTTTCGTTTCACATGGTATCGCGTTCTTAGGTTTGGGTCAAATGGGTTATTCCTCATATCATTAATGATTTTTCCGAGATCGCGCTTAAATTCCCTACATTGTCCGTCAAACCATTTTCTTTTACGCGGAGTTTTCTTCCTATTAACTACCCTTCGTACACATGCGTACATGTTTACGTCTTTTACTATTTGCATAAGGTCTTTGGTCGCATTTTTGGCACCATAAACATCATGCTGATAGTGATACGTATTATAATCAGCTAAGCGTCCGCGAATGGACGTATTATGCATGGCGTTGCGTAATTTCTCCTCACTATGCTCTGCCCATTTAAGATGTGTTCTAAGTTGGGTATATTTATATTTGTTTTGTGATTGGCATCGTTCATTGTCATATTTTAAGTGAAGAACTAATTGACAATGGTCAGAGAATTCAGTTGGAAGTTTAACACAAAAGTAATCAACCGCGCAAAGAAAACTCTCTGTTATAAGGATATAATCAACGACGCTCGCCCCATTATATTGATAGCTTGTGAAATGACCAAGTCTATCGCCTGTAGATCGTCCATTAATTACACGAATACCACAACTTCGGCTGAGATTTATGAGCTGGCGACCAAAAGAGTTTATACGACTATCCATACTGGCTCTATTGGGGCACGTGTCAATTATGTAATCAGCTGGGAGTGGCGTGTGCTTATCACTGTCAGATACCACGTGGTCTGGCAATTCACCTGTGCGTGCATTGAAATCCCCGCCGAGAATTAATAGTTCACCGCTCTTGTATCGAGCTAAAGCCTTCTCGACACATTCAAATATATCATCGTCTTTATCTTTCGTCTTCCAAAAACTAGAATTGCTGGGCGGAATATACAATGACACAAATATTACTTTTGTGGATTGGTTAAGCATTTGACCATCGAACTCTACACATAGTGCTACCTCGTTTACAGTGTAGACTTTTCGCATGTACTTTTTGAATTTTGAGAGAAAATAAAAGGCTATACCACCCTTTTTCTTGGCCTGGGAACGACTTAAATTTAGATTTTCATACCCTTCTAAATGAATATCTGGTGAATCTTGATGCCACGTTTCTACCAGAGTAATAAACTCATATCTCTCTATTTGGTTTCTAAAATCTGGATCTCTTATTTTTTTACGGATCCCTTGCACATTCCAGCTTGTATATCGGATTGTATTACTGTGATCTGTTGAACTAGTGTCAGACATTATTTCAGTGTACTAGCCATGGAGCTGGTAAGATTTCCTATTCTCCCTACAATTGTACAATTTACCTAAATCAAACATTTGAAGTATACGTATATAATGCGTTCATACTAATAAAATTTAACAACAATACTAAAAAACAAAGAGTATACCATTATAGTGCTTCATCGTGCATGGCAACAGCACAATCTACAGAGGGACCCATTTTACTTAAGGAATATTTTGAAATCATACAGAAATGAAAGTTACTTATCCACTGGGCGAAATGCTTTTGTTTGCTTTCATAACACATATTGTTTACACTGATGGCCTGTTATTGTATCCACATTGGTTCGTATGAAGATCGTTATAGATGATTTGATAACAAGCTGGTGGTCATCATTTAATTGATACATGGTGCTAACAAGTGAGATTATGGTAGATAATTACCAACAATGCGTTCATTGTCGGTACATAAAACGTGCCGACTTAAAGGGTCGATGTCGGATGTTAAACAAGTAATTAAAACGTTATTCAATTTGTATACAAGTGCGATGAAACCAAAGTCCATCTTACTGGAGATTAAGCTGTGCCATGCCTACAAAAACCACATGGAACTAATTTGTCCCTTTGATGCACGCTCTCAGTTCTGCTATCAAACTACCGAGTTCAGAAGCCATTAAAGTTTGGGAGTCTTTCAAGTCACCCGCTGGGGACTGGTGATTCGTCGCAGGTTGTGAGTGTGACCACCGACCATGCTGATGAAACGAAGGGTCAAAGGTCTGTCGACTATTCGTCCCGTGGCGAATGTTTCTGCCCAATCGTTCCACGCCATCAGTGTTGGGATGCCATTTGTCATGGAACAGATGTACTGCTATGCGGGTTGATCGTGGTTCCACAAATGATTGGGCGTTATCTATGTATTCACACCCAGTTAGCGCACAGATTGATTTGTAGCATTCGTTTGTTTCGAAAATCAAACGATTTGTTCCGTGGTTGTGCGGTGAGGGTAGCACTGATGATATTCGAATTGTCGCCTTAGGGTATCGGCGTTTCACCTCATCGATAACACTCAGTAACAGTTGTTTGTCTGTCACTAACCCATTTCGGCATGAGTTGATGCCTACATGGAATGTAAATTTTGTCACATTCCCCTCCACAAAGTTCGACGAATCTGTCAGCCACGCTAGAAGCCCCATTATCCTCATTCCACCGATCGAAACCTTCTTTACGAACTCACCAGGGTGGGAAAGACGCCGCGAATTAACAAATCGAAGTACTGAGTCTCCCACAACAAGGTGTATTTTTCCAAATTTAGAAATTTCACTGGGGTTTCTCTCCTTGTGATCCTTTGATGACGTGACACGTTTAGAATCTACAGGCGATTTTGATTGATCATCAGCCTGAAGCACATGAAATTTGTTTGCAACTGTTATATTGGATGCGACAACATATTCCGAGTCGGTAACTACAACTGGGCTCTCTTGAATCGGCGTTCGTGATTTTCCGTCGCCTGTGTAATTAATTTTTTTGAGTTCCGGTTTGTGTATCGAGTGCTTTGCAGTTGGGGTTTTGTTCAACTTCGTTTTTCCGGTTGAGGGAGCTGCTGTTGGGGTTTTGTTCAACTTCGTTTTTCCGGTTGAGGGTGCTGCTGGTGGTATTTCTGTGGCTACTTTTTTTGCCACCTTTCTGAGTCTATTGTTTTCTTCTTTCATCAAAACCATTTCTCGTTCTAGCTGTTTGAATTTCTCATTAACTTCTGAGTCACGGTTGAGTTGGTTTGTTTTGAACTCTTCAAATAGCTCTTGTAGTTCCGAAATTGCCATTTTAAGCTTTAAACATGACAATTTCTCACTGTAATCTCCACCGGTTTTCTTCTGCTGTCGTTTGAGCATTGGGGTAAGCAGGTTGATAACTTGTTTGGGAATTTGTTTGTTTTCAGTCTGCGGCGTGGCTGAAAATGTAATCGGGGAGTGTGCATTTTGAACATCATCCCAGTAAATGTCGTGTCACTGATTTAAAGTTAGTTTTAATAGTCGTATTGATTTTGACCAGCTGCTTTATTAAAGAAAAACACTTTTGACAAATGGCACGATTCTGATCGGCGGCGAAATAACCGATGCCGATCTTCAGTGTGCTGTACTAGTAAATCTCTGCCTCTCGTAACATTCCAATACAACCGCATAAATTATTCCTTATTTGGAATGTCTGTGACATCAGTATGACGTCACGATATTGGGGGAAGTCCATTGTTCTGGAAATGGGTTTTTACATGAATTCGTGTCGACGTAATATTATAATTATTATGGAGATGTTTACGTCGACTGTACTAAATACTCATGCTCATTATTCCTGGACACCATTCAAAATGAATGATAGACCGTTCCAAAATATACTTGTATAACTGCATGGGTGGGAGAATGTATATGTTACAGTCATATTGTGAAACCAGTCATTTCACGGTCATTTCGTGAAATGACTGTGGGGGTCAGTCATTTCATGAAATGATTGAAATTTCCAGTCATTTCATGAAATGACTAAAATTTGTCACTCAGAAGTCGTTCAGGACAAAAGTCGAATTGGCTGCCGATCGCTGGTTGATGATGTCGGTGTGTCGTTGATCAAGTTGATCCGTGGAAGAAGGTTGTTGTTGTTGTTGTGGTGGTGGTGTTTCAGGTTGGAGCTGGTCAGTAGAAGGTTGTGCTTCAGGTTTTAGCATGCAGTTCGTCTGGTGATGACGTGGCTTCTGTTGGGGCTAGAGTTGCGAGCAGCTCTTGTTCAGTCTCGAGTCGGCTGATCAGTAGGTAGAGATGTTGAACTAAGACCAACTCTGGCACTTGTTCCGAACATTGCAGCATAAGGGCTCCTCTTAATTCCAGCGTGATAAGAAGAATTCTTCGCGAACTGAACAAACTTGATCCCCATTGTCCAATCTGTGGAATTGTTGTCTGACATCCAGGCCATAAGCATGTCTTTAATGTCGCCGTTCGCTCTCTCAACTGAACCCTGTGCATGGATGTCTGGGTTTTCCGTGTACGATTTTCTATAGTGTAGAAATGGCCCATAAGAGGCATGGTGGTAGGTCTGCTGTTCGATCATGGTCAATCATTCAATGTATATCACGCCCTCAAGAGGTTGGAATCGTTGTATTGGAATACATTCGCTTCAAGGGGATTCGTACTTCTTTGATCGAGTGCGTCCCACTAACCCTCGGGTCAAACTAGGATTAATTTCTTTTTCTGGAGACGTCTCTTCGCGATTGGTTTGCGCAAAACACGGTCAGACCACGTATGGGCTGATAATAATTCCCATTACGCTTGACTGGGTTATATGCGTCCATAAACTCCAAAACCGTTGTTGATCATAAAACCAATAAGCTTGCGAGTGTATTTGGTCGGTATGTAGGGTCGTTTTGTGTGCGTTTTATGGTGAACCAATATCGATAGTAATTTGATTTAGGCCAATAAACACGGACGTCCCATTCATCTGACGTCTTGTTGTGGCAGTTTCTGTTGTTGACTTGGAATTGATGAAAACCAAATAACGCCTCAAATCTTTATATATGCGGCCAGTATATTAGGTAGCACTGCCATTGCTAACACGGGAATTGATTAAATCCCCATAAAGCCTCGGATGTTTATATATATCGCGGCCATTATATAAGGTAGCACTGCCATTGTTAAAGGTACGGTTGGCCTTGGCGGTGGGTATCCTGTGAAAATATTTCCACCCGTCAAAAACCGCCACAAACAGAAAGAACAACAAAATGTAGACAGACTTTGTCCGTCGACAAATAAGAAATATCGCATAAACAGTATGTTATTGTCATATATTTGACCATTGTTATGTAAACAAAGGCATAAAATTTTACTTTTCTTGTGTTTGTTTATATTATGATGGTAAACATAAAGAGCGTTCTTTGTTGGTGAATTCCTGATATGGAACGAATAAAGAGCGTTTATGCCATGTGTGTGTGATTTGCCAGCAGCATCGTGCTGTCTTCTGTAACACAATCAGGCTCTTGCTTATAGGTAAAATATAGTAACTCTTTATGATAACATGCTGTTTACGCGATGGTCATGTTATATATGAACGAAACTGTATGCGTTTTAATGTTTTTCTGTTTACTGTGATTGGAACAAATATGAATATTTTCGACAACTAAGGCCTCACGTGCCTTTAACACGTGGGCACGCGAAACTTAAAAAATATTGCTTCGTGAACCGCGATACATTTGACAAAGGGGCGTGTTCATTGGACGAAAAGCAACACGTTCTACATATAAGTTATTTAAAGCGGCGTGGCGGTTTGCCTTCTAAAATAAAACTTATAATATTCCAGATGATATTCCCATTTCAATTGTTCCTGCATGGTATTGATACAGGTCGATATATAAACGAACTATCTATCTACGAGCATTATATGCCACAGGAAAACGTATTGAAGTCATAAAAAAATACAATTTCGAAAACAAAATTCTGACCCGGCCCGAGCAATCCATTTTTATTCATTGAAATTCTGGAAACGGAATAACGCGCGACTGCCAAGAAAAGGTAGTTTGGGTTATCTTAAAGATACTCAATCCGATTCGATGGTCCCCTATATAATCAGATTCCAACAAGAACATGTTTAGAAATGCCACTTCGGTTATCAGAATCGATTAATTGCCCAAAAATAATGCTAACCCCGAAACGTGTTATTTATCAACATGTTGTTCGACGAAATTTTGCCTTATTATCCACACAAAGCCTCTTTGTTTTAGAGTTACTCATCTTCATCCGCAATTGGTCCGAGACCATCGGCTCGTCGACTGTTTGCTGGGCCACTGATAATTCTGGATGGTGAACAATAACAGATTTCAAAAATCGATATATAATAACTGTTCTTTGATAGGTGGGTTCCTCGACTCGAATCAAATATTTGTTTACCCCCCCCCCCCCCGAATCCAAATAAATAGTAATTGAGGTGCGCTTAACCCTTTACCCAACAAACCGGCCAAATAAAGCTGCAACAGCCTAAAATATCTTCGGTCTGTCTCAAAAGAACCATACAAATATGG
Organism: Siphonodentalium dalli; assembly: GCA_032622095.1. Taxonomy (NCBI): domain Eukaryota; kingdom Metazoa; phylum Mollusca; class Scaphopoda; order Gadilida; family Siphonodentaliidae; genus Siphonodentalium; species Siphonodentalium dalli. The sequence continues at coordinate 290,316,435 of CP136064.1, forward strand.
ATATCATTGGAACCGGCTCCTTGACCACATTGTGATAGTTACAGTTATACCCTGTGCCAATGCATTCTCTTATATATGCGAGTCGACCATAGGTCGCCTCGCATATATAAGAGAATGCATTGGCCTAAAAAAAAATCTTTTTTTAACACTTTTTACCATTTTTTCTTACATTCTTTAACAATTTTATAATTGTTAATGTGTTAAGCCAATGCATTCTCTTATATATGCGAGGCGACCTATGGTCGACTCGCATATATAAGAGAATGCATTGGCACAGGGCCCTTCTGTTGGGTAAAGGGTTAATCGGATTATGCATCTTTAACAACTAAGTGAGTCATAAAGATTCTTGACTGATAGACGGCTAGACGGATGGGTGGACGGCCTAAACGGGCGACGGGCGGGGAGTGATGACTAAAGCTCCACCGGAGATTTCGTCTCAGGTGAGCTAAAAATCACATCGGGGAGGTAAGTAGTCGGGGAACCCGTCAAACTGATGTTGTTGCTGTTGATGACGTCAATGTGAAGGTCATGGTCCGGATGGTGACCCAGTCGACTCACCCCAGGTATGAAAAGCACTTCTTGAATATAGCATCATAAAGAGCATGTGTTACCCACAAGATAGAGCATATAATCGCCATTATCACGTGACGGAATGGTGTTACCGATGAGATAGGGCATATAATTGCCATTATGACGGGACGGAATGGTGTGACACGTGGTAAGTGTTACATTTACTGCCCTTTGGAACCAACTATACCATCGAAGTACCACATTGCATATATAGGCTGGCCGACGAGTCACATGTAAATGATTTGGTGCGTATTTGCGGGCGTAAGCTTTCTTATACTATGGTACTTTGGGAGTTTACATGTATCAGCGACCCCACAATTTCAATTTAGCCGCCACTGCCACGTGTCATAGAAAAGCTATAGCGCTGTAACGACGACCGTAACTTTAAATTCACAATCATGTAACTTGTCGGGGGGCTGTGGCTCAGTTTGATGCATCAGACCAGCATATAGAAGCCGTCCAGTCATGACGAACCTGGTTCTAATCCATATGAGCTTGGATTGTGATTCGTACATCTTGACAGATTAACCCTCTATGTGGTAGTTTATCGATCCATAATACTGGCAACGTGATATGACCTATAGAGCGACTGAAACGGCGTTAAACCACAAGGAGCAACACACAACATGTGATATGACCTATAGAGCGACTGAAACGGCGTTAAACCACAAGGAGCAACACACAACATGTGATATGACCTATAGAGCGACTGAAACGGCGTTAAACCACAAGGAGCAACACACAACATGTGATATGACCTATAGAGCGACTGAAACGGCGTTAAACCACAAGGAGCAACACACAACATGTGATATGACCTATAGAGCGACTGAAACGGCGTTAAACCACAAGGAGCAACACACAACATGTGATATGACCTATAGAGCGACTGAAACGGCGTTAAACCACAAGGAGCAACACACAACATGTGATATGACCTATAGAGCGACTGAAACGGCGTTAAACCACAAGGAGCAACACACAACATGTGATATGACCTATAGAGCGACTGAAACGGCGTTAAACCACAAGGAGCAACACACAACATGTGATATGACCTATAGAGCGACTGAAACGGCGTTAAACCACAAGGAGCAACACACAACATGTGATATGACCTATAGAGCGACTGAAACGGCGTTAAACCACAAGGAGCAACACACAACATGTGATATGACCTATAGAGCGACTGAAACGGCGATAAACCACAAGAAGCAACACACAACATGTGATATGACCTATAGAGCGACTGAAACGGCGATAAACCACAAGAAGCAACACACAACATGTGATATGACCTATAGAGCGACTGAAACGGCGATAAACCACAAGAAGCAACACACAACATGTGAGTTGTCTGCTTGCAATATTAGCGATCACTCATTCTAAACCTTCAGGTGTGATTACCTTCGAATACATCAACTTAGCTCTGTATATATGTATATATATATACATATATATATACTGATGGTTTATCTCACCCAGTTATAAAAGTGTTGATAGGAATGGTCTATTATTCACTAGTATGGGTGTTCAGGAAACACAAACAGACGACAGATAATATACAAGAGCAGAATGATTCATATTAAACACCAGGCCACTCCCAGTGTCTCCCATGAGCACTTTCTATACCAAATAGATTCTCCCACCCTGTTTATAAAAGAATATATTGAAACGGTCTATCATTAATTATGAGGGGTGTCCAGGAAAAATGACGTACATAAATATAATACAGAAGGATTCATATTCTATGTTGGGAAACCTATGGTCGTTTGTTGAATTTATTATCTGAACATTTCCTAAAGGGAACTACCCGTCAATGAGTATTTAGTATAGAAAGGGTTAAACTTATTATCTGAACATTCCCTGAATGAACTACTCGTCAATGAGTATTTACTATAGAAAGGGTTAAGCATATTATTATAGTACTTATGTGATAAAATCGAGATCGTTTCGTTTGTGACTGTTCGAATTTTTGGTCAGCTGTCGCGTGTCAAAATTGCACATGTAGACCACAGGAAGAAAATCTATACAGCTATCTTCGCCCGGAAACTACATAATGTTGATGATTAAAACAAAAAGAAGGCAGTTCGTGAAGTTTGTTTTAATAGTTTCATGTTATACGATAACGCAATATACCTTTTTCTGGAAGTCGCGCGTTATACCGTTTCCGTTCCAGAATTAAAATGGATCCTGTTCGAACTTGTATTGTTGTATAGTTTCAATTGTTTCTTTCTGCGATACAATTAAAATGTAAATAAAAAGGGAGTTCAAGCATTTATCAACCGGAAAAAATTCAAAATCTAATCTAATATTATTATTCAAAATCTAATATTATTATTCAAAATCTAATATTGGTATTCATAATCTAATATTATTATGTGTTTTTTGGAGTGCAAACCGCCATTTTGTTCTTAATGACTATGAAATGAGATAAATAAATTTAATGAATTTTATGAGATAAATAACGTCAACCATGATTATGGAGGATTGTGATATTTACAGAAATTTTACATTTTTAACAGAAATATACGGGAGATTGTTCCGAAATAGATTTTCTGGGAAATAATACAATTAACTGTAGGAATTTACGGAATTTACCGTGCAATTATATAAACGGATTTACAGTACATGTTATGGCTGATTACAACGGTATCATATATGTAGCTGCCGGTACGTTATGCCGTAAAATTTTACGGGATTTTTTCACAGTACTGTTATGGTATTTGGGCCATGAAGAATGGCAATAGGTAGCCTATTCTATGCAAGTAATGTGTCGCTATTCATAGCCTAGATTATAGTAACAGTTAACGAGATAGGGGACCAGTACCATCATCTACGGATATGTGATGAATCCAGAGATATATGTGAATAGTATACATTCCAAAATACTATTGGTTATGTCCAAGTTGTATATGGTTCTCTGTGTGTAGCTGATATATCGCTCCTGAAAAGGGTGAGTATATTTATGGAATTAGCCTTCATCAAATTGCGGTGGTATATGACTATATACTGGTAAGTTGCATGGCATTGACAGCATATACGTAATTTAATTAAGTTATTATATATCACTATTTTTGTGAGTCGATCGACATTTGGATTCGTGCTTTTATAAGTTTACTTATATAATGTACATGTGATATGATATACTAAACTCAGGGATGTGGCTAGAGGGTCTCCGTTGGGGGGGGGGGGGTGTCCACCTTGGGAATTTCCAACTGCACCCCCCCCCCCTTGAGTCGCAATCACACCAACACAACTTTTTGCATAATTCCATTTGCACCCCCCCCCCCTTGTACCTCATGCTCAGGCCTAATTTCCTATATATTCACAAGCCATGCTTCTATTTTCCCAGTATGAGAACATTAAGATATTTTAATCTGAAAATTGCCCCCAAAAAAACAACTAGTGATCTAATTCCAGACAAATGCACACAGCTACCGACAACAGACCAGGAAACACCGGGCCGACCATGGTTGTTCGGCCCGGTGTGAGAAAATTTTGAAAACTATACAAGAAAATCGCAAATCCTAGCATCAAGACTGGCCTCAACTGAAGCTTTCCTAGTGTTGGAAATTTCAAACCTCATACTCCCCCTCAGGTTGGAAAATTCTTCAACTAATGACCATTTATGTCTACAAGTTTGACCAAATGTAGTAAAATATTGTTTTGCTAAACTAATTAGCAGTTTTGTAATTGGCCATGTGAATGGGGCAATGACACACCGGGCCGACCATGGTTCGGCCCGGTGTGCGAAAATTTTGAAATCTGAACAAGAAAATCGCAAAATCCTAACATCTAGACTAGCCTCAAGCCTTCCTACTGTTCGAAATTTCAAACCCTACACCCCCACTTAGGTTGGAAATTTTCAAACTGATGACAATTCCAATGACAATGTTGACCAATTGTATGACAATATTGTTTTCTTAAATTAACTAGAAGTTTTTGACTGGCCACGGGGGAGAGACCAGGAAACAAGCTTTCCAAGTGTTGGAAATTTCCAACCTGTCACCCCCCTAAGGTTGGAAAATTTCCAACTGATGACCATTTCTGTCAAAATTTTTGACCAAAAATAGGAACATATGCAAATATTGGTCGAAAAACAATAAATTCCCCCAATAAATTGTTTTATAATCAAACTACAAGAACATTTTCAACCTATTGTTGGTGTGAAATTTCGTTGTGGCAGGTATGAAATTTCCAACTATTGAAAATATAGCTCTCTGCTGGGGGGGGGGTGAGACACCCCCACCCCCCCCCCCCATCTAGCCACATCCCTGACTAAACTGCCTCATGTACATATATATATATATGTATATGTGTTGTGTATGTTCCAACTTAAATGGTTTTTTACGCACTAAACAATTAAATTCACTTGGCTGCGTGCTGCAGTACTAAGCACTACAAACAGATGCGTCTCGGTCTGTTCATTAACTGAGTGCCAAACATGAAACGTAAGACGCGGAAAAAGCAGTCTCCTATCCATTTGATCTAAATTAAAAAGCCTGACTCCCGGCGAATCCAGAAAAATTAATACTGATCGTCACAATGATCAGAGAGAAGACTATCTCGGGAGACAGTACAAACGACCAGAAAGGAGAGGATCACGGGAGACTGTGCAACGGGGTCGCGTGTCTAGCAACCCTAGCTGACAGCGCACTGTCTTGTGAAATTCACCCTGACCTATAGCCATACATGGAACTATACTCGGATACCCTATCGGGAACCCTAGTGTCGACAGCACAATGCCTTGTTAATATCATTCTGACATTGCTATGCATGGTCATATGCGGATACCCTATATATATCGGGAAGTTCTCAACAACTTAATCAATTCGGCCCTACATATGCTAAAATCGGGGTTTTAACCCTTTACCCAACAGAAGGGCCCTGTGCCAATGCATTCTCTTATATATGCGAGTCGACCATAGGTCGCCTCGCATATATAAGAGAATGCATTGGCTTAACACATTAAAAATTATAAAATTGTTAAAGAATGTAAGAAAAAATGGTAAAAAGTGTTAAAAAAAGATTTTGTTTAGGCCAATGCATTCTCTTATATATGCGAGGCGACCTATGGTCGACTCGCATATATAAGAGAATGCATTGGCACAGTGCATAACTGTAACTGTCACAATGTGGTCAAGGAGCCGGTTCCAAGGATATCCATATGTGTATGGTTCTATTGAGACAGACCGAAGATATTTTAGGCTGTTGAAGCTTTATTTGGCCGGTTTTGGCCGGTTTGTTGGGTAAAGGGTTAACCCACTAATGGGGCATGCCCGTATACGATTTACTATATCTGGACTATAACCCAAAATCAAGCCCTATAAATGCTCCCAGAATACATATCAACTGTTACAATGTATACGAATATATTACATACATGTCGGAATCACGAAAATACCCCCACTGACACTATTGCTAAAAATGTTAACTCTGTATCAATTGACACAGCAATAACATGAGTTCCCTCACACATGACTATGAACATTTATTCACTTATTTATTCCAACGGTATCATAGCTGGCGGTATTTTATGCCGTAAATTTTTACGGGATTATTTACTGTATAGGAATTTACGGAATCAACCGTACAATTATATAAACTATAATTTACCGTAAAGTTTACGATCATAGGGATAATAGCTGTCGGTATACTTTATGCCGTAAAATTTAACGGGATTTACTTTACTTTACTTTAAACATATTGTATTCGTATATAAATATACAAAAGGGATCGGGGCACAAGTTATTTCAACTTAGGTAGTCCCTCTCCCGTACAAAATTTACAATACATTGTTATAAGATGACAAAAATGCGATAACAGAAACGTTTGTACATGGTGAGAAAACAATTTGAATTTGCATTATGTCGAATAACATCTTTCAGCGTATGTTTATGGATTACCAATTAGAACGAGCATACATATGTGCATATCTATATCTATTGTGATATTTAAGGAAGATGTAAATATAGATTTCAAGGCTATGTATGTATCAAACATTTGACTGTAAGGTTAAGCTAAATTTGTATAGTAGTGAATTTGGCGATTCGCCAGATGACGCCTTGACAGTTTAACAGGATGTGTTCACAGTGTATAGTATGACATTATCCCTCTCGTGGCCCAAGTTTAACGGGATGTGTTCACAGTGTATAGTATGACATTATCCCTCTCGTGGCCCAAGTTTAACGGGATGTGTTCACAGTGTATAGTATGACTATCCCTCTCGTGGCCCAAGTTTAACGGGATGTGTTCACAGTGTATAGTATGACATTATCCCTCTCGTGGCCCAAGTTTAACGGGATGTGTTCACAGTGTATAGTATGACTATCCCTCTCGTGGCCCAAGTTTAACGGGATGTGTTCACAGTGTATAGTATGACTATCCCTCTCGTGGCCCAAGTTTAACGGGATGTGTTCACGGTGTATAGTATGACATTATCCCTCTCGTGGCCCAAGTTTAACGGGATGTGTTCACTGTGTATAGTGTGACATTATCCCTCTCGTGGCCCCAAGTTTAACGGGATGTGTTCACAGTGTATAGTATGACATTATCCCTCTCGTGGCCCAAGTTTAACGGGATGTGTTCACAGTGTATAGTATGACATTATCCCTCTCGTGGCCCAAGTTTAACGGGATGTGTTCACGGTGTATAGTATGACATTATCCCTCTCGTGGCCCAAGTTTAACGGGATGTGTTCACAGTGTATAGTATGACATTATCCCTCTCGTGGCCCAAGTTTAACGGGATGTGTTCACAGTGTATAGTATGACATTATCCCTCTCGTGGCCCAAGTTTAACGGGATGTGTTCACAGTGTATAGTATGACATTATCCCTCTCGTGGCCCAAGTTTAACGGGATGTGTTCACAGTGTATAGTATGACATTATCCCTCTCGTGGCCCAAGTTTAACGGGATGTGTTCACAGTGTATAGTATGACATTATCCCTCTCGTGGCCCAAGTTTAACGGGATGTGTTCACGGTGTATAGTATGACATTATCCCTCTCGTGGCCCAAGTTTAACGGGATGTGTTCACAGTGTATAGTATGACATTATCCCTCTCGTGGCCCAAGTTTAACGGGATGTGTTCACAGTGTATAGTATGACAGTATCCCTCTCGTGGCCCAAGTTTTAGGTTTTTAAAATGAGAAGTAACTCTAAGATGTCCGAAATTAGTTCATAAAATATCATTCTAACGAAATAACGGATTGTTTAACCCTTTACCCAACAGAATGGCCCTGTGCCAATACATTCTCTTATATATGCGAGTCGACAATAGGTCGCCTCGCATATATAAGAGAGTGCATTGGCTTAAAGTGATGTGAAACACTCTGGTTGGGTGATAAAATATAAATGGAGAATAATCTTGTTCAAAGTAGTAATTTTTACAAATATTATATCCAAATTGACAACACACACCGTCATTCCTGTATATTAATAAAATGCAGTGACTCTCCATGGCGAAATAGTTTTCGTTACTTTATCGCCGATAGATGCGTCCTGAATCTAATAGTAAATATTTACATTTGAGCGTAGTTAAGATGATGTTTTCTATGGAGTGGTACGGTCGATTTGCTTCAGATTTTCGGCGATGTTAGTAGAATTGTACATTCCTCCAGTTGGCATAGCGCCAGAATACTAACTGAACAGTTTCACACACCCGAATAAGTGCATAATATGTCTTTAACACATTAAAAATTATAAAATTGTTAAAGAATGTAAGAAAAAATGGTAAAAAGTGTTAAAAAAAAGATTTTTTTTTAGGCCAGTGCATTCTCTTATATATGCGAGGCGACCTATGGTCGATTCGCATATATAAGAGAATGCATTGGCACAGGGCATAACTGTAACTATCACAATGTGGTCAAGGAGCCGGTTCCAATGATATCCATATTTGTATGGTTCTATTGAGACAGACCGAAGATATTTTAGGCTGTTGAAGCTTTATTTGGCCGGTTTTGGCCGGTTTGTTGGGTAAAGGGTTAAAGATTCATTCCACAAAGAGACAAATATCTCTTTAACATACATTATAGATAGATATAATTGTACTATAGTTTAATTAAGGACGTACCTGACCTGGTTATACGTGTTCCCTACGTGTAACACTCACAAGTTTAATTGACTGTGTAATTACATCACTGCACTTATAAACCACCCACCGGAGCCAATTCAATTATTAATACATACCTGTGACCTATATATACCTGTGACCTATATATATACCTGTATAATCGTGGCATGTAATCGATAATTTCCTCCAGCGTTACCGTCACGGCTGACAAAGGGTCAACCGCCAACGTATTTAAAGGGGGACAGTTGACTGTACACTAAAACCGGCCATTTATGGGACCATCTCCCTTTATACTCAATTGAATATATGCAGCCAATGAATGAATTTGAGCCACGGATTAGTGCAAAATTCACTCATGTGCTCTGTGAACGATATATACAAACAGCATGGTAATTATAATGAAATGAATTTATAATTCCAGCCATTTATTAAAAGGAGATGGTCCCATAAATGGCCGGATTTAGTGTACAGTACCCCTTTAATACATGCATTATAGGATTAACTTATTTAACTTCACATTCTAATATTGATCGCCCTGAGCTTTATTAATTCCTTAACAAGTCCGAATATAAACATCTAGGCCTATATAGAAGCACAACCCATAAAACATATAGGTATATATATAGAAGCACAACCCATAAAAACATATAGGTATATATATAGAAGCACAACCCATTTAATATTTCGTCTACGCTGGAAGATGATATTCAACAAAACGCAAACATAATTGTTCACCAACTACCCACGTTTCATGTCACTTCATAACAATGTAAAGTTTAAATAACATCTGCCCCAATCCCTTTGTAAATTATTATATACATTTAAATATGTTTAAAGTAGAAAAGAATGGCGGTATCGAGAATACCACCATACCTCCCACAACACATCTGAAGAACACGTTGGATTTCATCATTATCACCTTATATGCACTATATGATTATTGATATCAGTAACAATCGGTAATCATTTAACAGACAGACCGTGGCTCCTCGGGACCCGAACGAGCTGTCCATTCGACCATTCTCATGGGACATTATTTCAGAAGAGCGGGACAACTGACAGAATAAACATGATTTGATCATTCGCGCCTTTTACTTACGCCACACACGGGTAATTATGTATATACATACGTGTATCTTTGGCCTTTATCACAGCGTGGGCCAATCGATGGTCCATTATGTAGCAATTTACATGGTAATCGGATATCTGATTATCCATTCATATATACAGGGGAAATAAACGTCGTGCGTATTTATTAAAAGCCGGGCCGGGACTAATGAGTCGAAAGTATGCATCAGAAATTAAGTGTATTGTTCATAAATTGATATATTGCGAGTTGTATTGGTGGTGTGGAGTCTGGACAGAGATTGTTTGTCCCACGTACCTATGCCTTATGTCATCTTGGGGGTAGGTGAGTGTAGGTAAATTACATCTTGCGTCCATCCATTAGTCGTTCGGCAATGGTTAGTGTATATATAAATTGCATCGTGTGTCTAGCCATTATAGTCGTTAACTATGTCCACTGGGAGGGTAGGCGAGAACAGTTAAATTTCATTTTGCGTCTAGCCATTAGTCGTTGGGCAATGGTTAGGGAGGCCTTTCCGAAAACCACGATTACGATTAAGATATAGACAATATCCTGCCATTATACAGCCAAAACTTCGATCTTTACGAACGAGGGATCAAATGTGAGACGAAATATACCCCACGCAGTTTAATTATGTGCAGATGTGCCAACGTCCTGCATGGGAACGCTCTAATATTACCCGTGTGGTGTATAATTACACACGGGTAAGAACGTGGGATCTGAAAGAGACACACATTACTTTTTCCATAAAATAAATGTGTAACTGAATTAGTGGGGCACATAATATATGCCTTCTTATCAATTAATCGTCGCATGTAAGTTGTGCTGGAGTCCACCTTACTAGGACGATAGGTCCTATCCGTAATCGTAATAGTGATTTTTCGAAAGGTCCCTAGTGTATAAGTTCATAATTAGAGAGGTTTCGCGACTTACGATCGACCCAGACGATTAAGCACAGCGCACACAATAATATTATTCAATCGGCCGATAAGGGATATCAGTCCCAGGCTTGATAAGTGATGGTTGAGTGATACGACACAACTAATTGACGTGTGTCTCCATGTAATTCTAGTGACCTAGTACCCTATTCGTAATTATTATTTGTCGTCGTTCATTATGCGAAAGCTCTCTACGGCTGATAGTTATTAGGATTAGGTAATAGTAGTCGTCATTTTTTTCGGATATGCGCATGTCCAAAAACCTTTTCGCAGAATGTTGACGACTACGAGTCAGATTGTGAGAAAATAGTGCCGTTCAAACTTCTTGCCTCTCGAGGTAAGGTGATATGGTTTCTTGCCACTCGTAGTAAGGTGATATGGTTCTGTTTGTCGTGATTATTTTGTAATTAATTGTGTTGTTATCAGGTCATTGTTGGCTCGATGATTGCATGCAAAGCTCGTATACCGTAATCGTAACTATGGTGACTATGGTGACTGATCAAAATAACACAAATTATAGTGCCGCAAAATGAACTACTGCTGATAAGAATAGGGTATTCACAATTCTTATCTGCAGTAGTCCATTTTTGCGAAATGTGTCCATTATTGCTGTATATGCCAAAGTTGAATTGAAGGATTGAATTAGATCAGGTGAACGGCACCCAAAACAAACCCGTACGATGTCTACAAGAAACCCGGACCGTGTCTATAAGAAACCCGGACCGTGTCTATAAGAAACCCGGACCTTGTCTATACGAAACCCGGACCGTGTCTATAAGAAACCCGGACCGTGTCTACAAGAAACCCGGACCGTGTCTACAAGAAACCGTGACCGTGTCTATAAGAAACCGTGACCGTGTCTATAAGAAACCCGGACCGTGTCTATAAGAAACCGTGACCGTGTCTATAAGAAACCCGGACCGTGTCTATAAGAAACCGTGACCGTGTCTACAAGAAACCCGGACCTTGCCTACAAGAAACCGTGACCGTGTCTATAAGAAACCCGGACCGTGTCTATAAGAAACCCGGACTGTGTCTACAAGAAACCGTGACCATGTCTACAAGAAACCGTGACCGTGTCTATAAGAAACCGTGACCGTGTCTATAAGAAACCCGGACCGTGTCTACAAGAAACCCGGACCGTGTCTATAAGAAACCCGGACTGTGTCTATAAGAAACCGTGACCGTGTCTATAAGAAACCCGGACCGTGTCTACAAGAAACCCGGACCGTGTCTATAAGAAACCCGGACCGTGTCTATAAGAAACCCGGACCGTGTCTATAAGAAACCGTGACCGTGTCTACAAGAAACCCGGACCTTGCCTACAAGAAACCGTGACCGTGTCTATAAGAAACCCGGACCGTGTCTATAAGAAACCCGGACTGTGTCTACAAGAAACCGTGACCGTGTCTATAAGAAACCCGGCCGTGTCTATAAGAAACCCGGACCGTGTCTATAAGAAACCCGGACCGTCTCTACACCCCACCCCTTGAACCAGACCACCCCCATTGGGTTGGAACTGGTACTCAAGCTGAAGTTTCAAAACTGACATCCCCCTAAAGTTGGAACAATTCTAACTAATGGCCGTTTCAGGCCAACATTTCGACCAAAAGTAGAAAATATGCGACCGTTAGTCTAAAAACAACAAATTTCCCACTAATTACTGGTTTGAAAGAAAAACAATGAAAAGTGTTGAAATTTTTTACCAAAGTTGGTGGGGTAGACAATCTCCCCTGTCGCCAGGTCTCTGTGTACACATATCCATTAATTTGAGGAAATGGAAGCAGGAAGGAAATCAACTTCTATTTCTGTTTGAGTCTGACATTTTGTTCCAAAATTTACAAAATTACTATTACCCTATAACAGCCATCAAAAGCCTCGTCGTAAATTCATTACCAAAGAAAACGTCATCAAAGGATCATATCTGAAATAATGCAGACGGTTCGTGATCGCAGACCACGTAGAAAGCTCTGCTAACGCGAACGCGGGAGTTCTGTCAGTTAATTCGATTATGCGGAATTGGATCTGGAAGATAGATAGACGCGAAGCCGGAGTAGGGCACACGCCAGGTAATAACACACCTGCCACTGTTATACATGCACAACTCACTAATCCACACCGCATGTGCAACAACGCTAATATATACAAACGCACACACAATATGTGCAAGGGATTAGCTGATGTGTGCCATGCGCTACTCGTTTCTAACTAATTATTCACCAATTTACTCAGCAATATGATACTACGTGGTATGACGTTATACATATCTCCCACAGACATGTGTATGTATCAGATAGCACATATGAATGGGGTGTCATGTACATATATATGTGTGTGGGCGAAGGGTCTGGGCCAGTTATCGTTACGTTCACCGATTTCGGGGGTATGGTTGACAACCCATAGCATTCAATTTAAAGACGAACTGAAATTATCAAATAAAATTGCTTATTATTTGTAAACCCTTTACATACTAAATGGATTCTCCCATTCATTTATAAAAGTATTCATTGGAATTTGGAATGGTCTATTATTCAGCAGCAAATACATGTTTAAGCAGACGACAGATACAATAAAAGTACAGAAGGCGCCCTATCTATTGAGGGAAATGTTTAGATAATAAGTTCAACGTTTTGGGTTTATTTTTCTCCCATTACGACAACCTGTCATTGAAAACAAATTTAAAATTTAAACGCGCTGCCTCTTTAGACACAACCTATATGACAACCTATATGACAACGTGAGGGGGTGGACACAACCTATATGACAACGTGAGGGGGATGGACACAACATATATGACAACATGAGGAAACAAATGGACACACAAAGACACATATGTTTCCCTACATGAACAAATTTCATCCTGTCATCTTGTTTAAATGTTATGTTACACCTTTTGTGCGGGAGAAAGACGTCACTAAGTTGACACAACTTGTGTCCCAATCCCAATGTATATAATTGATACACCAAAATATATGTTTAAATCAAACTTCGTTTGTTGAACTTATTATCTAAACATTGGATAACTACCCATCAATGATGCTTTATTATAGAAAGGGTTAAACTTATTATCTAAACATTTCCTATGGGATAACTACCCACCAATGATGCTTTAATATAGAAAGGGTTAAACTTATTATCTAAACATTTCCTATGGGATAACTACTCATCAATGATGCTTTATTATAGAAAGGGTTAAACTTATTATCTAAACATTTCCTATGGGATAACTACCCATCAATGATGCTTTATATAGAAATGGTTAAACTTATTATCTGAATATTTCCTATGGGATAACTACTCATCAATGATGCTTTGGTATAGAATGGGTTAAACTTATTATCTGAACATTTCCTACGGGATAACTACCCATCAATGATGCTTTAGTATAGAAAGTGTTAATCTTATTATCTGAACATTTCCTACGGGATAACTACCCATCAATGATGCTTTAGTATAGAAAGTGTTAAACTTATTATCTGAACATTTCCTACGGGATAACTACCCATCAATGATGCTTTAGTATAGAAAGTGTTAAACTTATTATCTAAACATTTCCTACGGGATAACTACCCATCAATGATGCTTTAGAATAAAAATGGTATCAAAACATTTGCTACGGGATAACTACTCATAAATGATGCTTTATATAGAAATGGTTAAACTTATTATCTGAACATTTCCTATGGATAACTACTCAGCAATGTTGCTTTATTATAGAAAGGGTTAAACTTATTATCTGAACATTACATATGGGATAACTACTCATCTATGACTTATTGTCTGAACATTGCATATGGGATAACTACTCATCAATGATATTTTAGTATAGAAAGGGTTAAACTTATTATCTGAACATTACATATGGGATAACTACTCATCTATGACTTATTGACTGAACATTGCATATGGGATAACTACTCATCAATGATATTTTAGTATAGAAAGGGTTAATTTATTATCTGAACATTACATATGGTATAACTACTCATCAATGATTCTTTAGAATATAAAGGGTTACATGTGATTTATTAATTGCCAAATTAGATTCTAAGCATGCACCCATGTTTATTTCACATTAACAATTTGGTGAATACAATTTATGATGTTTTGATATAAATGGCAATTTTATTCACACAGTTTGTTTTTAGTCGCTTATCGAAGTTATCTCCCTTGGTTCGTCATCGCAGTTTTGCACACAGCGCGAAGATGATGAGATTGCGATGACTATCAATCATTATAGATTTGAGAATAATGAGCACAAAATGAGATAAAACAATCAAATAAGGCAATTAGTAAATTAAATTAGTTTGACAATGCGTTGAATGCAGCGTTGCAATCTAATGCAATGCTAAGTCTAAGAGTTGAATTTGAAGTTCGAATGAATTGCTGTACATTGTAATTAGTATAAGTACTTAAAACGTTGATATTATTTTTTAATATACATATTGAAAAATATAAATACCAGCATTTGCATGAACATTAAATTATTCGGCGATGCGATATGATGCCATTGGAAGTCAGTTATGATGGGATCCCACATTCTGTCTGCTACAATGCGGAAGTAACAATGCAGTAAGATTGACAATATTTCCAGCCATACATCTTTCATGTTGCCCAGGATGGGTTGTCGCAAACATTGCTGGATGTTGTGCCAGTCACGATTCTGGTGAGATACATATGCGGGAAGTAATCTAAAATGTTAACCCTTTCCATACTATAATGATTCAGTTATAAATGTATAGATCGTAATGGTCTTTTATTCGTATCAGAAAACATAAGCAGACGACAAACAGAAAAACACACGATTCACATTCATAGGTGGGAACTGCTCATCAATGAGTATTTAGTATAGCAAGTATTAAAGTATCTTTAATGTTTAAGCGGGTTCTTGTCGACCTATTCATTATATCATCAGGGATCATGGAATCAATGTTTAAGCGGGTTCGTGTCGACCTATAAAGTTATATCATCAGGGATCATGGAATCAATGTTTAAGCGGGTTCTTGTCGACCTATTCATTATATCATCAGGGATCAATGTTTAAGCGGGTTCTTGTCGACCTATTCATTATATCTTCAGGGATCATGGGATCAAGGTTTAAGCGGGTTCGTGTCGACCTATAAAGTTATATCATCATGGGATCAATGTTTAAGCGGGTTCTTGTCGACCTATTCATTATATCATCAGGGATCATGTGATCAATGTTTAAGCGGATTCGTGTCGACCTATAAAGTTATATCATCAGGGATCAATGTTTAAGCGGGTTCTTGTCGAGCTATAAAGGTATATCTTCAGGGATCATGGGATCAAGGTTTAAGCGGGTTCGTGTCGACCTATAAAGTTATATCATCATGGGATCAAGGTTTAAGCGGGTTCTTGTCGACCTATTCATTATATCATCAGGGATCATGGAATCAATGTTTAAGCGGGTTCGTGTCGACCTATTCATTATATAATCAGGGATCTATGTTTAAGCGGGTTCTTGTCGACCTATTCATTATATCATCAGGGATCATGTGATCAATGTTTAAGCGGATTCGTGTCGACCTATAAAGTTATATCATCAGGGATCAATGTTTAAGCGGGTTCTTGTCGAGCTATAAAGGTATATCTTCAGGGATCATGTGATCAAGGTTTAAGCGGGT
Organism: Siphonodentalium dalli; assembly: GCA_032622095.1. NCBI lineage: Eukaryota > Metazoa > Mollusca > Scaphopoda > Gadilida > Siphonodentaliidae > Siphonodentalium > Siphonodentalium dalli. Next base: position 290,332,751 of record CP136064.1, read on the forward strand.
TCGTGTCGACCTATAAAGTTATATCATCATGGGATCAAGGTTTAAGCGGGTTCTTGTCGACCTATTCATTATATCATCAGGGATCATGGAATCAATGTTTAAGCGGGTTCGTGTCGACCTATTCATTATATAATCAGGGATCAATGTTTAAGCGGGTTCTTGTCGACCTATTCATTATATCATCAGGGATCATGGAATCAATGTTTAAGCGGGTTCGTGTCGACCTATTCATTATATCATCAGGAATCATGGAATCAATGTTTAAGCGGGTTCGTGTCGACCTATAAAGTTATATCATCAGGGATCAATGTTTAAGCGGGTTCTTGTCGAGCTATAAAGGTATATATTCAGGGATCATGGGATCAAGGTTTAAGCGGGTTCGTGTCGACCTATAAAGTTATATCATCATGGAATCAATGTTTAAGCGGGTTCGTGTCGACCTATAAAGTTATATCATCAGGGATCAATGTTTAAGCGGGTTCGTGTCGACCTATAACGTTATATCATCAGGGATCAATGTTTAAGCGGGTTCTTGTCGACCTATAAAGTTATATCATCAGGGATCAAGGTCTACAAAGGTTCTTGTCTACCTATAAAGTTATATCACCAGGGATCAATGTGTGTGTAAATAATGACTGGGCTGTTGACCCGATCTGAATTTAGATCTGACTTAGAATGAGCCGATTGTAAAATAACAATTATTTGTTTGTCCCTGAAATTAAGTAAATCTTTGGATATTGAAGACGGTTATGGTTGTAGGATGGGTTGTGTGACAAGCCTCGTTGCTTCGAAGAATGTGTCACCCCCCCCCCCCCCCTTGTATGCGGGTTTAGGGTCATTGTCGGGCAGTACACGGGATTCGTATGCCCAATTTACCGGTATTCAGGATTTAACAAAATGCTTGTATTTACGCAGCTTCTATAGCAAACATACACAAATGTTAATTATTTCCCAGCCGAAATTGCATTTTTTTTCTATAATTTAGTATAATGTATTTCCATAACCAGTACGCATGATCCATTCCACTCTGTTAACTGGCATTCAGGATTCATCGCTCACTGTTAACTAGCATTCAGGATTCATCGCTCTCTGTTATAACTAGCATTCAGGATTCATCGCTCTCTGTTAACTAGCATTCAGGATTCATCGCTCACTGTTATAACTAGCATTCAGGATTCATCGCTCTCTGTTATAACTAGCATTCAGGATTCGTCGCTCTCTGTTATAACTAGCATTCAGGATTCATCGCTCTCTGTTATAACTAGCATTCAGGATTCATCGCTCTCTGTTAACTAGCATTCAGGATTCGTCGCTCACTGTTATAACTAGCATTCAGGATTCATCACTCTCTGTTATAACTAGCATTCAGGATTCATCGCTCTCTGTTATAACTAGCATTCAGGATTCATCGCTCTCAGTTAACTAGCATTCAGGATTCATCGCTCACTGTTAACTGGCATGCAGGATTCATGATGGTAATGGGCGATATCCCTCTCTGTTAACTGGCATTCATGCAGGATTCATGATGGTAAGTGGCGACACATCTGTTAACTGGCATGCAGGATTCATGATGGTAAGTGGCGACATCATATTGCATAGTTTTGGAATAATTTCTGGGACACTGCATGTTTTTTTCTTCTCTCTCGTCCAGATTCATCATTAGCTTTGATCTATATTAATCGGCACCGTACGGCAATACCTTATAGCAATCGGCACAGTACGGCAGACCTATACCTACATTATAAGTCTTAATTAAACATTGTCAATGGAATGGTTCGCAGTAAATGAACTCTCAGACAGGTCTGCGTGCCATTCAACCCATACGCATCTATATTGGGACAGGTAAACAGCGGCTGCGGAGCCACTGGTATACGCATAATAATAGTCATAAGGTCAATGGCCGCCTTTTGTCATCACGCTTGTTCAGAAATGTGAAACAATGAAAAGATGTTGTTTGTTAGCTGCTAATAAAGCTGGCATAGTTACATGTAGGCGTTCAGAAGGTCATGTCTCATGGAATCAATTGTTCGGACATTCCCATTGTAGAAACTAACACAAGGATTTGAGGTAGACATAGAGGTAGAATATATAGATTATTAATGAATGGTCCGACTGTCACTAAATTTTCGCTGTTTTGATAATGAATGGTCCGAATGTCATTAAATTGTCGCTGTTTTGTTAATGAATGGTCCGAATGTCATTAAATTGTCGCTGTTTGTTGTTGGTGCTGTTGGTTTAAACATATTTATTGTAACTCAGTTTACAAGGGATTGGGGGACAAGTTATAACAACTTAAGGTGGCCCCTCTCCCGACAATATTTACACAAATGTTTAAACAAGATGATTAACAGATATAATGTACATGTAATAATAAGAATGTTGATGATGATGATGTCTGGTGATTGATGTTATACCGGTCCTGAGGTCCTCTCCTGTATATATCATGCCATGCCGTGCCGTAAGTTGTTTACGATTTTTATTCGTTAAGTGAAACGTTTACTTTCTGTTATATATTTTTGTACAATGTAAAAGAGTGTTGGTGCTGTTCCTTTCTGGACTCAATTAATTCTTTCGATACTGAATGGATTCTCTCATTCAGTTATAAAAGTATAAACTGGAACGGTCTATTATTCATTCGGACGGATGCTCGGGGAAAAAAAGAGCACACTTTAGAATGACACAAAGACAATACATGTGAATGCAGTAGGATTCACAATCTTTGGTGGCAAATTTTCAGATAATAAGTGTGAAAATACCAAAAAAAATACCCATTTCTTAACTTGTAGACAGGATTTACCCATCTCTGTTAATTGGTATTCATGAATCAAGGGGGTATATGTGCGAACAGATGTAATCAGTTTTAAAAAGCCAATCGATCCAGTAAATAAAACCCCACTCATAGCACACTGTGTTTCCCTGCTTAAATATACACCACTGTCATCCTTTCATCTTGTTTAAATGTTATGTCACAACGTGCGAGAGAGGGACGTCACAAAGTTGACAAAACTTGTGTCCCAATCCCCATTGATATACAATAAAATAACAAATAACAAAACGGAATAATCAAGAGCGAACACTGAGTATACCAACAACCATAACTTTCTAATCAGTTATTTCAAGCATATGATATTGGGGAATTCCAAATGAATCTCATAAAGAAATAAAACGTTGTTCCATATTCTGCAAGCATATGTAGCTTAAACTAAGCACTTTCAACCCGGCTAACTTTTAACGAACACGTCCATGGAATCGGATTCTTCTTATCATATCCTATCACCACATCTGAACATGCACCTACAGACAAATACATATTGAAATATTGCGAAAACATTTTCCCCAATCCCGTTGAAAATGAAATTATAATAACAATTGTTTAAAGAAGATATACAAATACTCACAAGTTATATAGTAGTGAAGTAGTGAAGTTAGCTACATTATATTGCATTGTAATTACATTGCAAGTTGCAAGTACTGCTCGTGTGGAAACGGAGAAGAAAATGCGTTCCATTATTTCTTTGATTGTTTCCTACATTCGATCCCAAAAATTCGCCTATTAAATAAATTACTTCCTTATAATATTTACTCACTAAAATCATTCATCCGTGACACAACACTAGATTCTACTGACTAAGTCTTGCAAACACATATACAAGCCAGCAAATGACTCAAACACACATGACTTTCAAGTAATGCATTATATTAAACACAAGACTGACTCGGGGAGGGGAACGACGGGTGATATGTACATGTATATATGTTCAACTTGCTTTTGGTAGTCATGTTGTAATGCCATTATTCTCGATTTATTTTTCAGTGTAATAACAGACGTGGGAGGGGGTACTCATAAGTGAGTCAGCACTTGTCCTCCGATCCCATTGTCTAAAAAAATGTATGTATCATTTCCTATGTGTAATTGAATTTAGACAAATACATATGGTTTTAAAAAGTTAGCTACAGCCATGGAGTGAATCAGATATTCCTAACTTTTAGTAACTTTAGATACGAAACACTCCTGCATTGGGTATATATATATACGTACACAGATGGGCGTTCAGCGGGAGAGCAGAAATTAATGGAACAATTATATATATATGGATCGCATACACCTCGGTTTTTTTAAATTATAACATTAAACTATGATAGCTTATAATGGTTCCACTTCCTCTGCAACATGTAACAATGACGAACGTTTCGTGTTTTTCCTTCCTTTTTTTCTCTCTCTTAAGTGCGTATAGTTGAAAGCTGTTTTAACCATCAATCGATCCATTAAGTCGTATACTTATTGACTATTGAGTATGTTATGAATTTATCGACTCATTTTGATATGAATAATGTGACACGGGCAGCAGATTGATCGGCTAACATAGATAAATACTCACAAACGGTGGCAACAACCACAACACGAATCGGCTATTCCTTATTTTTAGTAACTTCAGAAACGAAACATTCGAGGACTGAGTACGTGCAATATCCCAACATTGGCAACGCTTCCAGTAGGAGAACAGACATCAGAATGGAACAGTCAAGAGCGAGCACTCAGTACCAATATAGTTGGTCACTCCGTAACATTACGGAATATGTTCGCTAATATACGTTATTCAGAAGGCACCCTTTCATAAACACATGCCAACTTATAACATGCGGAATTGAAGCACTAATTTAAGAACATGTGCCCCCTTTTACATCCATGTCGGCTCTTAATTATGCTCGCGGTTTCTCGTTGGGGATAATTGCTGATGATGACAAGGAACACGTCATCATGAATGGTGTAGTATTGCGAATAAACGATAAAATGTATTGGCCGTACCGTACCACCCACAGTACCACCAACAGTACATGAATTCCGCATCCATGTGCGCTAACATAATATACTGCGTGTATAAGACAATATTCTAACATGCCCGCGTTAAAACGATACAAGGATCCATAGCACACGCAGTGGGTAAATGTGCAAAACATTTAAAAGTCTGTAAAAACATCACCACTATAATAACATGGGGAAATAAATCAACTTTGTCCTTATATAAAGCATTGATGTCCCGCACCATAATTATATTCAGACGTGATTCATTTGAAACTCCAAAGTGTGTGAATGTAATTACTCCAAAGTGTGTGAATGTATTTACTCCAAAGTGTGTGAATGTAAGAAGGAATGATATGTCGATAAATTATATACAAGATATAACGATCTTCACGCTTTATATGCTGCATAAATGAAACTTACCCAAGTTATAGCAATTTCCCAACTTTTTTCAATTTTACGCACATAAAAGATACAAACCCTCTTTAAGTTTACCATAACGGGAATAAACAAATAAACGCTCTTTATATTTACCATAACGGAAATAAACAAATAAATGTTCTTTATATTTGCCATGACGGGAATTAACAAACAAACGCTCTTTATATTTACCATAATGGGCATAAACAAATAAACGTCTTTATATTTACCATAAGGGAATCAAAAGGTTAACGCTCTTTATTTTTGAATGTTGAAAAAGAGTCGGAACCCGATTGTTCTAAACGCCCTGACATTAGTAAGTGTTCTTGTGGCATATTAAGTATGTATATCATGAGTAGTTAACGTATGATAGGGTATATCATATTAAGTATATATATCATGAGTAGTTAACGTATGATACGGGTATATCATATTAAGTATGTATATCATGAGTATTTAACGTATGATCGACTATTTGATCCCCGGAACCTGACTCCAAGAAGGGTAGTCAAGATTTAAAAATAAATCGAGTATAATTTCAGGTTTCAAACCAGCACGCGGATTTAATGTGCTATATGTGTAATACCATGTGTTTGTGTGGGAGGGGGTAAGGGCGCATAATTCATCAAATAAAGTTTCATAGAAAGTGTGATATTATTGCGAATGTTTCCTGGATGATATGGTGCAACTTTAATTTCAATTCTGATCATTATTTGTCGCTTTAAGCCTGATTTGCATGGTAGGAGCTGCGCTGATAAGATAAGGCACATGCCTACAAGGTCAAGGTAAATATTGTTAAGCAGATGTTGTTGTAGGGAGCGAAGCGCCCAGGGTGGTCGAAAAGATCAAGAGATCTTCTCCTTCACCCTCAAAATATTGTGAAGCCGTTGCATTCTCTTATATATGCGAGGCTCCCTATGAGAGACTCGCATATATATAAGGATTAACTGTCATGTGGACTGTTTTTATGGAGATGTAACCGTGAGGTAAGTGGTCATAACTTGTGTAAAACCCGAAGGGTTTTACAAACAAGTTATGACCACTTACCTCACGGTTACATCTCCATAAAAACAGTCCACATGACAGTTAATCCTTATATTTATATACATTTAGCGAAAAAGCCACTTTTGTAAATGTATTTAAATCGAAAAGTGTATCGTGACAAAACAAGCCCAAAATATCCCATAGCACCCTTGGCAAAAGTTAACAGGAACAATTGAAACCCGATGATTTATTAAGTCAATCCTGCGCGAATCCAAATGCGCCCAAAACATTACGCGTTCGTCTTTCCAAACCCAAATGACGTATCGATGTTGTTATGAGCTTGGAGTTATACGCTGTTGCGCATTCACCCAGAAATAACTGCAACTAGCCAAGTGGGCGCCGACCAATCAGAATGCTGGATTTAGTGATAATAACACTTAGTGTGTAAATATAACAGAATGCATTGGAACAGCTAGGATTTCCACCAAATTTATGGAAGCTCCAGTCATGAAAGGGTTAAGCTCAATATTGACCTTCACGCTATTACGCTCCCTTGTCATTGCATGCACGCTGTATATAGCAGGGATTTCCCTTCACACTATTACGTTCCCTTGTCATTGCATGTACGCTGTATATAGCCGGGATTGCGTTCCCTTGCCATTGCATGCACGCTGTATATAGCAGGGATTTCCCTTCACACTATTACGTTCCCTTGTCATTGCATGTACGCTGTATATAGCCGGGATTTCGTTCCCTTGTCATTGCATGCACGCTGTATATAGCAGGGATTTCCCTTCACGCTATTACGTTCCCTTGTCATTGCATGTACGCTGTATATAGCCGGGATTTCGTTCCCTTGTCATTGCATGTACGCTGTATATAGCCGGGATTGCGTTCCCTTGTCATTGCATGCACGCTGTATATAGCCGGGATTGCGTTCCCTTGTCATTGCATGCACGCTGTATATAGCCGGGATTTCGTTCCCTTGTCATTGCATGTACGCTGTATATAGCCGGGATTTCGGCACATTAGACTCCTTTGATAGTAGTCCATTCTCCTGCTAATTGCGCTTGCTTCCGTCCGATTATTGATTCCCATAAATCAGCCGAAACCAGCTGGCGAAACCACTTTTTATCCTTGAGGAAATTATGTAATTCCAAGGATGCACAAAACAAATCTACCGCACCACTCCATAAGAAAACATCGTCTGAACAGACTGAACTACACTCAATTCTGCTCAATTGTAAAATATTTACTTCTCGATTCGGGACCCAACTGACCTCGATAAACTATTGCAAACGATTCGCCACCAAGAGTCACTCCATGCATTTAATAAATATATAAGATTGCCAGTGTGTCTTGTCAATTTGGATATAATATTTGTAAAAATAACCACTTTGAGCAAGATTATTTTCCAATCTATGCTATAACCCTAACGGAGTGTTTCACATCACTTTGATGTGTGAATAGAAACATATGTTGTTATGTTGTTGTTGTTGTTGTTGTTTTAATTTGATGACTGTGCGGGAAATTTGTATCGCTGTGGGTAAAATGTCGGCGGTGGCAGCGTCCTTATCGAGACATTAAATATAGAATATATGCATAGTGTTTCTGAATAACAAGTTTAATCCATGAGTGGGAATGGCGATTTACATGCACCACGAGCTTCAGCGAGTGGTGTAAATCGCCAATCCCACGAGTGGATTAAATTTGTTATTCAGAAACACTATGCGTATAATTTGTTTATGCCACGATTTTTACAATGCGATGGATAAACACTTTTCCGTTCAAATTGTATGGAGAAAGTTTAATCCACTCTGCGAAGTTTATGCCACGATCTTTACAATGCGATGGATAAACACTTTTCCGTTCAAATTGTATGGAGAAAGTTTAAACCACTCTGCGAAGTTTAATCAACGGTAGGCACGTTTAATCAACAGGTGTTGATTAAATGTAAAATTTAAACAGATGGCTTTATTTATATAGTAAGATAGGCGATCGAGGTATAAAGGGAGATAAATCATGAATGGAGTTTGGAAGCATAAGACAAAGTATCACTTCAAATAACACGCAATCGTCAGTGACAGTAGTTGCCTTCAACGATAGCAAGAACGCTGAAAATTTGAAGGCATGCCATTATATATATGATACTAAAGATAAGAATACAATGTAGTAAAACGTAATGAATAGAGATCAACCTTGCATGGTGAAACGCAATGGGTTAATTGGTCGAGTCGACTCGTGCGGAAACTCAGCGCGCAATATGGCAAGCTATGGCACATAAATATGACGACCAATTGCCACCAAACTCCACCATAATTCATTGTCACACCTACTATGCCATCGCTACTGTGATACGTGTGTCCGCAGCCAATACCACCCACACGGGGCCGATGTTACAGCACTAATAACCACAAATATATGAAACAATAACTATACACAATTGTGATCAGCATTATTTATAATGTTTGTTGTTGAAAATTTTAACACCTTTTGTGGAAAAAGAGACAGACCACGTTATAAATTATATTGCACCTTTCCATTTTATGATTTCGCAGTAAAAAATGAATGTATGTATATCAGTCATATTAGTAAACTTGCGATTTAATTTATCTATTTCGTCAAAGAAACGGCGCGAGATTTGAACGGCCATGTCTCGACAGTCACACGTCGCTTAATCCGATCAAGCCGACGGGGAACATCAATAGTCCAATGACGGGCGGCGAACTCATATTCGCTACAAGCCGAACGCTTTATACCGAACATAGTAACACATAGTCCACATGCAAAACACGCTATACAATAATGTGGGGAAATCAATTGTGACTATTCTTGTATCATAACTGTGGTGTGGTGTGGTGTGGTGTGGTAGGGTGTGTGTGTGTGTGTGTGTGTGTGTGTGGGGGGGTGTGTGTGTGTGTGTGTGTGTGAGGGTGTGTGTGTGTGTGTGTGTGTGTGTGTATGTGTGTGTGTGATGGTGTGTGGGTGAGGGTGTGTATGTGTGTGTGAGTAATGTTCTGTTGAAACCCATCTTTTGGTGATTTTTAAGAGAAACAGGTGCGATAACAGCACTGTTGTTTATGGTGTGCAATTTGGGAGCATTAAAATAAATGTGTCTTTAAAACGAGTTTAGTTTCTTAAACATTTATGTTGTTGTTGATGTTGTCGTTGATGTTGTCGTTGTTGTTGTTGTTGTTGTTGTTGTTGTCGTTGTTGTTTTTGTTGTTCTTGTTGTAAGAGTTGTCGTTGTTAGCGGGATACCACATGTCAGTTCGGGCATTCGCGTAATGTTCAAACCAAAACATGCGTAAATCGATGTAGAATGTGTCTGCTGTACAGATTTACTGTTGCACAAATGGATGCGGATTATGTGTTGGCGAACCGGCAGTCTGAGTCAAACAAGACTATTGCACAAGTTATGCGTTCGATAGTCTGAAATGAAACAAATAGCAGGAAATCCCTTTATGTGCCCGAAGCATTACGCCAGTGTATAGCAGGGAATCCCATTACTTACAAGAAGCATTGCGCCAGTGTATAGCATGGAATCCCATTACATTCAAGAAGGACTATGTCAGTCAATCACAACTTAAAATATGAAGCCAATCAGAATATTTTCGGAATTCGTTCATTGACCACTCAGCCAGACATACAGTTAAATCATAGCGTGATAAATTTTCTGTCATTTCACTAATTTCTAATTTCACACGTTGTTTACAAATTTAGATATTACGACAACTAATTAAACAATAAAACGCGTCTATAGAGGGTCGCACATTGGCCAATGTTACCTAACAAGGGGAATATAACTAAATATTTCCAAATATTTCAACAGTTAGAACTGTGTTGTTATTCGCGAAAACGAAACCGAAAGTAGATATTTCTAACTCGTAAAGCTATTTTAATAAGAACTGTGCGCTGTGACGTTATCCCGGGGAGGGCGGGGTAATGATTGGGTGCGCTGTGACGTAATCCCGGGGAGGGCGGGGTAATGATTGGGTGCGCTGTGACGTTATCCCGGGGAGGGCGGGGTAATGATTGGGTGCGCTGTGACGTTATCCCGGGGAGGGCGGGGTAATGATTGGGTGCGCTGTGACGTTATCCCGGGGAGGGCGGGGTAATGATTGGGTGCGCTGTGACGTTATCCCGGGGAGGGCGGGGTAATGATTGGGCGCGAAGGTTCTAGAAAAGATCGAAAGATTTTCACCTTTACCGGGGATTGCCAGGGTAAGCTATTCATAGTGGCCGTAATAGGTATGGTGTTGAAATTTTTCAGACAATCGAACGTGTATGTCTATAGTTGAACTCAGACTGATGAACCGGGTGTACTCGAATTCTCTTGGTTGAGTCGAGCTGTTTGTGTGAGATCATAAAGCAGTGGAGGAACCACGCTGAGATGATGGTGAACAGAAATGTCTGTGATATCTGTTATATTGATCAACGCCAGACGGCAGTGAAATGCACATCAGTCATGAAACAGACCCGATCGGAGGATGAGCAAGCGTTGCTCCACGGACGCTTCGCAATATGCGTCTCATGGTATGCGTCATGCGGTGAATTGGAAACTGTTCCTCTTCGGAACACAAGGCTGATTGCATCGACTCCATATTATCGGGAAAACGCCATCGTATAAGAAAATGCTTTTGTAATCATACAGTGTTCAGGGTTTGTGATCAAGCCTGGCGGTTTGAAAAAAATAAATGAGATATGAATACCATGCAATCTCGGTTTGCCTTAGACTAGTAACCCCAATAGAGACTGCACTTCGATTCGTGCATCCTTGCGTGGTTGTTAACAATTGGCACGTTGGTCGTATGAATTGTGGCGCAATATTTAATTGATCCAACCTCAAAAACTCAATGTGTATATATAGAGGTTCTACAACTCGTCCCCAGCTTATAGCGAAATTTACAAAACGAGTTCAGTTAATTAGGTCCGGACTGAACCTTTGGCGAGACCCAGACCTAATTTACTAGACAAGTTTTACTATAAAGTTGATGACGTATGTCTATGTTAGGTGATATGTTTTACTATAAATTTGATGACGTATGCCTACATGTGGCTACTTTAGGTGACATGTACTATAAAGTTGATAACGTATGTCTACACATTGGCTATTTTAGGCGACATGTTCTACTATAAACGCGATGACGTATGCCTAAATGTGGCTATTTTAAGTGACGTGTTGTACTATAAATATGATGACGTATGCCTACATGTGGCTATTTAAATGACGTGTTGTACTATAAAGTTGATGACGTATGTCTAAATGTGGCTATTTTAGGTGACATGTTGTACTATAAATTTGATTACGTATGCCTACATGTGGCTATTTTAAGTGACGTGTTGTACTATAAATTTGATAACGTATGTCTATACGTGGCTATTTTAAGTGACGTACGTGTACTATAAATTTGATGACGTATGTCTATATATGGCTATTTTAGGTGACGTGTTATACTACACGCCATCTTACTTACGACCCGCTCGATTGAGATTGTTGAACAATAATACAATAATACGATGATATAGTCCTGATGAGGACACAATGGTCCCTATTGATTTCCGCGCTATAATTCCCTATTACCCCAGAAAGACAGGCACTTCATGCAGGAGAAATCGGGTTTGCATAATGAAATTGAACCATCTTGTAAATGATGCTTGTTCTATATGTCTCTGTTCTCCTAAATCGATGTTGGGGATAATGCGACCGATATATCAATAAATCGCCAAGGACGGCCTCGTTTTCATTACGACCATCGTGATCCCATATTAGTGATATATAATGACAAGGTAATATCTAAAGAGGTTTTCCCCAGTAGTTTATTGTTAACCCTTTCATGACTGGAGCCTTCTGATATTTTGGGATAACCCTGTGTCAATGCAATCTCTCATAGTGCGAGTCTCCATTGGGGAGGCTCGCATATATAAGAGAATACATTGGCCTAACACTATTTACCTTCACCTTGTAAGCCAGTGCTTTCTCGTATATATGCGAGGCTCCATGTTGAATACTCGCATATATAAGAGTATCCCCTGGCACATGATATGTAATGCTGCACCAGCGAAGCTCTCGCCATGAAAGGTTGCGTTGACAACTGTTATGGTATTTGCTCTATACTCATCCTCTATAGTCAATGTAAAATCTCGTGTAGGTAGTTTTTAATAATTGTGTCTACCTCCTTCCTTCATTTTCAACAATAATTACATCTAAGATATCCAATGATTTCAGAGAGAAACACGTTTTTGCAACCCAGATTTAATATTGAACGATAACTTAGAAAATATTATATCAGTATTCAGGCCGGTCACGATCGGTAGATGTTTAACCCATCCTTTAGCGATAGTAAATTGCGGTGATCGGAATCATAATCTAGAGTTGTGTTGAATTATAGAGTATAGTGTTATTATCTAAAGTAGTGTAGACAAATGTACATAATAACACAAATTATTGGAATTTATGGGTCATAGGAGATTGGTTATTATAACATCTAATCTATTGAGCCTGTCGCCACTATCATAATGTAAGCAGTTATATGTAAGTTGTTGCAAATTGCCTGAGATATCAAAATAATATAGTTATTTTATAATGGAAAAGGTTAAAAGAAATGGAATGGGTAAAGGGGGTTAAATGAACTACTTCTGCCCTGTTTGATCCTATGTATGTCAAAGCATCCAAGGACCTAGAATCCATTGGTCTAGTTAAAGAAATTCACCTGGCTAAAAACAATTTAATTTGAAAAAGAGACATAACTCCGAAAAACAAAATTAAAGATTCATCTATTTTGGGCTGATTTTTTTAAAGTTTTTGATATTTTGTTCCACTCGGATAGAAAATGTTTGAGTTATCGCATATATGTCGGACCATATTGCTGATGAAGATGATTAACTCTTAAATCAAGAGGCTTTGTGTTGATAATAAAGTCAAAATTATCGAACAACATGTTGATAATAAGACGTTTCGGGCAATTTCATGCTATAGTTGACATTGGTTAGCATTATTTTTGGGCAATTAATCGATTCTAATAACTGAAGCGGCATTTCTAAAAAAAAATGTTGTTGTTGTTGTTGTTGTTGTTGGAACCTCGATTCGGATTGAGTACCTTTAACAGCGACGACAAGTCGGACAAGCTAACTAAACAGGGCCAGGAACTACGTCACTAATGTAATCTCTAAACGTCACATCACACGTTCAGGAATTACGTCACTAATGCAATCTCTAAACCATCACACCACACGTTCAGGAATTACGTCATTAACGTAATCTCTAAACCATCACAACACACGTTCAGGAACTACGTCACTAATGTAATCTCTAAACCATCACTCCATGCACACGATCAGGAACCTACATCACTAAGGCAATCTCTAAGCCATCACACCACACGTTCGGGAACTACGTCACTAACGTAATCTCTAAACCATCACACCACACGTTTGGGAACTACGTCACTAACGTAATCTCTAAACCATCACACCACACGTTCGGATAGCTGCTATTTATAACTCGTGTTGTGGATGAGCTAGACACTCGTGTTGGGTGAGCTAGACACTTGAGATAGCTGCTATTTAGAACTCGTGTTGGGTGAGCTAGACACTTGAGATAGCTGCTATTTAGAACTCGTGTTGGGTGAGCTAGACACTTGAGATAGCTGCTATTTAGAACTCGTGTTGGGTGAGCTAGACACTTGATATAGCTGCTATTTATAACTCGTGTTGGGTGAGCTAGACGCTCGTGTTGGGTGAGCTAGACACTTGTTGGGTGAGTTAGACACTCGTGTTGGGTGAGCTAGACACTCGTGTTGGGTGAGCTAGATACTCGTGTTGGGTGAGCTAGACACTTGCTGGGTGAGCTAGACACGTGTTGGGTGAGCTAGACACTTGTTGGGTGAGCTAGACACTTGTTGTGTGAGCTAGACCCTTGTTGGGTGAGCTAGACACCCGTGTTGGGTGAGTTAGACACTCGTGTTGGGTGAGCTAGACACTTGTTGGGTGAGCTAGACACTCGTGTTGGGTGAGCTAGACACTTGTTGGGTGAGCTAGACACTCGTGTTGGGTGAGCTAGACACTCGTGTTGGGTGAGCTAGACACTCGTGTTGGGTGAGCTAAACACTCGTGTTGGGTGAGCTAGACACTCGTGTTGGGTGAGCTAGACACTCGTTGGGTGAGCTAGACACTCGTGTTGGGTGAGCTAGACACGTGTTGGGTGAGCTAGACACTCGTGTTGGGTGAGCTAGACACTCGTGTTGGGTGAGCTAGACACTTGTTGGGTGAGCTAGACACTCGTGTTGGGTGAGCTAGACATTCGTGTTGGGTGAGCTAGACACTTGTTGGGTGAGCTAGACACTCGTGTTGGGTGAGCTAGAAACTCGTGTTGGGTGAGCTAGACACTCGTGTTGGGTGAGCTAGACACTCGTGTTGGGTGAGCTAGACACTCGTGTTGGGTGAGCTAGACACTTGTTGTGTGAGCTAGACACTCGTGTTGAGTGAGCTAGACACTCGTGTTGGGTGAGCTAGACACTCGTGTTGGGTGAGCTAGACACTTGTTGGGTGGGCTAGACACTCGTGTTGGGTGAGCTAGACTCGTGTTGGGTGAGCTAGACACTCGTGTTGGGTGAGCTAGACACTTGTTGGGTGAGCTAGACACTTGTTGGGTGAGCTAGAAACTCGTGTTGGGTGAGCTAGACACTTGAGATAGCTGCTATTTATAACTCGTGTTGGTATTTAGAACTCGTGTTGGGTGAGCTAGACACTCGTGTTGGTATTTAGAACTCGTGTTGGGTGAGCTAGACACTCGTGTTGGTATTTAGAACTCGTGTTGGGTGAGCTAGACACTTGTTGCAGGAGTTATTATACTTACGATTGAACGTGATTTTACGAACATCTAATATGAATCGTACGTGACACGTAGTGGAGCAACCACACATGATGTGCCTCAAATGTGCCTTTTTTCGGCGACATAACGCTAAGAATCATTTATGTTACATCATGCAGTGGTCACGACGGAGACGACACGCCTAATTGACAAGACGTGTCGTGAATTGTAAAATCTTGTCTGGATTATCGTCATGACTTCTTCATTTTTCGTGTTCATTAAGGTGACCAACGAAATTGGGCTGTATGAAATTAATAGACTTAAATCACATGTGAATTCTTCGTAAGTTGTGAAGTACATGTAGTTACTTTCATTTTTATCGCGATGCTTCATTTCCATTTCCGCGTTTTTTGCAATCTCCACACGGTTGCTAACCGGAAGTCACGTGACAATTTCTCCAAATCTATGCCCGCGATCTTGAAAAATCACTGATGGATATAGAAAAAATTATATGACGCCATTCACCTGCCTTAGGTATAAGCACCCTTGGTGGTTGCTAGTATATAACGTCATTCACCTGCCTTAGGTATAAGCACCCTTGGTGGTTGCTATTATATGACGTCATTCGCCTGCCTTAGGTATAAGCACCCTTGGTGGTTGCCATTAAATGGTTGAGGTGTGTTTGATGTTTTATCCTGAACATCTCTCCGAATGAACAAGAGAGCGTCACTAAATTCATCCTCTTTGGACCTCATTCTGTAAATTTCCGGCACCATATTAGTTCTTAGACCTGATTTCAATGCGGGTATCACATTCACGCACCTATATACATTGTATAGGAGCATCTTGGTGGATCATTGGAGCTGAAATCTGGATCGGTTTTATATTCAAGACAGTAACATCCAGTAGACGAAATCGTGTGATAAGTATAATGGTGTTCTTCATTTAAAGACATTGTTATAGTTTTACACATTCAGTTTATTTACGCAATAAAGTTGGTGTTTGTGCCGCGTTACTCTCCGGAATTATTGAATCCGTCCACCAAATGTCTTATCGTAATGGGATTTATTGATTTCGTAGTGAAATCGCACCATTGGGACCCACAAAACCACGCCAATCAACGACTATTCCTTTTATCGCGAAGCACTGTGATATAGTGGCATATTATGAGTCCAGATAGACACGACGGTATTCTACTGTCAAGAAGTCGATTGGAACTGACAAACATAGCAACCATTTCCGGGCGTAGCGTCACCAAATGAAACACATCAGATAACAACATCAATGAAATCGGCCAACGGAAATTGTTTCGCGGAGACATTGGAATGATTCAGATTTATATATATTAACTGGTTCCTATGCTTTGACCATGTGTTGTGTTAGCATTATAGTGTGGAGTCTTGGTCAGTCCTTCTTATATTCTCCAACTGTATTCCATGGGTGGTCGTTTAAAGGGGTACTGTACACTAAATCCGACCCCACTCACTCACTAAATCCCATGTGATCCATGAATAATGTAAAACACATGGTAATTATAATGAAAATGAATTATTGACTCGAGTCATAAATTCATTTTCATTATAATTACCATGTTGTTTACATCATTTTTAGAGCAGATGAGTGTATTTGCACTCAACAATGGCTCAAATTCATTCATTTGTTGCATATATTATGTTGAGTATAATAGAAGATGGTCCCATAAACGGCCGGATTTTGTGTACAGTACCTCTTTAATGTGTGAACTCTTTATCGGTCTTTCGTATATACCACAACTGTATCCCATGGATAATTTATACTTGGGTGCTTCATTGCATGCTTGCTTGTTTGCTCGCTTGGGGCTATACGCTCCGTTGTTAAAAGTGCATGGTTAATGTGCGCTGTCCGAATTGTCTTCGCTGTTATATTTGTTCCCGTCCTATTGTTATATGGACATACTGTGACTGTTTTGTCCAATAAACACATTTGATTTGATTTGATTTGATTTGATTTGATTTTGTTAACACATCGAGATGAGTTCGCAGCCCACCGTGGATTATTTAGTTTCTCACAACGAGCTAGGTTGGATTACGTTTATGCTTGAGAACACTCTTTGTGTAGGATGGCTTCACTAAATTCTGAATGACAGACTGTGTCAAGGTTTGCATGACATGTGTGCACATCATTTATGGGTTAGTTAGAGACTTAACATGTACCCGACATACCCCGAACTGTGTTTATCTACCTTTACTGTCTTTGAGACATAACATGTACACGCTATACCACAGACGCTATTTACCAAGCTTTAGTGTCTAAAAATATTTACAAAAACGCTCAGCGTGCTATTTATACTGTGCTGCAAACAGCAATTAGCAACACCTTCTCTCGGTGCGATGTTGATAAAGTTAAAGCTCGCCGTTATTTAACAGTCGGATGGCATAGGTCTATAATGAAGAGGCGCGAATAGTGAGTAATCGGGTACAAATCTCAGTGCTATATCGAGTACATGTATCATGAACATGCTATCTGGAACTCATGCATGCAGTGTGGTCTAGTGTATGAGCTAAACATTTGTTGCAGGGGTTATTACACTTGCGAGTGAAAAGCATTATGAGCATTGCCACTGTATTTACAAAACACCTATTAAATGGTTGAAGTGTGTTTTGTGTTCAAATCGGAGCAAAAAAAGATACTTATTTTCTTTGTAATTTTCAGTTATAAATATGAGTTTTTAACGATTATTGTTTGTTTAATGTGCATTATGAGTTTCCACAGTTCATGTACTTGTTTATACTGTCAGACAAACGTTTATATAACTTTTTTTAAATTGAAAACCGCTTTGGTTGGAGACTTGACTGGTCACTCAAATCTGTTTTGGCGGGATGTGGGAACGAATCACAAAATGACGAAGAAATTGTCAGGACGGATATTATATAACGCGCCAGAAAGACGTATATAAATGTTATGCGGATGTATGTTAGTGAGGGGCGTTATTTATATAATGTGCAACGAAAAATCAATTGCGGCAAATATTTTCCACTGAAAGAAGCATCTAATTGTCTGTTCCAATATTCAGATTTTGGAAGAACACAGAAAATTCATATTCCTGTGGACACTGAAACCCCTGTTGTCATAGTAACTGCATAGCATTCGACGTGCTTATATACATGTGTGTCAACCCAATCGCACGCGATGAAGAAATAAGGCACAATATAAAGCGTAAACTACATCGTATATAAATATATATATATGATGAACTTGGCCATGCTTGGTTTTGCTGTAACTTGTGTTGAAATTAACTTGTGCTAAGACCGCGATACTGCTCCGCGTATATGGTATTACCAGGTATTACCAGGTATTTAATGTCAATATAAATGTTAAGTTTACCGGTGGGTATTTATCGACCTATTTTGATCTCCGGTGCGGGACAATGACGAGTAATTATTAGCTTTAACTTGAGGCTTCTTTGTGTCCCATTTAGTATACATAATTCAAATATTCTAGTCTATAATTTATAATAAACATGATTATAGGCTATGCCATTTGAAACAGAAGGTCAAGATATATGTACGTGTATGTTAGTTGTGTGAGTTGTGTGAGTAAATTCTTAACAAAAACTCGACACAAATACAGATGTTTTCTAATTTACAGTTTTGCGTACATCAAAGTAACTTTTGGACACAATTTGGCTGCTCGTTGTTCAAATTTCCGCACATCAAAGCAGTCTGATCGCTCTTTGTTTTACCACATTTTGGTATAAAGGAAAACAACACTCTCTACATTAGTTAGTCCTGAGGAAGACATGGTGCCCGCGTCTCGGTTCTGAGGAAGTCATGGTGCCCGCGTCATCGTGTTTTGGTCCTGAGGAAGTCATGGTGCCCACATCATCGTGTCCGCATATGACGTTAAATATAGTTATTTATCAGAGGAAATGCCAGGTGTATATATAATTAACCTTGAATATGGATATACCCATGGCCAGGAACATACACGTTACTATATACAATCTCTGAACTGTCGCTTCTTGAAATCGTGCAGTGGATGAGCTAGATGTGTGTTGCAGTAGTTATTGTACATATACCAGGGTAATGGATTGCGTGCATTTCACAAACATATATTAAAGGTACGGTTGGCCTTGATGGTGGGTATCCTGTGAAAATATTTCCACCCGTAAAAACCGCCACAAACAGAAAGACCATCAAAATGTAGACAGACTTTGTCCGTATACAAATAAGAAATATCGCATAAACAGTATGTTATTGTCAAATGTTTGACCATTGTTATGTAAACAAAAGCATAAAAAGTTACTTTTCTGGTGTTTGTTTATATTATGATGGTAAAAATAAAGAGCGTTCTTTGTTGGTGAATTCCTGATATGGAACAAATAAAGAGCGTTTATGCCATTTGTGTGTGATTAGCCAGTAGCATTGTGCTATCTTCTGTAACACAATCAGGCTCTTGTTTAGGTAAAATATAGTAGGTCTTTATGATAACACGTTGTGTACGTGATGGTCATGGTATATATGAACGAAACTGTATGCGTTTTAATGTTTTTCTGTTTACGGTGATTGGAACAAATATGAATATTTTCGACAACTAAGGCCTCACGTGCCTTTAAATGGTTGAGGTTTGTTTGATGTTCAAAATGAGGGCACAATCGATACCTATTTTCCTTGTAAATTTCAGCAATAAATATGAGTTTTAATTATTACTGAATTTTGTATGTGCATTGTGAATTTCCACAGCTCCCGTCAGACAAACGTTATACGTGTTTTAACCCATTCAGTGCCAGGGGCCGATCTAATTTACGGTCTGTAAAATCGGCCCTAAAACAATTTTAAAATAAAAAAAATAATAAAAAATTGGGTATGCTTAAGCATGCTATAGCGAATTTAAAACCAAACTGGATAAAACCTTTGGGGCATGTTATAACTCAAAACTATCACCAAATATTCATAGTAATAATTTTGATGCCCATGAAAAACGTAAGATTCCCTGGCACTAAACCTACAAAATAAGTCTGTTAAAGAATATAATTATAAGAAAAAATTATTAAAATTGTAAAAAATTGTAAAAAATAATAACAATGAAAAATTGTTAGGCCAATGCATTCTCTTATATATGCGAGGCGACCTATGGTCGACTCGCATATATAAGAGAATGCATTGGCACAGGGTATATGGGTTGATACAAAAATCGGACCTGGCACTGAAAGGGTTAAACAAATTTAACCGCTCTGGGTTAGAGACTTGATTGGTGCTGCAGGTTCCGCTCTGGGTTAGAGACTTTATTGATGAAGTAGTTTCCCGACCTTGCCATATACAGCTCCCTTTAACTACGACTGGATTTGTCCCAAACTCAATCATCACGTGATCCTATATTTTAAATAATTCCAGACGGACCATGATACCCGATATAGCACGCACGATGCATTGGGCACGGGGTCACATGCCGTACGAATATAACGAAATGCAGATACCACATTTGATGATAAGTTATCAGTTATTTTTATTTCAAGAACAGACCATAGTTTGACATTATGTGAGAACAGACCATAGTTTGCAGATGCTAGGTTGATGACATGTAATATTGTAAATGAGCCTTAAATTTATTATAGTTCACTTTGTGAACGACTGGAAACGTAGCTCGTTCGATCATCAGGAATATGTTGAATTATTCTTGGTGGGCGCTGATGCCCGATCTAGCACAGAAGATGCATCGGTCCTGGGGTCACATGACGTGCGAATATAACAAAATGCAGATATACGACATTATGGATTGACGCCTTCGTGTGTATATATACACTTCTATATAAACAGTGTGCCGTGTTCACTAATTCGATTATAGCTATCTCACAAAAGTACTCAATAATAGTCGATCCAGCGTGAGAGACAGAAGACCTGGTTAATTTGATAAATGAAGCTTATTCGCTGACATATCGATTGGGCGCTCTGTTCATTTCGTGGTGGAGTGAGATCACGGATAATAAATATCCTTAATATGTTGTTTGTGAGACAAGATGGTGATGTGGGAGTTGTCGTGTATAACTAATCTGGCAGTGGCGATGTAGTACAAGAAAACCAGTCAGAAATGTTAACGCGCTCAAGATCATATATTATATACCCATGATTGTAATTATAGAATATAAAATATATTGGTTTCGCGAATGACCAACTCAGAATTCCGTTAAAATAACAATAACAACCAGCACCTAATTAACGAACCCACCACAACCATCAGTGGGCTGCAGAACGAAACATTTCTATAAAAGTTGAAATATAAGACTTACAAATTATCTTTTAAATTTCTTTTATTGGTAATTGACATAGCTTGTCACAAACCAAAAATCAACTTTATTGACTTAATAATGTAAAGGACATTACACGAAATTGAAATTCCCAACTATACCTTTTACCGGACTCGGCCTCCTGGTCGCGCAGTTCGACTTTTAAACCGGAAAAAAACAATTATCTATAAATAAAATGCCCATCGGACCACAGGTTTAAAAATTTGCAGAACAGTATCCACGCGACGCGCGCTAATAAATTTATGGTTGTTGTTTGTTAGTGACGTCACGGACTAGTGACGTCATGGGCGTGGATAGATGGTATTTATTCGGGGGGGGGTATGAGACAAGATGGTGATATGGGAGTTGTTGTGTATAACTAATCTGGCAATGACGATGGGTGGGCGCAAATATAGTATAAATCTATGGTGGTTGTTGAGTAGTGACGTCACGGACTAGTGACGTCATAGGCATGGATACGTGGTATTTGTTCGGGGGGGGGGTATGAGACAAGATGGTGATGTGGGAGTTGTGTATAACTAATCTGGCAATGGCGATGGTGGGCGCCAATGTAGTTTAAATATATGGTGGTTATTGAGTAGTGACGTCACGGACTAGTTACGTCATGGGCGTGGATACATGGTATTTGTTTCGGGGGGGGGGTATGAGACAAGATGGTGATGTGGAGTTGTTGTGGATAACGAATCTGGCAATGCCTATGGGTGGGCGCCAATGTAGTATAAATATATGGTGGTTGTTGAGTAGTGACGTCACGGACTAATGACGCCATGGACGTGGATAGCTTGTATTTGTGCGGGGTGGGTATGAGACAAGATTGTGATGTGGAGTTGTCGTGGATAACGAATCTGGCAATGACGATGGGTGGGCGCCAATGTAGTATACATCTATATATATATGGTGGTTGTTTAGTAGTGACGTCGCGGGCTAGTGCCGTCATGGGCGTGGATAGAGGGTAGTAATTTTGTTCGGGTCGAAACTAAGTTTTACTAACGTACATTTAGAATGTCACACTAATTTAACCCGGATATAGCATACATGTATAACTTTAGCGAGACCAAATTCCCAACTCTAATATATTCAACTTGCAGTCAACACCTCTTTTTTGTTAGAATTTGTCCAAAGAAATTGGTGTTATAATTCGGTGTCTGGACAAGACTAGGCTATGTTCATTGCCTGGCATGTTCAGATATTTCGTGAAAGGGCTATAGCTATATGGCACCCAACTGATGAACGAGGATGCATCTTGGTTCATAATTCGAAACCTGAGTTGAAGGCTACGTTCACAGGCCGGCAAAATTTACCTGCCATTTTAGGCTTTAGTTTCAGAGGACTTTCGGTGCACCATATTGACAATACGCTGTTTACAAAATTAATATCGGTGTATAATTCGAATGCTTGTTAAAGACAAAAGCTACGTTCACACGCCGGAAAGTTTTCCGGAAAACTACTAAGAAATGTAGAGTGTGCGAAGGATATAGCTTCTTCATACACATTTATTGCTTATAACATCCATGCAATTTATGATGCAAACCACATTTACTACGGGTGCAGTCAGATCTCTTTAAGAGCACCTACACCCCTACACTTCCCCCAAAGTCAGCCTTCAATAATCTTTGAAGAATCCATCAGATGTGGCTTTACCGGCTCTAACCAGATTATTTTACGACAATCGAAGGCGCACGATCAGAAACTCCGATGTTTTACAGTAAATAGATGGCCACATGTGACAAATTATCTGACAATTTTCCGACAAAAATTGCCTGTGAAAATGTGCCTAAGGCTTCTCCTGTCTTAAATTGATAATTGCTTGGCAGAGTTACAGTAGCACGTCGCGGACAGTGTTCGATTGGATTACTCATAAACGAACCGAACCGATAGTCGCCTCCATGCACTTATAACGGTGCATATTACCTTTTGAATATGGAGTCTCAAATACCGCGTGTTAGCATGTAACGCGATTAAATTATTAAAATTGATTACCCACATGCAGAAGGGCGAACTTTACTTCAGAATTGGGGTACGGTACCTATATAAACCGTGTAGTTCATTGGCTACGCTTGCGACCGTTTTTAAAAGCTAGATATACCTGTAAGTGCACACATTCTTTAAACAACGCTCTGTCGATTCGCCCCGTGACCATCTAGGTTATGCTTTAAAGCTAACATTTGTTAGATGTGTCCTTTCTCGGGATCGAAATCGACCGGTCAATATAAAGTGTATAATAATCTAATACGGGCATTGTAGGTCCTGACATAACTTGTCGGCGTGACAGAAATTGATCGCCTCACAAATATACCACAAGAACCCGTTGATTATATTGGGAGGAAACAAAGAGCGTTTCATGTTATTCCCCCATGCTACAGATATACTGTATCACTGTTGTGTATAGTAACAAAAAAGAGCATCATTCTCTCGGGTGCGTGTGTAACAAAGAGCGTTTCTTAATATTTCCCCAATGATCATAATATTTTACTGGTGTGTTAGATCATGCCACGAATCTCTACTCTAGCCAACGCACGTAGAGATCATAATCCACCAGTACAAAACCTTGGGACTTTTTGAAGTTTTGACACTTATAATGTCGAAACAATAACGCGGGGAATATATTTCTTAGTTATTAACTGTTCCTTAATAATGTACTTCACTGTAGTCGAAGGTCCCAACTCGAAATTGCATTCTTTTCCTTGACTTTTGTGAGCCCATATCACAATAAACATTGAACATATTACCCAGGAGATATTTCGTAATAGTAAGCGACGCGAAGCCAAAGTAGAGATTCATGGCATGATCTAATATTCCCCATGCTACAGATATATACTGTATCAATGTGTTATAGTAACAACCAAGAGCATCATTCTCGTCGCTTGCGTGTGGAATTTTGAAAGCGGGTAACGTTTTGAAAACAACAACAATTGCAGAGTACATTCAACTACAGACCCACAATGTACAGTATATGTGACCCGCCATATCAAATACAGTCGTAAGTTGGGATTTTTTTACCCTGTGCCAATGCATTCTCGCATATATGCGAGTCGACCATAGGTCGCCTCGCATATATAAGAGAATGCATTGGCCTAACAAATTTTTATCATTTTTTTTAAATAAATGTTTCTTACAATTTTTAGGACATAAAATAAAAAACATCCATTACCCTGCAGGGAGCCCCACACATATATAGAAGCATATAGAAGAGTGTCGTCTGCTCATGTTTGTCTGGGGCTCTGTATGGGTGAAATTATAAAATTGTTAAAGAATACAAGAACAAATTATTAAAATTGTAAAAAATTGTTAGGCCAATGCATTCTCTTATATATGCGAGGCGACCTACGGTCGACTCGCATATATAAGAGAATGCATTGGCACAGGGTAAAAAAAATCCCGACTTCCGACTGGATTTGATATGGCGGGTCACATATGTCAATATGACTGTGATTGTGTATTTACAGACGACTGCTCCATATCATACCTCTAAAATTCCGTGGTTGACAGTCAGATTGTAATGTTATCCATTAAAGAAAAACTTAAACCACACCACGCCAAAATAAATAGAAACCCGTTCACTTGAACTAAACCGTATCACAAAAGTGTTGTTACAATGCAGCTAAAATAGCCTAAAACTCAATCAACACAGCAGGCCTGAACCGTATAACGATTCTATTTACTCTTCCCTGCTCATCTATTGCTATTCAATCGACATGTGTGAGGTATTTTAATAATTAAAGCGCGGAGAGCATAGTGGAGATATGCCGACCTTTTAAATGAAATGTCAATTGTGTGCTCTAGTTCCGCAACGTTGAAAATACATACAGTAGTATTTATATATATGTATACGCTAGTTTCGCCTGAGACATACTGATAGCAGAATACTCGCAAATACTCATCGAATTTCAACATGTAGCGGCTAGGACCTATATGGATGGTATACCGGTATTATAGAATACAACTCCGAATAACTCATCGAATTTCAACCTGTAGCGGCTGGAATCTATATCGATAGCATACCAGTATTAGAATACAACTCCGAATAACTCATCGAATTTCAACCTGCATGTAGTATACACTATTTGCGGCTAGGACCTATATGGATGATATACCGGTATTAAAATACAACTCATAATAATTGATCGAATTTCAACCTGTAACATATAAGCTATATAGCATAGCGGCTTGGGCCTATATGAATGGTATTATATACCGGTATTAGAATACAACTCTTAATAATCATTGAATTTCAACCTGTATATGGTATACGCTAGTAGCGACTGGGACCTATATGGATGGTATACGCTAGTAGCGACTGGGTCCTATATGGATGGTACACCTCGGTATTAAAATACAACTCATAATAATCATCGAATTTCAACCTGTATATGGTATACGCTAGCAGGGACTGGGTCCTATATGGATGGTACACCGGTATTAAAATACAACTCATAATAATCATCGAATTTCAACCTGTATATGGTATAAATAGTAGCGACTGGGACCTATATGGATGGTACACCGCGGTATTAAAATACAACCCATAATAATCATCGAATTTCAACCTGTATATGGTATACGCTAGTAGCGACTGGGACCTATATGGATGGTACACCGCGGTATTAAAATACAACCCATAATAATCATCGAATTTCAACCTGTATATGGTATACGCTAGTAGCGACTGGGACCTATATGGATGGTATACCGGTATTAAAATACAACTCATAATAATCATTGAATTTCAACCTGTATATGGTATAAGCTAGTAGCGACTGGGACCTATATGGATGGTACACCGCGGTATTAAAATACAACTCATAATAATCATCGAATTTCAACCTGTATATGGTATACGCTAGTAGCGACTGGGACCTATATGGATGGTACACCGCGGTATTAAAATACAACCCATAATAATCATCGAATTTCAACCTGTATATGGTATACGCTAGTAGCGACTGGGACCTATATGGATGGTACACCGCGGTATTAAAATACAA
This sequence comes from Siphonodentalium dalli, assembly GCA_032622095.1. Classification (NCBI taxonomy): domain Eukaryota; kingdom Metazoa; phylum Mollusca; class Scaphopoda; order Gadilida; family Siphonodentaliidae; genus Siphonodentalium; species Siphonodentalium dalli. The sequence continues at coordinate 290,359,036 of CP136064.1, forward strand.
CTCATAATAATCATCGAATTTCAACCTGTATATGGTATACGCTAGTAGCGACTGGGCCCTATATGGATGGTACACAGCGGTATTAAAATACAACTCATAATAATCATCGAATTTCAACCTGTATATGGTATACGCTAGTAGCGACTGGGTCCTATATGGATGGTACACCGCGGTATTAAAATACAACTCATAATAATCATTGAATTTCAACCTGTATATGGTATACGCTAGTAGCGACTGGGACCTATATGGATGGTACACCGGTATTAAAATACAACTCATAATAATCATCGAATTTCAACCTGTATATGGTATACGCTAGTAGCGACTGGGACCTATATGGATGGTACACCGGTATTAAAATACAACTCATAATAATCATTGAATTTCAACCTGTATATGGTATACGCTAGTAGCGACTGGGACCTATATGGATGGTACACCGGTATTAAAATACAACTCATAATAATCATTGAATTTCAACCTGTATATGGTATACGCTAGTAGCGACTGGGACCTATATGGATGGTATACGCTAGTAGCGACTGGGACCTATATGGATGGTATACCGGTATTAAAATACAACTCATAATAATCATCGAATTTCAACCTGTATATGGTATACGCTAGTAGCGACTGGGACCTATATGGATGGTATACCGGTATTAAAATACAACTCATAATAATCATCGAATTTCGACTTGTATATGGTATAAATAGTAGCGACTGGGACCTATATGGATGGTATACCGGTATTAAAATACAACTCATAATAATCATCGAATTTCGACTTGTATATGGTATACGCTAGTAGCGACTGGGACCTATATGGATGGTATACGCTAGTAGCGACTGGGACCCTATATGGACGGTACACCGCGGTATTAAAATACAACTCATAATAATCATCGAATTTCAACCTGTATATGGTATACGCTAGTAGCGACTGGGCCCTATATGGATGGTATACGCTAGTAACGACTGGGTCCTATATGGATGGTATACGCTAGTAGCGACTGGGACCCTATATGGACGGTACACCGCGGTATTAAAATACAACTCATAATAATCATCGAATTTCAACCTGTATATGGTATACGCTAGTAGCGACTGGGTCCTATATGGATGGTACACCGCGGTATTAAAATACAACTCATAATAATCATTGAATTTCAACCTGTATATGGTATACGCTAGTAGCGACTGGGACCTATATGGATGGTACACCGGTATTAAAATACAACTCATAATAATCATCGAATTTCAACCTGTATATGGTATACGCTAGTAGCGACTGGGACCTATATGAATGGTATACCGGTATTAAAATACAACCCATAATAATCATCGAATTTCAACCTGTATATGGTATACGCTAGTAGCGACTGGGACCTATATGAATGGTATACCGGTATTAAAATACAACTCATAATAATCATCGAATTTCAACCTGTATATGGTATACGCTAGTAGCGACTGGGACCTATATGGATGGTACACCGCGGTATTAAAATACAACTCATAATAATCATCGAATTTCAACCTGTATATGGTATACGCTAGTAGCGACTGGGACCTATATGGATGGTATACCGGTATTAAAATACAACTCATAATAATCATCGAATTTCGACCTGTATATGGTATAAATAGTAGCGACTGGGACCTATATGAATGGTACACCGGTATTAAAATACAACTCTTAATAATCATTGAATTTCGACTTGTATATGGTATACGCTATAGCGGCTGGGACCTATATGGATGGTACACCGGTATTAAAATACAACTCTTAATAATCATTGAATTTCAACCTGTATATGGTATACGCTAGTAGCGACTGGGACCTATATGGATGATATACCGGTATTAAAATACAACTCATAATAATCATCGAATTTCGACCTGTATATGGTATACGCTAGTAGCGACTGGGACCTATATGGATGGTACACCGGTATTAAAATACAACTCATAATAATCATCGAATTTCGACCTGTATATGGTATACGCTAGTAGCGACTGGGTCCTATATGGATGGTACACCGGTATTAAAATACAACTCATAATAATCATCGAATTTCGACCTGTATATGGTATACGCTAGTAGCGACTGGGACCTATATGGATGGTATACCGGTATTAAAATACAACTCTTAATAATCATTGAATTTCGACTTGTATATGGTATACGCTATAGCGGCTGGGACCTATATGGATGGTACACCGGTATTAAAATACAACTCTTAATAATCATTGAATTTCAACCTGTATATGGTATACGCTAGTAGCGACTGGGACCTATATGGATGATATACCGGTATTAAAATACAACTCATAATAATCATCGAATTTCGACCTGTATATGGTATACGCTAGTAGCGACTGGGACCTATATGGATGGTACACCGGTATTAAAATACAACTCATAATAATCATCGAATTTCGACCTGTATATGGTATACGCTAGTAGCGACTGGGTCCTATATGGATGGTACACCGGTATTAAAATACAACTCATAATAATCATCGAATTTCGACCTGTATATGGTATACGCTAGTAGCGACTGGGACCTATATGGATGGTATACGCTAGTAGCGACTGGGACCTATATGGATGGTACACCGGTATTAAAATACAACTCATAATAATCATCGAATTTCGACCTGTATATGGTATACGCTAGTAGCGACTGGGTCCTATATGGATGGTATACGCTAGTAGCGACTGGGACCTATATGAATGGTATACCGGTATTAAAATACAACTCATAATAATTGATCGAATTTCAACCTGTAACATAAGCTAGTAGCGACTGGGTCCTATATGGATGGTACACCGCGGTATTAAAATACAACTCATAATAATCATTGAATTTCGACCTGTATATGGTATACGCTAGTAGCGACTGGGACCTATATGAATGGTATACCGGTATTAAAATACAACTCATAATAATTGATCGAATTTCAACCTGTAACATAAGCTAGTAGCGACTGGGTCCTATATGGATGGTACACCGCGGTATTAAAATACAACTCATAATAATCATCGAATTTCAACCTGTATATGGTATACGCTAGTAGCGACTGGGACCTATATGGATGGTATACGCTAGTAACGACTGGGACCTATATGGATGGTACACCGCGGTATTAAAATACAACTCATAATAATCATCGAATTTCAACCTGTATATGGTATACGCTGGTAGCGACTGGGACCTATATGGATGGTACACCGCGGTATTAAAATACAACTCATAATAATTGATCGAATTTCAACCTGTATATGGTATACGCTAGTAGCGACTGGGCCCTATATGGATGGTACACCGGTATTAAAATACAACCCATAATAATCATCGAATTTCAACCTGTATATGGTATACGCTAGTAGCGACTGGGACCTATATGGATGGTATACGCTAGTAGCGACTGGGACCTATATGGATGGTATACGCTAGTAGCGACTGGGACCTATATCGATGGTATACGCTAGTAGCGACTGGGACCTATATCGATGGTATACGCTAGTAGCGACTGGGCCCTATATGGATGGTACACCGCGGTATTAAAATACAACTCATAATAATCATCGAATTTCAACCTGTATATGGTATACGCTAGTAGCGACTGGGACCTATATGGATGGTACACCGCGGTATTAAAATACAACTCATAATAATTCATCGAGTTTCAACCTGTATATGGTATACGCTAGTAGCGACTGGGACCTATATGGATGGTACACCGCGGTATTAAAATACAACCCATAATAATCATCGAATTTCAACCTGTATATGGTATACGCTAGTAGCGACTGGGACCTATATGGATGGTATACGCTAGTAGCGACTGGGACCTATATGGATGGTATACGCTAGTAGCGACTGGGACCTATATCGATGGTATACGCTAGTAGCGACTGGGACCTATATCGATGGTATACGCTGGTAGCGACTGGGACCTATATGGATGGTACACCGCGGTATTAAAATACAACTCATAATAATCATTGAATTTCAACCTGTAACATAAGCTAGTAGCGACTGGGTCCTATATGGATGGTACACCGCGGTATTAAAATACAACTCATAATAATCATCGAATTTCAACCTGTATATGGTATACGCTGGTAGCGACTGGGACCTATATGGATGGTACACCGCGGTATTAAAATACAACTCATAATAATCATTGAATTTCAACCTGTATATGGTATACGCTAGTAGCGACTGGGTCCTATATGGATGGTACACCGCGGTATTAAAATACAACTCATAATAATCATCGAATTTCAACCTGTATATGGTATAAATAGTAGCGACTGGGACCTATATCGATGGTATACGCTAGTAGCGACTGGGACCTATATCGATGGTATACGCTAGTAGCGACTGGGCCCTATATGGATGGTACACCGCGGTATTAAAATACAACTCATAATAATCATCGAATTTCAACCTGTATATGGTATACGCTAGTAGCGACTGGGACCTATATCGATGGTATACGCTGGTAGCGACTGGGACCTATATGGATGGTACACCGCGGTATTAAAATACAACTCATAATAATCATTGAATTTCAACCTGTAACATAAGCTAGTAGCGACTGGGTCCTATATGGATGGTACACCGCGGTATTAAAATACAACTCATAATAATCATCGAATTTCAACCTGTATATGGTATACGCTGGTAGCGACTGGGACCTATATGGATGGTACACCGCGGTATTAAAATACAACTCATAATAATCATTGAATTTCAACCTGTATATGGTATACGCTAGTAGCGACTGGGTCCTATATGGATGGTACACCGCGGTATTAAAATACAACTCATAATAATCATCGAATTTCAACCTGTATATGGTATAAATAGTAGCGACTGGGACCTATATGAATGGTATACCGGTATTAAAATACAACTCATAATAATTGATCGAATTTCAACCTGTAACATAAGCTAGTAGCGACTGGGTCCTATATGGATGGTATACCGGTATTAAAATACAACCCATAATAATCATCGAATTTCAACCTGTATATGGTATACGCTAGTAGCGACTGGGTCCTATATGGATGGTATACGCTAGTAGCGACTGGGACCTATATGAATGGTATACCGGTATTAAAATACAACTCATAATAATTGATCGAATTTCAACCTGTAACATAAGCTAGTAGCGACTGGGTCCTATATGGATGGTACACCGCGGTATTAAAATACAACTCATAATAATCATTGAATTTCAACCTGTATATGGTATACGCTAGTAGCGACTGGGACCTATATGGATGGTACACCGGTATTAAAATACAACTCATAATAATCATCGAATTTCGACCTGTATATGGTATAAATAGTAGCGACTGGGACCTATATGGATGGTATACCGGTATTAAAATACAACTCATAATAATTCATCGAATTTCAACTAAACATGTATATGTAGTACATATTATAGTATGATATATGGATAGCACCTGTATCAGATTAAAACTCCGAAGTATTCATCGAATTATAACCTGTAGTACACGCTATAGTATCGGATTCGACCAATAGGGATAGTACCGTATCAGATTAAAACTCCGAATTATTCATCGAATTATAACCTGTAGTACACGCTATAGTATCGGATTCGACCAATAGGGATAGTACCGTATCAGAATGAAACTCAGAATAAAGAACCGAATTATTCATCGAAATTTAGTCTGTATATAATATACACGATATTGCACCGGAAAAATCAGAATAAAACTCGGAATTATTCATCGAATTTCAACCTACCATCGACACGGAACCATATGTACATATCTCGTGTGTGAACATGTCATCTGTCTACTGTGTCGTATACATGTATATCTCAATATGATTTATGTTTTACATTAGATCATCCCAAAATATCTCTGCTCCAGATACGCCCGCAGAGATCATATCCACCAATACAAAACCTGGCAACTTGTTGATGCTCTCACCCGACAGGGAACCTAAATTACAATATTGAACAAACAAGATAGAGAATATATTTCTTTGTTAATATTTGTTCCTCAATAAACTACTTCACAGTAGGGGTGGTCCCAGATCGATGTTGCATGGTTTTGATGACTTTTTTTTAGCCGATATCGTAATTAACATTGAATTATATCGCCGAGGAGAAAATCCATGATTTCAAGCGATGCAAAACACAATCACACACGAAGTCACTCAAATTAACTTCGAGTTCGGACCTTCGCCTGCAGTGAACTACATTATTAAGGAACAGGTTTTAACTAAGAAAAATATTACCTATACACTGTTTTGTTTTCAGTGTTATAATGTTCCCTGTCACATCATCAAAAAGTTCCCCAGGTTTCGAACTTTTGGAATATGATCTCTACGGGCGTAGCTGGAGTAGACAGACAGACAGACAGACATTAGTGGCACGATCTAGTTGATGCCACCCGTATTGTGTCCCCCCACAGACGCATAATGAAACAATAATTAATAAATAACTGCATGTGAATATGGCATGTCTATAATAATGATAACTATACATGTGGTTTTGTTTTGTGCGATGGCATGGATAATATTAATTCAGAACGCTTATCAAAGAAGCACCGGACCACGTTGCAGATTTTGCAGTTATGTCAGCGGTATCATTCTTCATTATACAATTAAATTTCTGATTGTTTGACATACTTGTAAAATTACTGTGATAACTACCAACAATGTGGAAAAGTTCGTTTCTGAGATCGAAATATTGTGGACAATCCATAATAAAGTGATTCCCATTTTCAATATTAGAACCGGTCCTGCATTTAAGGCACACATTCTTCCCTTCCTTGGTTAGAGGCTGATTATGTCTACCTTTCTCGATTAAACATCCAAGAACATTTATTGTAAAATAATTTAATGATGTTACGCTGATGTTTGCAAAAAGACGGTGCCATCTTTGTTACCATCATCTTTATTTCTAAACAAGTCATTCGACTTAGAGTTCCGCTGAATTACGGTGATATTACATAATAAAAAAACTATTCGAATATATAAAATCAGAATAGAATGTTGAATCATTGTAAATGTATTTGAGATCATATTGATGTGAGTCAAGTAAATTGTTGAATTATGCCAGGTACATGTAATTTGTTCCACTCAGCAATAACTCTACACCTCAACCATTACGGTCAGTTTGCAACATCCAAAAGTGCCATTATTAAAATATGATTTGGAATATTTTATACAAATCATGACTTTTCTTCGATTCGTCCCGAACAGCCAAAAAACCGCGAAAATTAAAACTTGAAGAAAATAAATGTACATGTTCTTAAGAGTAGCAGTTTATCAATTGTCCCACCAACATCATGGTAAATAAGTAAGACCCGTCAATTCATTGCAACATAACAGCACCACTTAACCCGGGTGGAATTTGTCCCATGAAGTTAATGCCATGGTATAGAGATTCTAACCTGATAGTTATACCCGCTGTTGACAATAAGTCACATTTTATCCACATCCACTACAAACATAAAGCATGAAACGACAGAAAGCCAGATTTAATATAAAGCCGCTCCAAGGCTATTACCCAATCGTGTCACTGTGCGCAGTGCATGGTTTATATCGCCGATAAAATCATCTAAAACTCAGTAAACATTGCATGCTTGAGCATTAAAGTGGTCCGAGCTACACATCCCGGCCCATCTATTATTATTCAATGCGACACGTGGAGGCTTTTAATTATTAAAGTGTGAAACTATCAGTAGATATAGACCGACCTATTGAATGTAATGTCAAGCAGCATTTGTGTGGTTCGGCACGTTGAAAATACATACAGCACAAGCCGGTCAAGCCGTATATAATAATAGAGAGCGCTTATGTGAGAAACACAGGTAATACCGCAGGTGATAATTGACCAACAATATTAATAGAGAACTATGATATATATATACACAAGTAAGACTGCGTTAATGAGGAAAGTGTAGCAGAGTCCGATATAGTGAAGTAATAGGTATAAGCTTCAGAGCAGTAAACAAACGGGGATAACGTAATGTAAAAATATGTATACCGCTATCCAAGAAAAAAACACGTGAAGTATCCGATATTATTCCTAGAGAAGCATAGCCATGTAGGTGTCAGTGAAACGTCCTAACGTCCACACTCAGGTAGTGCTAAACTGTCGTCTGCGACACAGAGAACTTAGAACCATGCCCATGTATAGACGACGAGAGCAGCTCTTACTACTGCTGTATGAAACAGATGCTAATCGCGTGGAATTGTGGGAAGCTTATAGTCTGTATTGATTATCAGAGCGCGGCTGAGAGAACAGGAGAGTGGAGTTCAGTTCGCCGACTCACAGAGCGGATTGGGAATCGATCAATGATGGAAGCGGCAGCCAGTCTCGTTTCTTCTAGTCGCGGCGTGATAACTAGGCAGTCGTCACAAGTTTAGGAGGTGTGATAACTAGGTAATCGTCACATGGTATTGGTTGTGTGATAACCATGCAATCATCACATGTTTAGTCGGTGTGATAACACGGAAATCGTCACATGGTTTAGGCGGTGTGATAACCAGTCAGTGTGATAACCAGACAGTCATCACATGGTTTAGGCGGTGTGATAACAGGCAGTCGTCACATAGTTTAGGCGGCGTGATAACTGACAGTCGCCACATGGTTAGGCGGCATCGTATAAACGGTGTGATAATAGGCAGTCGTCACATATAGTTTAGACGGTGGGATAGCCAGACAGTCGTTACATTGTATAGGCGGTGTGATAACCAGACATTCGTCACATGGTTCAGGCGGTGAATAACCAGACAGTCGTCATATGGTATAGGCGGTGTGATGACCAGACATTCGTCACATGGTATAGGTGGCGTGATAACAGACAGTCGTCACATGGTTTAGTTGGCGTGATAACAGACAGTCGTCACATGGTTTAGGCGACGTGATAAAAAAAAGGCAGTGGTCACTTGGTTTAGGCGGCGTGATAAAAAGGCAGTGTTCACATGGTTTAGGCGGTGTGACAACCAGATATTCGCCACATGGTTTAGGCGGTGAATAACCAGGCAGTCGTCATATGGTATAGGCGGTGTGATAACCAGACATTCGTCACATGGTATATGTCGGAGCTGCTGAGCGAGGTATGAGACTACGTTAGACTTCGATTAGAGAGTATAGCATCAAGCATCATTAGGCTTGGAGTTGTTCCCAGTGCTCAGTCTCATCTGAGCTAAGGCACAACGCTCCGGCAAGTAACAGCGGAAGCATCACGTCCTGGAACAGTGAGCGGAGCGACTGAGCCAGGAATTAGTTTATACGTTATGCTTCGGTTAGCGGGCATTGCATGACGCAACGCTGGGCTTGGACTTACAAGTTCTTAGCTACCAGCCTTACCTGCGTGATGGGGAAACGCCCCGACACGTAGCAGCGGAAGCGCCAGGAACCGGAGTTGGGCGGAGCGGCCGATCGAGCCAGGTATGATACTGCATTAGGCTTCGGTTAGAGAGTATATTGCATCAAGCAACTTTAAGCTTGACATTGTTACCAGTGCTCATTCTCATCCGCACTAAGGCGCAACTCTCCTGCAAGTAGCAGAACAGCGGAAGCATCAAGTCCGGTGTTGGACGCAGCAGTGAGCAGAGCAATTGAGTCAGGAATGAGTCTGTACGTTTATAGGTTTATGTTAGAGGGTATTTCTTGGCGAAACGTTATGTTTTGGTTAGAGGGTATTGCACGAAGTAACATTATGATTCGGTTAGAGGGAATTGCATGTAGTCTCGTACATGTACCTGGCTCAGACGCTCCTCCCACTGTTCCGAGCAACTCCACGACCTATCGCTTCCGCTGTCAGAATCCAGTAAGTGCCACCATGTTAGTAGGCGGAATTCCGCCCATACTATTTATGGATACTACGTCATGAGCCCATGACGTACTAAATGTGCTGCTTTCCAATGTCCACGTACAACTGGGCGATGATTACATGGGAGACTTGTGGAGCGTTACGTCTTAGCGCAGAGGAGGCTGAGCGCTAGGAACGAGTCCACATTGCACGAAACAACGTTTGGCTTCGGTTAGATTGTATTGCACGCAACGTTAGGCTTTGGTTAGATGGTATTGCACGCAATGTTAGGCTTTGGTTAGATGGTATTGCACGCAACGTTAGGCTTTGGTTAGATGGTATTGCACGCAACGTTAGGCTTTGGTTAGATTGTATTGCACGCAACGTTAGGCTTTGGTTAGATGGTATTGCATGCAACGTTAGGCTTTGGTTAGATTGTATTGCACGTTCCAAGCTGTTTGGGTGAGACCGTGGGTGTGTCAATATCGAGTGCCGTGTGCAAACGATCAAATTAAAGTGAAAAGTTGGCCGCTGTGTTATTGTTGTGATATATTTATGGAATGACGGATAATCTCGGAGATACGGATCCAATTCTTGGACACACATTATCACTGGATCCATCACAAGCTTTTAGTAAAGTACTACAGCTATGCTCTAATTAATGGTCCCCTTTAACAAGGTTGTAGGGCGTTAATGACACAGGTTATACCATATCGCCGCTCAACTACGGTCAAGTGGTTGACATATGGCAACCGCAGGTAATCCTTCTACAGTACTATTAATAATATTTTGCGACTACTGTACTCCGCATTAATTTTTCACATGGTCACCTTACACCCAGTCCAGCTTTTCGTGAGCGCCATGCACCGTGTTAACTGTACACAAAACAATATTTCAATTAATAATTTGTTTACGGTTTAATCAACATTCGAAGTTGGTCAATGGTCACTGACCGACATTCGCAACTGCATCATCAATGCAGCGTCAAGCCATGTCAGAAATATACACTCTGTGGTTATAATGCTGACTATTAAAAGGTACGAAGGTCGGCCATGGTAGGATTGATCATGGTTAATAGCATCAACAACGCAGTAATATCGGTGGTCAACGTCGTTAAGGGGGGGGGGTCAATTAGAGCTTAGCTGTATATATGCATGAACATGTAGACCATTCCAATGTCCAGATGCATCATGTTCTTATCAAAAACATGTGTGGCTATCATTCTGAACGATTCGGACATTTCCGCTTTGCTAGGAAATAACCTCTTCCATAATTGGAAACCATATTCGCGAAATTCTACATTATATGGCTCTGGTGATCAGGCAATGACATTGACTCGATGTCGCATAGCTGCGAATGGAGAATAATTTATTCCCTATGGCTGTACCAAACTGGATCATATATTAAATGCATTAAACTCTCTTTGTGTGAGGTTTGTTTGTTTGTTCCTATACCGATACAGCACATCGGAAGTGTACGATAAGCAAAACACTCTACACCGTGGCAATTTCTTTTGGGAGAGTGATTCCGGTGACCCATTCAACACCAAAATCCCGTGGCGAGGACCAGTGAGCGCTATAACAGTATTTTGCAAACAACATGGTGCCAGTTTTAATTAACCAAAGTTCATTAGTGTTGTCCTCCCATTGTTGAGTATTTTGCTTATCGCACGCTATTTACATACTTTACAACAGGTTCTCCAACAGAATTTGGCTTTGTTCACATAATGGAGCGTAGGAACTACAACAATTGCATACTATTTACGTGATATTTATTATGGTATAAAGAAAGGTCTGAGCGAACCACAGATTAACTATAATAGCCTGATCGGGCTAAAATAGACCGATCGGTTTTCCTGGCACAGTGCTCATTGTTGTAAGAGAGGGAATTCTAAATTCTTGACAATTTTAATCTGTTTGTTTGAATATCTGTATACATGTATGTTTATTTTGAATATTCTCAGTAAATAATTATTTGTTGTCTTGCAAAAGAAATCAGAATTAATTTTGTTTACGTATTGGTTGAGAGATAACAATAAAACAGTTTAGAGTGACTCCCCTTATCCCAGATTCATGCTGGCTGTGAAAGATCGATTGGTTTATTTTAGTCTATTATAGATCGGTAAGTAGTTCACCCAGACCTGTTTAAGATATCTGATTGATAATGGTTATACGGTTTAATCCCATTAGTGCCCACATATAACACTATAATTCAATCATTGCGATTAATCGCAAACATTTGTGATAAATCGCCAAGTACGGTAGTTGGCGATTTGTCAGAAATATATTTTCGATTTATCGAAAAGTTGTTTTAACTATGAATCCATTGATTACACAAGAGAAAAGGGGCACAAATTATATGCTTGTTTCCTCGACGTCGTGAAGGCCTTTGACATGGTGTGGGTCAACGGGTTGCTATATAAACTTCACAATCGTGGTATTCAAGGCCACACATTTTACTTCATACACGATCTTATATCGGGAGTAAAATGTTCAGTTAAGTATAATGGTTTGACATCCCGTTGGTTCACAGTATGCCAGGGGACAAGACAGGGAGGAATATTATCACCTGCATTTTATATGATCTATGTCAACGATCTTATCTTAGAATTAAGAAATTCACAATGTGGTCTATACATGCATGATGGAAACTGTACAAGTCCCACTCAGGCGGATGACATGTTACTCCTATCCTTAACAATGAATGGATTACAACAACTATGTGAACTATGTTATTCATATAGCAAACAATGGAGGTACTTATATAATCCTTCAAAATGCTGTATGGTTGTATTTAATGAATCCAAACATACTAGTAACAGGTGCATGGCCAATAGGACGCTATGTATGGGTTCTACAACTATACCGGAAAAGATTGAAGTCACTCATCTGGGAATTCCACTGAACAAATACGATTTAAATAGTACTTTTGTAAAACATGTCTGTGATAAGATAAGAGTTACATATTTAATGTTATCAAATGCAGGATTATATGCAGGTGGAATTACCCCGATGAGTTGTAAAACTATATATGAGTCTATAGTTTTGCCAAGAGCCCTTTATGGTACAGAAATATTATGGAACCTTAACATTAAAAATACAGAAATGCTCGAGAAATGTCACCGATTCTGCTTGAAACAAATCCAGGGGTTACCCGTACGTGCCAGGACTGATGTAGTACTAGGTCTCATTGGAATATATCCACTATTATATTATATACGTAAACGAAAACTTTCATTCTTAAGATCAATGTGCAATCTTGACAGGATAAAGACTGCCAAAGAAGTGTATCTCTTGAGAATCCACCAACATGGATTTGAGGGTCAATGCTCTATGACATCATTTACAACAGATATAATTTCCACTCTTGATAAGTATGGCCTGAATGAACATTTTAATGTGTATATTGATGAAACTTGTTTTCCAGACAAACTAGAATGGAAGTCTATCATTAGAAATAATATGTCTGAGGTTGAGAACTCAGGTTGGATGACTCGGATTAACTCCGAAAGAACGCTGAGTAGATTCCAAAAGATCCAACCGGAGTTCTACACCTCACGTCTTTGGAATACATGTAGAAGATATCCAACCGATAAACACTACTTCATCAGAGTTGGAAAAATCATAAATTTGTCATGTATGCAGTATGAGCAGAAAGTATGTGAAAAGTGCTCTCGTCTGTATACTGACTATGTGAAACATGTTTTAATTGAATGCCCTGATGTAAGCAATATAAGAAATGAAATTGAGTTCTCCCTCCTTACCGACTTTGATATAAATCTCTACTTGTATTATGATTCTTTATCGGACGACGACAAACTTATATTTTTCTTGACTGGTGGTCTGAATGAATTGAACTCATTTATTGATGATTTGAATATATTTATATACTTTATAGTGAGAAATACGTGTAAAATATGGGAAGCATACCACAATGTGAAAACGTAATATGCTAAATAGTAGCATTACTATTATGCAAAACATAACTTGGTCATGATTTTCTTGAATGTGTGTCATATGTGAGTAGCATGTACATGGGTTACGCGTGCTTATACTAGAATCCACATTAAGCTTAAGCAGTTTTGATTATCAATTCTCGTCTCACATTAAAAAAAAAAATACATAGGTTACAAAAGCTTTTGATTCTAGGTAAACTATTAACAACTCTCCCTATGATTTCAGTCATATTCAATTAAACTATAGTATAGTGCACACGTATCCAATGTACATAGCAATACCCATTATATGTTATGTATATATATATGTTGATTTTTGTACTTCTATGCATAATTTCCACACTTTTGTCATGTTTATATATGTTCTCAATATACTCTCCCATGGAGGAGGAATAAAAGGATATATATATATACCGATACAGCACATCGGAAGTGTACGATAAGCAAAACACTCTACACCGTGGCAATTTCTTTTGGGAGAGTGATTCCGGTGACCCATTCAACACCAAAATCCTGTGGCGAGGACCAGTGAGCGCTATAACAGTATTTTGCAAACAACATGGTGCCAGTTTTAATTAACCAAAGTTCATTAGTGTTGTCCTCCCATTGTTGAGTATTTTGCTTATCGCACGCTATTTACATACTTTACAACAGGTTCTCCAACAGAATTTGGCTTTGTTCACATAATGGAGCGTAGGAACTACAACAATTGCATACTATTTACGTGATATTTATTATGGTATAAAGAAAGGTCTGAGCGAACCACAGATTAACTATAATAGCCTGATCGGGCTAAAATAGACCGATCGGTTTTCCTGGCACAGTGCTCATTGTTGTAAGAGAGGGAATTCTAAATTCTTGACAATTTTAATCTGTTTGTTTGAATATCTGTATACATGTATGTTTATTTTGAATATTCTCAGTAAATAATTATTTGGTGTCTTGCAAAAGAAATCAGAATTATTTTTGTTTACGTATTGGTTGAGAGATAACAATAAAACAGTTTAGAGTGACTCCCCTTATCCCAGATTCATGCTGGCTGTGAAAGATCGATTGGTTTATTTTAGTCTATTATAGATCGGTAAGTAGTTCACCCAGACCTGTTTAAGATATCTGATTGATAATGGTTATACGGTTTAATCCCATTAGTGCCCACATATAACACTATAATTCAATCATTGCGATTAATCGCAAACATTTGTGATAAATCGCCAAGTACGGTAGTTGGCGATTTGTCAGAAATATATTTTCGATTTATCGAAAAGTTGTTTTAACTATGAATGTGCTCAGTAAATAATTATATGGTATCTTGATAAAACAAAAATCGGAATTAAATTATTTTTTTTGATCGATAATAATAGAGCCGTTTAGAGTGACTCCCCTTATCCCAGATACATGCTGACTGTGAAAGAACGATTGGTCTATTTTAACCTGATCGGGCTATTGTGATAAATCTCAAACATCTTTGCGATATATCGCAAAGTATAATCACCAAGTAGTTAATTGAGAGTTATCGTAAAGATGTTTGAGATTTATCGCAAAGGTTTGGGAGTTATCGTAAAGGTGTTTGTGATTATTCGCAAAGTTGTTTTGTGATTTATTGCAAAGTTGTTTTAATTTTGAATATTCTCAGTAAATAATCTCCAAAAGAGATCAGAATTAATTTTTGTTTTAAGTATTGGTTTGCTCCCTTTGCATGCTGGCTGTGAAAGACCGATCAGTCTATTTTAGCCCGACCGTGAAATTATAGATCGATTTGTGGTTCATCCAGACCTGTTTAAGATGTCTGATTTATTATGTTTATACGGTTCAAGCCATTAGTGTCAACACATAACAATATATCTGCAATAAATCACAAACCTTTGTGATAAATCTCAAACATGTTTACGATAAATCGTAAAGTATAATCACCAAGTAGTTTGAGAGTTATCGCAAAGGTGTTTGTGATTTTTCACAAAGTCGTTTTGTGATTTATCGCAAAGATTTGCTCCCCTCATGCATTCTGGCTGTGAATGACCGATCGGTCTATTTTAGCCTGACCGTGCTATTATAGAGCGATTGGAGTTCACCCAGAGCTGTTGAAGATGTTTGATTTATGTGTATATGGTTAAAGCCCTGTATTAATTGCAAATTGATTTGATTAATTGCAAACCTTTGTTATAAATCGAAAACCTAAATCGTATATATTTATTGTATAGAAGTTTGCGATTCGCAAAGGTTTGAGATTTATCGCAAAGTAGTTTTTTTAATATTATTACACACAAATTAAGAAATACGGCCCATTATGTTAGACATTCAGACACATTTTACTCCACATGCAGGGAACAGGCCGGGGATATCCTGACTCAGTTCTAGTCATGCTGACTAAACTTACCTTAGTCATTTTGACTCAAATAGAATTAGTCATTATGACCCGATCCATAATAGTCATTGTGACTAATGCAATAGTAGTCATAATAGTTAGTCATGTTGACTAAGCATATGCTGGTCATGTTGACTACTACTGACCTAGTCATGATGACTAACTTTTCCAGCGAGTCATTTTGACTACCAAAAGGTAGTCATCTCCAGGACAAGCTGTTGACTACCCTAAGTTGGTCATATTGACCAACCTATTTTCTCAGTGCATGTCCGTTGTCGACGATGTCCGATTTACGGGTGCATGCTGGAAATATAGCGCAGATGGTTCTGATAACAGTGCATGTGTCAGTTTTGCTCCACCTGGCCCACCAACATAATGGCGATTCATCAGAACCTACCAATGTCAGAGCAAATTACCACTTAACAAAAACGTAGCGACAGTGTTTTTTTACGGATGCCTCACAGGCCACACCCACACCTTTGGTCACCTTTGATTTGCCTGACACAACAGCAGTTGGAAATTTCACATAAAAAATAGGTTGAAATTGTTCTGTTAGTTTGATTATCAAACCAGTATTTAGTGGTACATTGTTGTCGGTTTTCGTACCTGGTCGAAAAATTCCAATCTTAGAAATGTCCAATAGTTGGAAAGTTGTGTAACTAGTGAAACTTCCAACTCAAAGGGGGGATTTACAATGGAATTTCCCGAACATGGGATCTACGTTCGATTCAAGGGGGCGTGGAGTTGGAAATTCCAAGTTGGACACCGTCTAACGGACACCTTATGTCCAAGCCTTGAAATAGGGTGTCCGTCATTTGCAGAATGAGGTCCCCAGAGGGTGAATTTAGTGATGCTACCCCGCATAGCGGGCTAGCATCACCAAATTCACCCTTTGGGGGCCTCATTCTGCTTACACCTCAGCAGAATGAGGCCCCCAGAGGGTGAATTTGGTGATGCTAGCCCGCTATGCGGGGTAGCATCACTAAATTCACCCTCTGGGGACCTCATTCTGCAAATGACAGACACCCTATTTCAAGGCTTGCTTATGTCTCCCCCAATTAACCATAATAAAGACTCTAATTAATTACATACGCAGGTCAAAATACAATGTCTTACATTTATGTGTACAACAATGGAGTCTGGCACTGTCTTTTATATGGAACAGAACCATGACATTATGCGCTAGAAATGACGTATCGTGATATCACCGTCAGCATTGCTGGGCCTCGGTGGGGGACCACTGCATGAGAATCTACGACTGGCAATTAATGGACCTCTATCTATAAGTCAAAGGCCTCAAAAGCACCACACCAATCGTCGACAAGCACGTTATGATGTTCATATGAGTGATATGTTAGTTTGGCGTATATGTGAATATATATGTGAAGCGTGTTGTGTGATTCTTACGTACTTAGGGCTTCCTAGGAACGGGAGAGATTTCATCGGGTCAGTTTTTCCGCCCGAGGTGATCTTCACCTTGAAACGGGTACCAACAAATGATATATATGTGTGTGTCCTTTATAGACTCGAACCGATTGAGCTCAAGCTTGCTACCCACGGGATGTGTCATGGACGGGTTAAATTGTGACCCCGACCTGACCTTGACCTTGAAAATGATCAATTCAAGGTCAAATCGGGTAAAATTGAAAAACTAAAAATTTAATTAAAAAATTCAAAAAGGCACAATTAACTCATTGAAAAACAAAAAATTTAATTAAAAAAAATTATTAAAAAAGCCAGTAAATTAAAAAGGCACAAATAACTCATTGAAAAACAAAAAATTAAATTAAAAAAATAATTCAAAAAATTAATTCAAAAAATTAATTCAAAAAATTAATTCAAAAATTCAAAAATTGTCATGTTTCTGACGATTGCCGCCATGCGGGCTAACCTGCTAGTCTTATATATACGAGGCCCCCTATATGCATGGCAGACTCGCATATATAACAGAATACACTGGAACAGGATCTTTAATACCGTCGTGAAAGGGTTAACTGGTTCCGATGCACGCAAATGTAAGTGCAGTGCATATTATTTATTATCTTTACTATATATCTCGTGATCGTGTACCATACTATAAGAGCCTGATGGTGGTGATAAGCAGAATGTTCGTCCATATTATATCGCTTATTTGCATTTTTACAACAATATCATTGGAGAGAAAAGACATTATCGCGAATATCTCGCCCACAATAAGCTTCTCCTTGCACACTATCATTGAGTCAAGAACAAACACATGTAACGGCTCAATCGGCTCCTGTTTTGGCAACTCCGGTAATGTTGACATTGTGTTTAGTTTATAGTTTTGCGTTTCGCGCTATTTAAGTTTTATTTCATATTCTGCATTTGATTCACAAAATATAACTATATATGTGTAGTCATGAGATAGGGATTTATAAAAAAAACAACCAGGGTGGTCCGGCGTTGTCCAGGTTAAAGTGATGCGGGATTATGGGAATAGACAGTACTCTTGCTAAAAGTAATCATTGTCCCCCCGAAAGAGCTCGGAGGCCTATTATAATAAGCATGTCCGTCCTCCGTCCTGATCATAACTTCAATATTATTACATGAATTAGAATTTCACGGGATTTGATATGAAAAAAGTATTTAAGAACAACACACATGTCAAACTAGAATATGGTCACGGTCCGATGATTTTTGACGGAGTTATGCCATGTTTCGACTCAGAACCGATAACTTGAGCAATATTCAACAGAATTTCTTGCAAGTTAGATTTTGATCATGGTCTGATTATTGTTGCCGGTGTTATCAGCAGGAGTTATGCCCCCTTTTCAACTTAGAATTCACATTTTTTGGGGGGTTTCTGGACAATGATAACTTGGTCAATGTTCAACAGAATTTACTGACATCTGTTATGTGGTCCACATTTGAGGAGACACATATATCAAGTTTGAATTTGGTGACAGTTTGTTGATCTTTGACGGAGTTATGCCCCTTGTTCGATTTAGAAAGCAAATTGTATGTGTTATCTGAATAAAAGCTTGAGCAATGATCAGCTTAAATTCTTGATATTTGGTATGTGGTTCACATTTGAGAAAAAACATTTCAAGTGCGAAAATGAATGTTCACGACCCGATGATGTTTGACGGAGTTATGCCTCTTTTTAGAATTATAAATAATTAATTTTTGGATGATAACTTGAACAATGGTTAACATAATTTCTCGATAGTTGACAAATGGGTTACAGTTCAGAAAACATAGGTTAAGTTTTAATTTGGTCAGGGTCCAATGATTTTAATTTGGTCAGGGTCCAATGATTCTGACGGAGTTATTGTCGTGTGTTCGACTTCGAAATCATACTTTTTGTGTTTTTAAATGATAACTTGATCAAACTTCAAAAGAATCTCTTGATATATGGTATATGTTCCACCTTTGAGAAAACACTTCAAGTTGGGATTAATTTTTTACCATAATTTGACTTCTTTGTTCTTAAAGGTGGATTATCTCTTTGTAAACATATATTATATAGTTACCGGGGTATAAAATATTAGATCTGAATCGAAGACTCCTGTCCGGAAATGCTTCTATCGATTAATATCAATTTTATTTCGAATATTTTCTGGTCTAAAAAGGTGTGTTTGTTTAGCTAACGAACAATAGTGGTTACTGTTAACCGAGACCAGGAATTTTATTGTGTAATTTTGTCACAAATAAACGTTAATTATACTCATTATCGCTTATAAATATGGAATAAAACAATACAACCAATCAATCTGGGACATTTGACGTTCGGTACGTATCCTTAGGAACAGCCTAATGCTCTATATCGCTATATGGTATCCCCGGATGGTCTGTTCTAAAAATAGACACATAAACGGGCCCAATAAAATATTCGAAAATAAAATCAATATTAATTGATAGAAGCCTTTCTCAACAGGGGTCTTCAGTTCATGTTTATTATTTTATACCCACGCAACTATTTCAAAAAGATAATCCATCTTTAAGAAGCCAACGCCTCAAAAATCCACCTCCTTTGAGCGGACGTGGGATCAGCGAACTTTTTATTCTCATAAATTGTAAATGCAAATGGGAAACACACAACTTCATTCTTATACACGCATGGACTATAGCTTACTCGTATTTAAATTCGCGCAGTACTATTTTTTGCGCACCCATCGGTGCGCGAATTTAAAACTGAGCGAAAAAATAGTACGACTCCCAAGTTTTATCTAAACCACAGTCCATACGAAATACAAGAGTGCCATGTTGCTGAGTTTACATATATTATGAGCGGTTGAATAGACAATTACGCCTATTCATGTATGTATATATTTGCATTCGGCCAACCTCTATCAAAACCATTGCTCACAATGCCAAGCAACAAATCATGATGACATAGATAGTGTTGAAATGCTTGTATAAGAACTATTAATATTCCAGGTTGCCACAAAATTATGATGTATGTAGTTACTAGTTTATTGTCTGCACGATGCTGTTTATTATACACATATACTATATCCAGCAATGAATAAGAACCGAAACTGTCATCAGCTCCAAGATATCCGAAAATATCACAGAAATATTACGAAAATATTTTTGTCAGTTTTGAATTCGCGCAGCTAGGTGCGCGAATTTAAAGTGCGCGAATTCAAAACTGAGCGAAAAATAGTACTGCGCGAATTTAAATACATGTAAGGTATGCAGTGACAAACATTGGCATAAGTATTGCCGTTTGTTTATCGTGATTAATTTGCCCCTAGTTGAGAGGTAAATATTTACAATTGCGTGCACTGAAGATGCTATAATTTTATATAGTACAATCGACATGAAATTTTCGGTAATAGTAGATTATTGTCATATTATTCCACATTGGACAAAGACTGGGTAATCACTCATCAAAATTCGTGTGGTGATTAAATAGAGAGTATTCAATTTGTTTCGGTGATTAAATAGAGAGTATTTAATTGGTTTCGGTGATTATACGTGATATAATTCACGAGGGGATCCGGCTCGGGTAAAACCTGAGTAAGCCAATAGGACCGGCTACCCGAATGAATTATTACACACTTTTCGCGCGACTTAAAAGCGCTAATTCTAAAGATAATTTGTGATAAATAGACCTTGACGAGCTGTCGCGTGCTCTCACTGAGAGCGTAATTCACATGTGTGACATTATCACTTTTAATTCACAGATATCCTTAAAAATCACGGCTAAGATCGTAATAAATGAAATTAATATCCATCCCTTAACTAACACTATTTCTGATTGGGCAAAAGCCGTCACATGATAATCCGGGAACAAGTCATATTGGACTCCGGAAAGTCATATTGTACTCAATCGAGTCCAATATGACTTTTTTTAGGTTACACTGGTGTAAATAGGGTTCGGAGTGACATCTAGCGGATGCGGGAGAATATAGGAGATAATAAAATAGACACTGGGCCCTGATTGGTCAATAGCCTTGTGTGCTTTTTGAATAAAAAAATCGTCACACCTCTTCCCTATGATTTCCCATAGCTAAAATAGCCATTGGCACAGGAATTAACCCTTTGTAGTGAAGTTTGAATTTTTTGGTGCATGTGGTCTAAAGTATGACATTATTTTTTTATGCGGTTCTGACACTAGTTACGAAAACACAATATATGTCCTATATATGACTTTAACCACATGGACTCGTACAAGAAAAACACATACTGTACACAACATTGCATGTATAATAACTTTATGATAACGAACTTTTTGCAGTGTTCGAATAGACAATTCGTGTAGAGGTGCGGCTTTTCTCATTCCATTTCTATTTGATAACAGTATGGCTGAATAGCTGGTCTGTTTGGTGACGTGGAGATATAATATAATTACTTTGAAATATGCTGCATTTTGTTTTGAAAGCGTAGAACAAAATGCGATAGGTTGATCTATTAGACGCGTTAACTCGCTATATCCGAGTTAATTGTGATCTAAATTTCAGGTTTTGGTAAACGGCACTTATGCAGTTGTATTTGGTATGACTTCCATTCGTCTGTCTGTGCCATAATTACAAAGCTCACAGAGAGGTAATTTAGGTATGTAACGACCTATAACCCGGGAAATATTCAAAAGGGAATAGTATTATAGGTGTATTGTATATGGAACGCAAAACACCATGTGTGACCCGCCATATCAAATCCAGTCGTAAGTCGGGATTTTTTTACCCTGTGCCAATGCATTCTCTTATATATGCGAGTCGACCATAGGTCGCCTCGCATATATATAACAGAATGCATTGGCCTAACAATTTTTTACAATTTTAATAATTTTTTTCCTGTATTCTTTAACAATTTTATAATTTCACCCATACATAGCCCCAGACAAACATTAAGCAGACGACACTCATATATGTGTGGGGCTCCCTGCAGGGTAATGGTTGTTTTTTTTATTTTATGTCCTAAAAATTGTAAGAAACATTTATTTTAAAAAAATGATAAAAAATTGTTAGACCAATGCATTCTCTTATATATGCGAGGCGACCTATGGTCGACTCGCATATATAAAAGAATGCATTGGCACATGCAGGGTAAAAAAAATCCCGACTTACGACTGGATTTGATATGGCGGGTCACATATGGATAGTCATCGCAGAGATTTGATGCAGCCTACCACCATCAGAATATTTTAGATTGATTTAGGCAAAATAAATAGGTTTTTGTGATGGGCAGGAAACTTGATGAGCTGGAAGACAACTGTATGGAATCCTATTACGGCCACTTGCTAATGGCGCTTTCGGCGCACTTTTTGTCGCTTTTGGCGCGATGCGCCGAAAGCGACAAAATGTGCGCCGATCGGCGCACTTTTTGTCGCTTTCGGCGCTTTCGGCGCGCGCGCCGAAAGCGACAAAATGTGCGCCATTAGCGTTGTTTCGGCGCGCGCCGAAAGCGACAAAACATGCGCCATTACGGCGCACTTTTTGTCGCTTTCGGCGCTTTCGGCGCTTTCGGCGCACCGCGCCGAAAGCGACAAAATATGCGCCATTAGTGCAATCGGCGCGGTGCGCCATTAGTGCATTCGGCGCGGTGCGCCACTAGCGCGGTGCGCCGAAAGCGACAAAATATGCGCCATTAGCGCATGTACAATTAAGTATGTGATCACCCCAGCAGGCGTGCCGGAAGAGGGGGCAGATGGGGCAGCTGACCCCCTGTCCTTGACCAAGGGGGCGAGCGGGGGCAGGACTTGCCCTTTTTCTGGAGAAAGAAAATGCTTTTTGTGTGTTTAATCTCATGTTTTTACAGTAAAATGTGACTTTTTTTGTCCAAATACCACCAATTTCACAAGGAATATAATTTTTTTGTCAATTTTGTCACAAAACGGCCATAAAAACCGACAAATACCTTTAAAATAGGGATTTTT
Organism: Siphonodentalium dalli; assembly: GCA_032622095.1. Taxonomy (NCBI): domain Eukaryota; kingdom Metazoa; phylum Mollusca; class Scaphopoda; order Gadilida; family Siphonodentaliidae; genus Siphonodentalium; species Siphonodentalium dalli. The sequence continues at coordinate 290,382,524 of CP136064.1, forward strand.
GCCACAATGAATTTATGGTTATTTTTCCGATTTTGCGGAGAAAATGCCCTCTTTTTTTGCAGAAAAGTGCCCTTTTTGTAGGCTCTGCCCCCCTGCCCTTGGATGCTTCCGGCGCCCCTGCACAGATCGGGCATTGCCATATGTACAATGTATAGGCCTATGTATCAATTTTAAAAGGGAGGGGCTGAATTTTGCTGTAGATAGACATCCAAATGCTATAATTTGTCATTATTCAGATTTAAAATTATTGTGGCCGTGTGGTCCTGGTCCCTCCTTTGTGGGTAGTTAAAGGTACTCATTCCGATCAGACGGTCCCAGGGATGTGGCTAGAGGGTCTCCGTTGGGGGTGTCCACCTTGGGAAATTCCAACTGCACCTCCTTGAATCAGAATCAGACAAAACACAAATTTTACATAATTCCATTTGCATCCCCCCCCCCCCCCTTGCACCTTAGTACTAATGCCTGACCATTGTTGTTCAACGCAGTGTGAGAATTTTTTTTGAAAACTGTACAAGAAAATCACAAATCCTAGCATCTAGACTGGCCTCAACTGAAGCTTGGGTCTGCCCCCTCTTCCGGCACCCCTGCTGGGGTGATCACATACTTAATTGTACATGCGCTAATGGCGCATATTTTGTCGCTTTCGGCGCACCGCGCTAATGGCGCATCGCGCCGAATGCACTAATGGCGCACCGCGCCGATTGCACTAATGGCGCATATTTTGTCGCTTTCGGCGCGCGCCGAAACAACGCTAATGGCGCACATTTTGTCGCTTTCGGCGCACCGCGCCGAAAGCGCCGAAAGCGACAAATAGTGCGCCGTTACGGCGCACTTTTTGTCGCTTTCGGCGCTTTCGGCGCTTTCGGCGCTTTCGGCGCGTTACTAATGGCGCACTTTTTGTCGCTTTTGGCGCTTTCGGCGCGATGCGCCGAAAGCGCCGAAAGCGCCATTAGCAAGTGGCCGTAATAGGATTCCATAACTTGCCAGTCTATGAACGTACCCTTACAAAGTATGTAAACACCATGCAAGTTTAAAGTCAATAAAACTGAGCCAGGTTTCGCGTTAATGGACGTCCAAAGTATATAGTGCATGGCTGTAGGGCATCCCACGTTATAACTTTGATACAGCCGTGTGTTTGTTCGACCCTCCTATACACATGTCCGGTCTCAAAGGAAGTAGGTCAAATTCAAATCAATTGGCAAATTGTAAAACCTGAATAATTTAAATATTTTTCTTGTCACAATCGTGAGGACTTATATGGAAATTCGATTGCAAACATTACTCGCGCTTTCATCTCCTAATCGCACTGGCTTCATAGTCCTGTTATTGATGTCACCACTATCACAATGGGGCGGAATAAAATTGATTATTGCAATACTATACAATAACAAATTATATTTCTGTCTTTTGTGAGCAGGGGTGTGACGGGGGGGAATGGCAGTATCCACCCATTTGTTCAACATTTTCAACGGAATCAACAGCATTTGAAAAAGCTCAGAAATAGATTGAGCTTGGTTTGTTAACTTAACCCTTTACCCAACAGAACGGCCCTGTGCCAATGCATTCTCTTATATATGCGAGTCGACCATAGGTCGCCTCGCATATATAAGAGAATGCATTGGCTTAACACATTAAAAATTATAAAATTGTTAAAGAATGTAAGAAAAAATGGTAAAAAGTGTTAAAAAAAGATATATTTTTTTAGGCCAATGCATTCTCTTATATATGCGAGGCGACCTATGGTCGACTCGCATATATAAGAGAATGCATTGGCACAGGGCTAACTGTAACTATCACAATGTGGTCAAGGAGCCGGTTCCAATGATATCCATATTTGTATGGCTTTATTGAGACAGACCCAAGATAATTTAGGCTGTTGCAGCTTTATTTGGCCGTTTTTGGCCGGTTTGTTGGGTAAAGGGTTAACCCTTCTCGTTCAGTTATAAAAGTATACATTGGAATGGTTTAGTATTCATTTGGAGGGGTGTTCAAAAAATAATAAAAGTGTAGAAGGTTTTCCTATTTATTGGCGGGAAATGTTCAGATAATAAGTTTGTTGACCTTATTATCTGAACATCAATATGAGTATTTAGTATAAAAAGTGTCAAAGGGACGGGCGGCTTTCGTTTTCCGTTATAATTTAGAAATAACAATTGTCAAATTATGATAATTTCCTCAAGAATATACTAATAAATGAAGTTCGAGTGTTGTTTAGTTTCTCGCAAAAAGCGCAATGAATTGTTTATGAACAGTCGCGATATTGCGTCATTTCCTTATTTAGATTCACGCGCATTATACGACGGTTGTAAAACCCCTAATTTGGTGCGTCTACAACTTACAATACTATCATATAGTAAATTCCTTATTTGGTATGCATTCCATATATAGGTTAGGAGAAAATACTAACTGGATTCAACAATATTCATCTCTTTGCAAGAACAATTATACTATGTACACGTTTTCAATCTGATAATTTCCCAATCATGAAGTAATAACGTGGATTAGCTGGATTTTGAAATGACAGCGGGTAGAATTGGTCGATTAAAATAAAATTTGGTGTGATTTGAATGCGATTTATCTTCGCATTCAACAGCACAACGGAACATTTTCATTGGTAGTCCCGAGTGTTTGTCTATAAACAAATGGTTTTGTAACGTTGTTGATGTTTGTTTACACAACAAAGCGTAACAACAAAGCGTAAAGTGTAACAATAACATGCAATATACGCGATATTTATGATTGGTATAAGAACAATATCTGTCTATTATATAATATTCTTTCTGTTTATGGAGGTTTAAGCGGGTGTGACTATTTTAACAGCTATCCCTACCAGGAAGGTCGCCCGTATCTTTAATTTTCAAGCCAATATTCAGCGTAAAATTATACATATTTGGACCAAAATTATAATATTTACTACTTTTAGTCAGCATTTTCAACTGACATGGCCATATCAGTAGGAAATGTTTCAACCATGGGGCGCGTTAGTTTGGGTATTCCCTTCAGATGTAAAGTTTGAGGTGCCAGTTATTAAACTTTAAGTGCGTGAACATGAAGTTTAGTGGTATTTGTAGTCTTAAAATGTGGAGGAGGTGCAGTTTGAAATATGAAGTTGGACACCCCACAACAAAGCCCATCTCGCCACGTCACTGTTAAGGAATCAATAAACTCAATGCATCTAGAAGAAACTTCAAGAACGCGATATGAATGTACATGACTTAGGTAATTGGAAACTAATTCTTCGCTGATCGATATCGGAAACACTTAAGTCCCGTGTAAGAGTTCCGGGCAGCGTTTCCCATAAACAGTATTTTATAGAAGGGACTTTGATTTTTTTTTATTTGGATTGCGGTGTTTGAGATAGTTTGGATTGCTGTGTTTGAGATAGTTTGATTCAAGTACCATCATCGAGAAGAGGCCGATTATAATCGATAACGAGATCGAATTCTTTATTAATATCTCATTTAATCAATATGTCTGTATCAGTCACGTGTAAATAGGCTGTAACTCTCACCGACAAGCATAATGGTATATGTAAATGTATAAATTACCATAAATCACTAGGCGGTACACTGCGAAAACCTTGTGCCAATGCATCATCTTATATATGCGAGTCTCACATAGGGGGCCTTGCATATAGAAGAGAATACATTGGTCTAACAATATTTACATTGAACCTGTAAGTCAATGCATTCTCTTATATATGCGAGAGAATGCACTGGCACATGATCTTTAATGCTGCACCAACTCAGTTCCGGTGATGAAAGGATTAAGAGCGAAAGTGGAAAGTGGGTCTGATTACATGTCGTCTGCTTTCTTTTCCCCGAACCTCTGGATTACAAGCCAGTAGCACCAATCAGAAATCACTATTGGTAGCCCGAAGATAAAAGTGTTCAAACGAAGTGATTAATATAATGCGATGTGGCGTTAGAGTGTAGATGACCATAAATCACGAGGCGGTACACTGAAAAAAACTAGAGTGTGTAGGAACTTTACTCTCAAAGCCACATGGCGGTTTGCGCTTCAAAATACACCTAATAATATTCGCTTAGTTTTTCTCGGTGTCAATATAAGTCGATAAATATTTGAACTACCTTTCTGCTAGCTTTATACATGCATGTCACAGAAAGACGCATTAAAGTCATACAAGATACAACTTTGAACACGATGCTTGGTTCCCAAACAAAAAAAACAGCCATTTGCGCGGCATGGAACAGAAAATACGTTCTTTGTTAGTCTATTCCTGATGCGGTAGACATACAGAGCGGTTCTGTAAGAAAAATTTTAAACAGCTGGAAAATGGCTGTGGCCATGGATAGTATTTTTCAGAGAAATGAAGCCGATAAACCAATATTTCATGTAGTTATCGATATATCGTATACCTCCTTCTAAGTTATGTTTGACAGAATTTGGAAGCTAGAAAGAGACACGTCCCTTTAAATACTAACGTTTGATCTAATCTGTGTGTAGAACGGAGTCGTCCTGTATTCGCGCCTGTCCACCACATATTCGCAGCAACACACATGTGTTTTACTTTGGTGGCATACACATACTGCAGTTCAAGTTAAAGTAATATGAAACACTCCGGTGGTGTGATCAAGTTAAAGTAATATGAAACACTCCGGTGGTGTGATCAAGTTAAAGTAATATGAAACACTCCGGTGGTGTGAATCTGTTGAGATGGGGACCCTCTTTACGGGTTGAGTACCTTTAAAGTAATATGAAACACTCCGGTGGTGTGATCAAGTATAAATTTTACTTCATCTTGTTCTAAGTAGTTATTTTTCACGAATATTAATCCAAATTGACTACAACACATCGTCATGCTTATATATTAATTGCAATGACTCTTGGCGACGATAGTTGGGTCCCGAATCAAGAAGTAAATATTTACAATTGAGCGTAGTTCAGACGATGTTTTCTATGGAGTGGTATGGTCGATTTCTTTGAAATTTTCGGCGATGTTAATATAATGCTACATTCCCGATGTTGACGTAGCGCTTGCATGAGTATACTAACTTAACAAGTTCACGCACCGAACAAGCCCACAATGGCTGCGGACACACGTACCACAGTAGCGATGTCATAGTAGGTGTGACAATTTATTATGGTGGAGTTTGGTGAAAATTGTTCGTCATAATTAATATGCCATAGCAAGCAGTGTTATATTCTGCATGCTAACACTTGATGACGTAATGAATAAACCATTTCTGTCAACAGACATGATTGTTCTTATTAATGAAATTAATATAAATAGATAAACATGCATGCATTGAGATCATATAATAAAAACGTACCACATGCATGATATCTGAGTCAATGAGGAATTGCCACCAGGCCACGGTCAAACACAATTCTTGACGATATATCGTGCAATTATATATATCTTAGCGAATACCATTTAGCAAAACGTAATGAGTAGAGATCAATCTTGGTGAAACTCAATGGGTTAATTGGTCCAGTCGACTCATTGTGCGGAAACTCGGCGGGCAACATGACTGGCTATGGCATATTAATTATGACGAACAATTGTCACCAAACTCCACCATAATAAATTGTCACACCTACTATGCCATCGCTACTGTGATACGTGTGTCCGCAGCCAATATCTCTTAATTGAATAATGGGTGTGACAAAGACATGTCCAATATCCAACATTTAACACTCGGAAAGTGTCATCCAATAGGCGCTGTTTACCTTTGGTGACTAATAATTATTTTAAATTGTTTGAAGGGGCAATAATAATTTACTAATTCTTCACACGATTTTCCTGCATGCCATGTTTATCACCCGCCATTTTTGACGGGCACCCCCTCGGTATAAAATTATTAATAGGTATACGTTAGTGTTTAACTAATTTGTATCAGGGACATGTGGGTTGGAAAAGGTCACCCGAGGACTACATGTACTTCTCGAGGCGACAGAAGTAAATGTCAGCATTCCCGCGAAGCTACTTAACGTGACAACTGACGTTAAATCGGTTTAACCTGATAACGGTTATTATTTCACGCCATGTTGGAGTCGGGTCTACTTCCCGGAAATTGCGTGGAATTTTGTATAAACGCACACGAATACCTGTGAAGCGACGGTTTGGGGATTACATTAGTGACGTAAGTTCCTGGCCCTGTACTTCCGTGCTTGACTCGCCCCTCGCTCATATGTGAAACACTACGACGCTATCGCTCTGTAACGTTCCCTCCCGTATAATAACGACACACAGAACAGAGCGGTATAACCTTCGGAATAGAGAACCTTCGGAATAGAGACATGTCCCCCCTATTCCGAAGGTTCGCTATTCCGAAGGTTCGCTATTCCGACGGTTTTCTATTCTGGGCGTATTTAACCAGAAATGAATCAAAATTTCCACCCCCACAAAAAACACACGAGGAATGAAAAATACTATTACGCTAGTATTCACATCTAGTACATTTAAACGGCCCATTCTAATTCCCAACATGTTATTAATAGCAAGAAGACAGGGTGTGACTAATTACCGCCCGGGACCGCCGGGGCGCCCCCACGGGCCCGTGGACACTATATCTCGATGTTATAAGGAGAGCCCGGGTGTCTTCGTGTGTTTCGGACAGTATATTTTGGTGATGCGTGGTAGTGCAATACACCTGAGTGTGAATTCCAAATATATTGACTCGTTGACGCGTCCACGGCCGATGTTATTAACCCCTCAAAATCCGGTAAAATAATATATAAACAAAAAGAGCCCGGGACCGCCCGGGCGCCCCCCATGGGCCCGTGACACTATATATCGACGTTATAACGTAGCGACAACCCCACGAGGTCAACCTAGAAACTTTTACTCGCTCGCTCGACTCCGGCCGGTGTGATTAACCCCACAAATACCAATATTGGCCATATAAGAGAGCCCGGGGGAGCCCGGGTGTCTTCGTGTGTTTCGGACAGTATATTTTGGTGATGCGTGGTAGTGCAATACACCTGAGTGTGAATTCCATATATTGACTCGTTTAAGGGTCCACGACCGATGTTATTAACCCCTCAAAATCCGGTAAAATAACTTATAAACAAAAAGAGCCCGGGACCGCCCTGGCACCCCCATGGGCCCGTGGACACTAAATACCGACGTTATAAATTTTATTCGCTCGCTCGTCTCCGACCGGTGTTATTAACCACACAACTGCCGATATTGGCTAAGAGAGCCAGTATATTTTGGCGATGTGTGGTAGTGCAATACACTTGAGTGTAAATTCCATATATTGAATCGTTTACGCGTCCACGGCCGATGTTATTAACCCCTCAAAATCCGGTAAAATACCATATAAACAAAAAGAGCCCGGAACACCCCGGGGCCGCCCTGGCGCCCCCATGGACCCGTGGACACTATATCTCAACGCTATAACGTAGCGACATACCCCATGAGGTAAACATAAAAAAATTTACTCGCTCGCTCGATTCCGGCCGGTGTTATTAACCCCGCAAATACAGATATTGGATAAGAGAGATCCCGGGTGTCTTCGTGTGTTTTCGGACAGTATATTTTGGTGATGGGTGGTAGTGCAATACACCTGAGTGTGACTTCCAAATATTGACTCACTGACGCGTGCACGGCCGATGGTATTAACCCCTCAAAATCCGGTAAAATACCATATAAACAAAAAGAGCCCGGAACACCATATTTGGTTTGTTAGTTTGGTTTACTTTCAATCGTATATGTGCATCAAACTGTGTACATTATAGTGTATTATAATTATGTTAACATATTTTGTGTGTTAGTGTTGGTATCTTTGAGATAACAATAAAGTAATTTACATGTGTGCAATCGTTATAAGTAAATCCCATAACGACAGGTCAAGAACGGGGTCCGTTGGTAGTCATAATCCGTATAGAATATAGTATGGTATTAGTTAAAACCACATTAATAAGAAATCACATTACAATTTTGTTCATATATCAATAATAAATATCGCGTAAATAGCATGTTATAGTCATGTTCTACACTGTGTTATGTAAACAAAAGCCAATTTTTTTTATCATAATTTGACTTTTATTTAAGTAACACAGCGTATATATCGAGTATAGCATGCTATTTTCGTGATATTTATGATTGGAGTAAAAGAACAGAACCTGCCTATATTTTAATATTCCTTTCGTTTATGGTGGTTTTACCAAATGAGAATATTTTAACAGCATTGCTTAACGTGAATGCTAACCATTCCTTTAACCCTTTACTCAACAAACCGGCCAAAAACAGCCAAATAAAGCTGCAACAGCCTAAATTATCTTGAGTCTGTCTCAATAAAACCATACAAATATGGGTATCATTGGAACCGGCTCATTGACCACATTGTGATGTTATGCAGTTATGATGTTATACAGTTATGCCCTGCGCCAATGCATTCTCTTATATATGCGAATCGACCATAGGTCGCCTCGCATATATAAGAGAATGCATTGGCCTAAAAAAAAAAATGTAACACTTTTTACCATTTTTTCTTAAAACAATTTTATAATTGTTTCTTACATTTTTATCATTTTTAATATGTTAAGCCAATGCATTCTCTTATATATGCGAGGCGACCTATGGTCGACTCGCATATATAAGAGAAGGCATTGGCACAGGGCCGTTCTGTTGGGTAAAGGGTTAAACATGTATCCTGTCTGTGAATCGTATTTCGTGTACCGTTTGTAATTCCGATCACACATTGAAAGTTGTTACAAACGCTCTTCGTTCCCGAAGACGAATTTCGGCGACGATTTTATTTGAATGGTTTCGGAAGACAAAAATATTATAAACATAATATGATATAATGAAGATTTGACACACTCTTTAACTCTCTCTCTCTCTCTCTCTCTCTCTCTCTCTCTCTCTCTCTCTCTCTCTCTCTCTCTCTCTCTCTCTCTTCTCTCTCTTTCTCTCTCGAGTGTTTTCCTGGCCGCTGAAATTTTGCTGGCCTGTATATACATGTATGACACACCTAATTTATTGTGAAATTCTACCATGGCATAAGAGTCATATATCCACGTTGAGTTCTCGATTCATTCCTCGATGAAACCATTAATACAAAAAGCTCCGCCGCAGAACATTTTCCTTCGAGAGGGGAGAGTGTCTAAGTCTATTGTGCGTATTATCTACCCCCCCCCCCCCCAGCAATATCGACGACGTTTCGATACTGTAAGTAAGACTATAGTCGTTTTATTTACAAACATACCATTCTCCTAGTATGGCTATGAAATAAATTGATATTGACTCATGTATCAATCCCTCAGGTGATATGTCGCTACATAATAACGTCGATATATATAGTGTCCACGGGCCCATTGGGGCGCCCGGCCTCTCCCGGGCTCTTATTGTTGATACGGTATTTTACCGGATTTTGAGGGGTTAATAACATCGGCCGTGGACGCGTCAGCGAGTCAATATTTGGAATTCACACTCAGGTGGTATTGCACCACCACGCATCACCAATATATACTGTCCGAAAACACACGAAGACACCCAGGCTCACCGGGCTCGCTTAGCCTTATCAACATTTGCGGGGTTAACACCGGCCGGAGTCTAGCGGGCGAGTAAAAAAATTTAGGTTGACCTCGTGGGGTATGTCGATATACGTTATAACGTCGATATATAGTGTCAACGGGCCCGTGGGGGCGCCCGGGCGGTCCCGGGTGGTCCCGGGCGGTAATTAGTCACACCGGAAGACAGTATCAGTTTATCATTGATTATGGAAAGTTGAAAACACGATGACCGCGTGACTGAAATAAACTACATGTAAGAGATATAGTCTGTCCGAACTGACAATCTGTACTTGGAAGAAACATCAACATTAAAAGGCCCACTTAATTTTTCGAGCCCCCAGATCACATATATGAAATATATGCCATATTATATACCGTTTGAAATATGAAACTCTCTAACATTGTATTATCAACTTATCCGGTGTAATAAACTGTGGACATGTTGTTTTGGGTGAGTTACCAACGTGTTTTTGTTCTTAAGTTTCATCTGGTTTTGTTGCGCAAAGTGTATTATTTTAAATGGAGGGGGAATAACTCTTTATTATACGCCCAACAGTGAATTATAGAAAAAAACGCGTTTAGATAAATATCGATATCACTCAGAAGGGGATATAGAAGAATATACTTTCACACTAGCTTGCGCGTGCGACCGATTCACTTGCGATTACAAATACTGTTTGTACTATTGAAGAAGGTCAAAGTGAAAGAACCCATTGTAATATTCTAAATTATATTATATTCACGGATACAGATATAATTAAAATTTATTTTATGTTGAAATTCGACATATTTATGGCGGAAATAAAGGGAAGAATACGGGAACTATCTTTTTATATTCTGCGGATGGTGAAGTAGCATTGCGAGAACAGGCATCGATCAGCTGATGGCTTAAAAAATTATGCATCGATTGAAGACGATTGTGATATCATTTCACGTCGTAAGTGGTGAATTTCTTTGGAAATGCGTATAATAAAAAGAATATCTAGTGTTTTTTTTAGTGGATACCGAAAAATACGTCATTCGTGACCGCGACAAATGTTTATTTTCGCTCGCGGCAAGCCGCTCGCGAAAATAAACATTTGTCTCGCTCACTCATGACATATTTTTCGGTATCCACTCAAAAACACTAGATATCCTCTATTTATTTTAAAGATAGAGTTATTCCCTTCCATTGAAAATACATTTTAGTTTGAATTATGTTGCATTCTTGGAGCCATAACGCCCATTAACGGGGGAAATCTTTTTATGATTTTATTTTTCTATGTGAACATGTTTTCGTTGAGATACCGACGTCTGTTCTGGGCTGAAGCTTCTAGACAAAGTCTATTATTTTCAAAAAAAAACTATATATTTAGATATAGAATTATTCCCCATCAATTGAAAATAAACTATAGTTTGAATTCTGCTCCATTCTGGGAACTATCATCAGGGGAAATGATTTTATTATTTCAGCTATTTGCTATTACTCCACGAGCCCCTTCTGAAGCACAGATGTTTCAAATGGTGATGAATTATACTATTTTAATAATATTTTATGGCATAGTTTGTCATTAAATCCGTATATCAAGACACTATAAAAAAAAATCGGTGATTTGAAAATTAAGCGGGCCTTTAATGTCAATGCAAAGTCACAATTTCAGTTAGGTTCATCTCATAACCGTCTATTCGGCGATATTCTGATACGCGGCGTATTCTTGCCTCTAAGAGTATTTAGGAGATAAACGTACCCTGTTGAGTTGTACATTCTGGGATTCGAGCATGAAAACAGTTTGTGAACGAGTCGGCTTGCCGGCGAGTTCACAAGCTGTTTTCATGCTCGAATCCCAGAATGTGCAACTCAACAGGGTACGTTTATCTCCATTGTAATTCAATCTAGCGAGGAATTTGCACACAAAAACTGTATAAAAAGTATCATTTAGTCATTTTGATGACACGAATCGAGATATTCATTTTGCCGTTGTCACCGTCCACAAATCGTTGGGTTTGTTCATTGCGTTACTCGGAAAACTGCTCCGTAACAATTTCCTGTGGGGCGCGTTGGCTCGTTTCGCTACTCCGTTCTGCGCCGATGAAATTTTACCGTGCTACATTCAGATTTAATGCACGCTGAAGCGGCCGATGAACGGTATCTATAGACAACAACGCGCGGGTGTGCTCGTTTCGCTACCCCGTTCTGCGCCGATGTATTTTAACGTGCTACATTCAGATTTTATGCACGCTGAAGCGGCCGATGTCCGTGAATCGAAAACTAAAGTTAGCCGCTCTCGGCCAATCAGAATGCTTGTTTTTAGTGACAAATACTCAATTGAATTACAATGAGATATAACGTCCATGACATCAAATCGAAACATAGCAATTGTGTGGGCTGCGTGACGTGAATATGTATTAACAAATAACGTCACACGTATCGACATTAAATCTCAACGAAACCCGCGAAAACAAACCAAAATCACATTTATTGTTTTAATGTTTTAAGTTATATCCGTCATACAAAGAGTCTTCGTGATAAAGAACCCTCTCAATACTTGAGAATATAGAATTAACCTTTAAAATAACAAAAACCTTCGGAATAGCGAACCTTCGGAATAGAGAACCTTCGGAATAGCGAACCTTCGGAATAGAGAACATTCGGAATAGCGAACATTCGGAATAGTGATCCTTCGGAATAGCGAACCTTCGGAAATAGAGACATGCCCCCCCCCCCCCCCCCCCCCCCCAGGGAACGTACGCCACTAATGTAGATTTCTAAGCTATCGCTTCATACGTCAGGGAACTTACGTCACTAATGTAATCTCTAAACCGTCGCTACAGACGGTTAGGGCCAGGAACCTGCATCACTAATGTAATCTATAAACCGTCGCTTCAGACGTTCGGGTCCAGGTACCCATGTACTAATGTAATATCTAAACCGTCGCTTCAGACGTCCAGGGCCGGGAACCTACGTTACTAGTGTAATCTCTAAACCGTAATTTCAGACGTTCAGGGCCAGGAACCTACGTCACTAAAGTAATCTCTAAACCGTCGCTTCAGACGTCCAGGGCCGGTAACCTACGTTACTAATGTAATCTCTAAACCGTCGCTTCAGACGTACACGGCCAGGAACCTACGTCACTTCGATGTCCAGGGCCGTGAACATACGTCACTAATTTAATCTATAAACCGTCATTTCAGACGTTCATGAATATACGTCACTAATGTAATCTCTAGAATGTCGCTTCAGACGTTCGGGTTGCTGCTATCTGTAGATATGGCAAGAAACGTGGCCAACAGAAAATAGATCGGCATTTTTGTCCCAGTGATAAGTCCTGGGACAAGCCGAGATAGGCGAGACAGTATAGTTATCCTGCGCTGAGATTCCATTTCAGAAACATATGACAAACCAATTTCTGATCTTTTCAGTTCTTATTTGGGAACCATGGGACAAACTGATATGACTGATACAGACCGAGACAAACCAATTGCTAATCTTTTCATATTAAAAATATTATTTATCTATGATGTTTCCTGTCCCAATAGAAAGGTCTGGGACAGACCGAGACAGAATCATTTTGAAGCGGTTCTTATTTGGGAACCATGGGACTAACTTATATGACTGGTACAGACCGAGACAAACCGGTTTGTCTCGGTCTGTACCAGTCAAAACAGTTTGTCCCATGGTTCCCAAATAAGAACTGCTTGAAAATTAATCTGATAGATAAATAATGTTTTTAATATGGAAAGATTAGAAATTAGTTTGTCTCGGTCTGTGCCAGTCAAACCAGTTTGTCCCATGGTTCCCAATAAGAACTGCTTGAAAATTAATCTGTCGTAGACAGAAAAAAAAAAACATCGAGTAGTTTAAGGGTCTATTTACATTGGTGTAGATCTGTATACAGATCTGTGTGAAGTCACGTGTCGCAGATTACTGTGATCACAACATGATTACTGATAGTGAACGCGCGCTCATCAGTACTCTGGTAATTGACAATTCACTATGAGTCGCGTCAGTTTAGGCCAGACAAAAAAAATGAATCAACTATCATCAGACCAAAGCAATTTATTCTTACTCCAGTGGACAATGGTTCTCGCTTACACAATGTGAAATACATGGGTTGAAATGACACAGAAAGAATAAGAACACTCGCCAAGCCCGAGTACCAATTAACCCTTTACCCAACAGAACGGCCCTGTGCCAATGCATTCTCTTATATATGCGAGTCGACCATAGGTCGCCTCGCATATATAAGAGAATGCATTGGCTTAACACATTAAATATTATAAAATTGTTAAAGAATGTAAGAAAAAATGGTAAAAAGTGTTAAAAAAAGATTTTTTTTTAGGCCAATGCATTCTCTTATATATGCTAGGCGACCTATGGTCGACTCGCATATATAAGAGAATGCATTGGCACAGGGCATAACTGTAACTATCACAATGTGGTCAAGGAGCCGGTTCCAATGATATCCATATTTGTATGGTTCTATTGAGACAGACCGAAGATATTTTAGGCTGTTGAAGCTTTATTTGGCCGGTTTTGGCCGGTTTGTTGGGTAAAGGGTTAATAAAATCAGATTTGCCTGTCGCAATGCCTCGGTGTTGACCGTGACTTATAACGGACAAGATTTTTGCTCACACGAACGAATACCGTTTTCTTTATGTGTGCATTTCTATATCATCCCGTTTACACTAGTATGCGTGTAGAACTGTATACAGATCTACAGCAATGTAAACCTACCCTTACTCAGAGAACAGGGATCAAACTGATTCTACTGGGACAGGAGCGAGACAGACTATATACTTTATTTTGTTCTGTCTTGCCTGTCTCGGATTGTCCCAGGACATATCACTGCAATGCCGGTGTATTTTCTGTTGGCCACGTTTCTTGCCATATATGACTATCTGACACGCATGCAGCTGATGTGCTAGATATTTATTGCAGGAGTTACTGTACTTAAAGGGGTACTGTACACAGAGATAGGCGATTTTTTTATTTACTCCCATTGAAATAAATTTCAAGTTATAATGTGTTCGTGTTTATATAAGTTTCGTATAAACCTAATTTAGCGAAGAAAATCTTGATCTTGGAAACAAAAATATTACGATTTCAAACTACGCGCCATGTTTTTGACCTTCACCGGAGAAGACACAGGTCGCAGGAAGAACCGGAAGTTCATTGTTCACAGTTTCGATTGATGCCTTCATTGATTTCAATCTCTTCCATCGAACAATCTCACTCCCTATAAAAATACTTGACGCTTTATGACTTTTGTTTCTTTCTCCTTTTTTCCGAATCGGTTATAACGGGCCTTCCTTTTGCAGGTAACATGTTTTGTTTGCAACTCAATAATGTTCGCGAACGGCCGTCGATAAAAGACACGCAACAGATGCGATTTCAAGAACCGTAACTCTTAATGGCATAATTCTAATTCTCCATTTTATGACTCCAGCCATAAATTAATTTATATTAAATAATTCAATATAATAGCCTGTTAACCGGAACGTTTTCAGTAGACATCGTCGACTCAAATTAGTTATTTTATAATATAATATTGATATTAGATCGCTATTGTGACGGAGAATTTATTGAAATTGGGGTACAGTACCCCTTTAAGAGTGAAAGGAATTATGTGCATTTTAAGAACATCTATTAAATGGTTGAGGTGTGTTTGATGTTCAATTCGGGACAAATCGATACCTATTTTCCTTGTAAATTTCAGTTATTAATATGAGTTTTTAACGGTTATTGTTTTTTGAATGTGAATTGTGAATGTCCACAGCTCGTGTACCAGTTTATTATTAGTTTATTAAGTCTGTCCATGCAAAATCAATTAAGTTATATAAAAGTCTGTTAAACGAGATGTCCTCACTGAAGCAATTATTTTATAATTACATTTATACGTTCTACGGTATTTGATTTACTACACAATTAGCGATATTTGTTGACAAATGACTGTTTTGTTTACATTACATTACAACTGAACTAAGATTTATCAAATATGGCGCCTTCCACATGTGGTTGGAGCGACACCTTCAGTCCATGAACAATAACTTTACTATTCGTGTTTCACAAAGCTTGAGAACCGATACTCCGTACTGAGAATGAATTTTCGGACTTGATTTTCTGGATTTGGTTTTCAAGGTTGAAATCGCTGAGAAGAATTATTTTATTCTGAATATTTCGGAGAGTGTAAATGCATGTACATATACATCTGACTTCCAATTAGCATCCTTATGAATAATATTAAATACCCCCCATCATGGCACCGTGTGCCTTCGCACAATACCCTGCTCCGACATTAGTTAAAACGAAAAAACAATCACACAAATTCCACCTAATGTTATAGCTACCAAATCAACTATAACCCATATAGCAATAAGCTCTGGGAGGCGCTACACCAGGCACCATAAAAAAAATCATAAATCATGCATGTAAATATGTCATGCTTAATTGTTGTATTGGGAGAGGGGCTTCATAAGTTAACAAAACTTATGCCCCGATCCATTTTGCATTATTATATGCAAATAAAATATGTGTCAAGTCATCGTGCGCCTCACAATATATTCCCAACTAATTTTGTTATTCTGCGGTATATAAGGCAATTCATCATGCGCCTCACAATATATTCCCAACTAATTTTGTTATTCTGCGGTAAGGCAATTCTCCCAAACATTGACTTAATTGTTTGACCCGAGACATTCTTTTTTTTGCATGTGGATGAATGTTGGATTCTATTCAAGACGAAAATCATGCACAAATTGCACACGAATACACCGCGGAATGCGAGATCGCTGCCTCGTGGAATGCAAAACTGCTGATAGATTCGGTGTTTTGGTTCTGGCACAGGATAATATAGTGCTGCGGTGATTGTCAGCGACATCCGACCACCTAACTTATCTCCCTTGACAGGTAAATTAACCCGGTTTGCACAGAACGTACGAAAGAAACTACGTACCACATAAATAGTTCTTCCTTTCTATCGTGCTGATTAGAAGCTAGTACCGCGCTTTCGGTTGCTATGTCGTTCAGACGAGTGTGTTTTTATTCAGCACCGAATCACCTTGTTACATAAATAACTAGCGAAGTCACAAGCACTAAATAGAATCACCTGATTATACATATTGGTCAGATATTTACGATTGTAACATGCAGGGGGCAGTCGGAAGACAAATGGGACCCACCCACCCTGGACCCAAACTTGTTTCCGTTTTTGCAAGTTTTTGTTCTGACCAGTTTTCGACACCCCCCCCCCCCCTGAAAAAAACACGAAATCAAAACTCTTCGGAAGAATAGTGTAGAATGTTCACCCCTTACTGTCTGTTACATATCAACTATCTATTACAGGTTAGTATATGTGATTATATATCTCAGTTTTAAATGACAGTGATTCGATTGCTTGTGCAATGTGTCCATGATTTTATTTTCGGAGTGACATAGCCTATGTAACTCCGAAAAACAAATGTATGGACTCATTGCACAAGAAATCACTGTCTACTGGGTATTTAGTAACGTTAAAACTATAAACACTCTGTACTGACTGTTTAAAGTTAGTGTTGGTGTTAAAATTAAAAAATTTAAGTCTACAAATAGTTGATAAATGTGTAGACAATTATTCAGCCATGCATATGGTATGTTATATTATTACCCATTCCTTAACTAACACTATTTCTGATTGGGCAAAATCTGCCACGTGATAATCCGGGGAAAAGTCATATTGGACTATGGGATTTCCTATGGGATAACTATACTCATCAATGATGTTTTAGTTTAGAAAGGGTAAAAATCATATTTTTCTCACCAGGTGAAGGTCCCAGCTAGAGATTGCATGATTGTTGTGACTTTTGTGATGCGATGTCGCTTGCAATAAGAAAATCCCCCTAAACAATTCACGTTTATCGCGATATCACTTCACGTGTAACGTCACCTAGATATCCTAAATCACGCAATCTAGAGCTGAGGCCTTCGCCTTTACTATATATATTTATTACATGATCATACCCTTATTCCATTCAATAAACCCATTCTATAAAGTGTGATATTAAACGTTCGTTTAATAACAGGAAATAGTGGCAGGCGACCTTTGACGTCCGGTTTGTTGTCTGTTTACATTCCGTATGCTATGTCTCAAAATACTATGGCTTCCAATATTTTTCCAACAAACTAATGAATGAAGAGTTTGAAAAGTTATGTCATTAAATATACGCCATTAAATATGCCAGAGAGTCTTTATTTATCTGGGACTATTTCTTTACACGTGCAAACAACACAGCGTTACGTAAAACGTCATAGCTTGCCTTATTAGAAGCCGATGTTAGTTTCGCATCCCATTTGTTGAATTAAGTAAGTTATGTCGAGGGTTTGGATCATGTAATAAATAGAATCTACAACTCGTCCCCAGTTTATAGCGGAATTTACAAAACTCGTCCAGTAAATTAGGTCGGGACCTCGCCGATTCAGACCTCAATTTACTGGATTCGTTTTGTAAATTCCGCGCTTTTAACTGGGGACTCGTTGTAGATCCCCTATATATTAAATACATTATAAAGGAACCGGCATTAAGGGTACGTTCATACACTGGCAAGTTTGCACGGTATGGTTTTCAGGCATTTTGTCGTAGAAAAGGATATGGTGCCAGAATATGAACGGAAATACGCATATAAAGTGCATCTGTGTCACAGCTAACTACGTGCGAAGTAAAATCTCTGTAGTTCCACCTGTAGCGATGCTATCGGAATTTGCCTGTAAATATCATGCAATTATCTAGCAACAATAAATCATACAGGTATTTGAAGGCAAATTCCAGTAGCACCGTTACAAGTGCAACTACATAAATTTTACTTCTCATGTCTTTCGCTTTGGTAAGGATGCATGTTATGTGCATCTTTCCGTTCATATTCTGGCACCATGTGGTTTTCTATGACGAAATGCCCGCAAAAACATACCGTGCAAACTTGCCAGCGTATGAACGTACCCTAACTTAGTTAAAGGATTGCTATCCTGATGAAACTTGTCCTATTACCAACTTGATAACTCAACTAAAGCCAATTCTTGTTTTGTTTCTAGTGAAGAATATAGGCAGCGAACCACACCAAACTAAATTAAATTTAACCGACTAAGAGCTCCATTTAAGAATTACACTTAAGAATTTCATCCCCCTACCTTTGGAATTATTTTATTGATACTACATACATATAAAACAAAAAAAACATAGTAATGATAATGAAATTTCTTCAGCTTTTTGACCATTATGTCTACACAACTCATCTTGAGACCCAAATGCAATGAAACAGTATTCTCCGTTCATATAAGGGATAGGAGCTTCTTTAAGTTCTGTAACTTGTGCTCCGATCCCTTTATCGCCTCTCATCCTTATTCACCAACTGTATTTTCTTTATTTGTATTTTGTTTATTGATTGAGGGATAATAAAATATGTTTAAATCCTGATGAAACAACAAAACACTATCGGAAAGCCACCCCTATTGTGATCACAATGATCCAAGTCCCATAACAATCGCGTAATAAATAAGCCTAGAAATAAATAAATAATACCCCCACCGGTTGTCGGCTATCTCCGTCGCAAATCCTCATATGACGTCAAATGAGTAAACTAATTAAAAACACGGAATCGGAGTCGGAGTTAATTGTGTCTACCTATATGACGTCATATGAGTGGCGATGGAAAATGCGGAATCGAGCGCGTGAGTGTAATGGAATTACTGCGGGGCATGGCATGTTAATAACATTGTGTACACGTGGTGAATTTTCAACGCCCGGTGAGTTATCTTCACTTGTGATTTGTCATAAGTGCTGCTTGGAAAGTTATTGTTTTGACAAGAAATATAGAAGGCAGATTGAGCGGGGTAGATAACACTTTCGTGTCAGAAATAAAGCTTATAAAAACACGAGCCGACATGTGAACTCTATTCGGGTGCGTGTTCACGATGTTGTTTTAATTTTCCATATATATGCCCCGATTGTCAAGTATTTACAATTCATTCGTGACAATGCCAAATAAATGCAGTGTTTTCGGCTGTGGCCGGTATAGTGACTCTCAATTAGGTATAATTCTGCATTCATTTCCAAACGACGTTCGTTTACGTGACATTTGGTGGGATTTCTGTGGGAAACCCGTTACTCAAAATCAGAAACTATTGAAGTAGTTGCCAACGAAATAGTCCTGAATTTGTTCCGTTCACTTCGAAAAAATGTGTTTTGAGCACAACGCGAATACACTTGGCCGAACAGTGGCTACCGACGACAACTCAGAGGAAATGCAACCCCCACGTTAAACAAATGGACCACCGACGAGAATGCCATCCCAAGAAAAACGTCAACTCCCGTAAAGAATATAAATTTGCCGGAGCTTCCAGTCGTGAGTATATCCAATCGAACCTATCGCTAAAAAGCCAATACATATACCAAATAAAGAGCGTTTCATTTGACGAGTCAGTCATGGTTACGAATACATACCATTGCAGTTAAAGTGGGGAGTATATTGATGAATAATTTAGTAAAGTATCCACGATGACAACTCGAGTCCCCATTTTCCTTCACTATGACTCAATAAAGAGCGTTTCATGTTAAGAGTATTCCTTATATGGTGCGAATAAAAAGAGTTTAATAAACCGGAAATTGCTACGACTTTGACGGATATATAAAGCATGTATATCGCAAGTTCGTGTGCATGTATTTACGTGTATTGGTGTAAACAGTAAATAATCACGATGACAACTGTTCTAAGTCGAGTCCCAATTTTCCTTTACCATGACTAAATAAAGAGCGTTCACTGTAAAATAAATCACAGACGAAGACTTTGATATATTAATAAGTATATTCTACCACGATGTATACATAAATTATCGTATATTATTTCGGTTTTACGGTCAGTTATCTATATAAACATGTGCTCGTGTTTCTCTTTTTTTCGTTACCGGAATAGTCAAATTATATTATATATTCATATAAAGATTGCATATACATGTATGCGAAGACTTGCACAGTTAATACTAATAGACAATTATCATATCGTAAACATTCCAGTGTCGAGATCCTATGTAAAATGCGGCATGGCTTTATAATAACAACACATCGCGATACATATAATAATAACACGCTAAAGACGTTTAATTGTGATAACACGATGTATTTTCATTTTCATTCATTATGCGACAAACGCCAAAAGCCGCGATGGAATTCATGATCGCTTTGCGCGTGCAAACTTATGGTATCGTTGAATATCTATGCGTTGTCAATGAGTTACCACGTGGTCGATCATGTGACTATGCTTCTGTTTACACGTGACAATCATGTGATGTGGCCGATGATCACGTGACTCGTCTACAACACAAAATCTTCGGCTAACTTCGGAAATTTGTTTAATCGTTATAAAAATAACGATTAGCGGCCGAATATTAGATTACATGCGCATAATGGACATTTTATGTATATATTATCGGTATATTGAAAGAAAATACTAAATTGTTTTCAGGATCATATTCCTTTAAGTTTCCTTTGACGTAAACCAACTTGTGATATCTGTTGGGCTATAGATACTGGTTCAAGTCGACGCATTCTCCCCATATATGTACCTTGAGACACTCCTGTCCAGTGGCGGGATTTTTCGTCAATTTGTATCGCCATTATCATATACAACTAAAACAGAATGCTATATTTATCAGAAAGAGTGGTGTCTTGTGGTCGTACTGATGTGTTTCATTCTAAACGAAAGTGCGTTTTGTCTTCAACGGCGTCATCGGAACAAAATACACATATTAGTCTTTGTTCCAGTGCCGTCGACAAGCTGCGGAACAGAGTTCAGTCCCCTCGCTACGCTATGTCTGACCGCTACCGACATGTGCATTTCCTTAATTAAATCTAACATGTTTTATTGAAGTGTTTTGTCAGTTACAATTCATTCTGACTTGATCTATAGACAATTTGCAAATGAATATGGACATTTCAGTTTCTCAGAATAATGCAGAATTAATTGTAAGTTGTAACCAACAAAAGTCTCAAATAAAATAATGGGTGATTTCCACATTTTGCGTATGTGCTGGCAGTGGTGGATCCTGTGTATCGGGGATCTGAACTCTGTATGGAGCTTATGCCGTCGGTTGTTGTGTGTGGCGTCCTTTTTCGACAGCCAATTTATGATTACTTATTAGATTACTTATTGGCAGTCCAGTAACAATTATCCTATATTCTAATGATGTTGTGTGAAGAATGTGGTAGAATATGATCTCCTCGTGCGTCGCCAGAGTATAGATGTTGATGGCATGATCTACGGTCACATGATCTACGGTCACATGATCTACGGTCATAGCTGATGTCTCATAATGGCTGAACTTTCAGAGAAGTTGTATGCATGCACTCTTAGAACAAATGTGTATAAATACTACACAAAATGTGTTACATTTGATCTTAAACAAAATTGTGTAGAAATGACACATGACATATAATTATTAAATGTGTCGGTGGAATATCATCAACGTTGAATATGATTGAATATGTGAGTGTATCATAGTTATTAGATGAAATGTGTTATATTGGAGACACAAAACTCGTAAAGGCTACAACAGAACAAACAATTGGCAGCAGCTTTAAACTTTGTTATACACTATGTTGTGTAAAACTGAACAACACATAATTGTGTAGCACAAAGTTTTAAAGCAGCTGCCAATTTTTTATTATGGCACCTTTTACGAAGTTTATGTCTCAAATAGAACATATCTCATCTATTAAATATAATATACTCACACATTCACTCATATTCAATGTTGATAAAATTCCGAAGACACATTTATGTCATGATGCATTCTACACAATTTTGTTTAAGATCAGATGTAACACATATTGTGTAGTATTTATACACATTTGTTCTAAGAGTGTATACTATATAAGTATACTATATGTGGCAGTTTCATTACGCCCTCTTATGGTGTATATTCGCAAGCATATCTGGCCCTGTCGTAGAAGGTGATGAACTAAATGTGATTAAAAATGTACTGGATATTTGCGTACTTGAACTGATGTGTGGTTATTTGAGTATCAATGCAATGGGCGTTGCATGTTTAACGATGGACCTTTCAACCAAGTGGAACGTATGCACTCTTTGCCAACACATACAGGTATACGTGACGCATGGTGGGTAAATATTTCATAATTATCATAACTTTATACATAATTAAAGCTCCAAAGTCTTCTGTATGTGCCTAATAATATTATCTTGAGGGCGTTACCATTTCTAGCTATGGTCTTCTTCTACCATATGGTGTACTGTGGCACGAATATATATCGCTTCTGCTGAATTCTTCGTAATTACCAATGATATGCATGCCGACACATTAATACTATTCTGCTCATATCAGTTATCGTAGGGCCCTTTGCGCCTACCATATGGAAGTGATCACATCCATTACCATACGCAAAGAATCTACCTGCAGAATGCAAGGATTGTCCTGCGTCTGAACGATGTAGCCGCTAGAAATTACCGATTCGTTATGATAATCATCAACATATGAAGTCTAAGTAACGTCCAATGATTACACTCGTTAATATGTTATCGTTATGCTGACTGGGTTAAGGTGGCCACGAGGTGATAAGAAAACCATAGTCAGAAACGCGCTCGAGATCATATATTATACACCCATGATTGTAATTATAGAATCTTTTTCATTTCTGTTACTTGTAATAGGCATAGCTTATCACAATCCAAATATGAACGTTATTGACATAATGTAAACGCCAATAAACGAAATTGAAATTCTCAACTACACCTTTTACCGGGCTCGGCCTCGGGGTCGCAATACAGCTCGGATCGGGGTCGCACCTCAACTTTTAATGTGTCCCAATAATTAACATTATATAAATAGAACCCCCCCCCCCCCCCCCCGCTATGGCAGCGCCCAGGCGAAACAAGAATTTGTACATTAGTAAACAGGCGGCGCGCGTAATAAGATTTATTTGGTCTAAATACATGATGAATATACATGATATAATACCAAAGATGACAGGGTAAAGTATTATAGCGTATTATATCCATTGTCACACTGTGGTCCTGATACCTGAAATGAAGGATATCATATTAGTGAAGTTAAAATATATGAGACCCCTTTCTTCGTTTTATGATTACACTAAATGAATATATGATATCACTAAATGAAAATATGACATCACTAAATGAAGACATGATATCACAAAATACTGTTATGGTATCATTAAATGTTTCATTATATTACAAATTCGAATAAGTGGTATCAAAAATATAATTTATGATATCATAAAATATAATTTATGATATCACTAAATGCTTACTATTTTATGATATCACAAAATCGAATACTTATGTGATATCATAAATTCATTTTTTGATATCATAACATAGAATTTGTTATATCACTAATTCATGTTGTGTTATCGATAAATAGAAAATGGCATAGCTGTACAAGATAGAGATAGAGAGAGGGGAGAAAGAGAGATAGAGAGAGAGATAGACAGAAAGAGAGAGAAGAAAAGAAAGAGAGAGCGATAGAGAGAAAGGGGTCGTGAATTATTGATATCATTGAATCCTTACTATTTTGTGATATCACGTGTATGCTTTTGTGATATAAAAACTATTAATTTATGATATCACTAATTCCAATAATATATCACAATTTATGCATTACAGCTTCCCACTCTAGTATATAACATGTATATTACAAAAATAAAATTAATTCGTTAGATAGGGCGTGGCAACATTATCCGGTGGTAATTCATCAAAAGGCGATAACTCTGGTAAAAATTTGACGAGCTAAACCCAAATTCTAACTTGGCCTGTATTTTGGGCTAGTAACCTCACATATACCAAATTTCATTCCATGACCATGCATCGTAATTCACAACTAAGAGATGGAGAAGTACAGACCAGATCGAAATTAAGCACAGAACACACGTCGGTATATTTACAAAAACAAAATGTTCACAGTTTATTCGAACGGATAAGTTGATAATACAATGTTTTGGAACTTCCTCTTTCAAGTGGTATATAATATGGAATATGCTGCGTATAATGTGATATTGGGAGTCGAAAATTAAATCATTATGTTTTCTTTTCTCAAACTCTTCCATGATTTGTTTCTTGGCTTCATTTTTAAATGAGTGAACTCCTTCCAGAAAGTTACAAACTTGGGTGGTAATAATTTCCAAAGTTATCCTCCCAAGCATTTAGAAATAGATTCCCCAACTTTGGGTCCAGACACACGTACCATATATAGTAGCAATGATATAGTAGGTATGTTGTCTCACGATGGTGCAATTTGGTGACAATTAGTCGTCGTAAGTACTATGCATTAGTTAGTTATGTCGCCAGGTGATTTTCTCGCACAATGAGTCTACCAAGCTCCATCAGCGTCGTTATCTCAATCCTCTCTCGGATTAATCTACCTGAACACATTGACCCGTGAATGTCTCGAGGCGTCTGATCTTTAATCAACACGCAGTCTTATTTTGTATGGAAGCCTGCGTATATACAACTAAACGCCACAAAATCAAAAACGCAATTGGGGAACTGTCTTAATACTTATTAAATAAATGTAAGTAAATAAACATGCATTGAGTTCATATCAATGAAACGGACTACGTGCGAGTGAATGAGCTTATAACTCATATACGCAATTTACATATACATTTTCTAATTACAAGGTCGATTGTTCACATCGCGTTCATTTAGTATTTGGTACTTCACGTAGCATTCACAAGGATTCACAGTTTACTACAGCCTACTGCGTGAATTTGATTGGCTAAAGAAAAGATAAAAAAATTTGATTGGCTGTCACGCGCACCTTTCGCGATAGGGAACAAAAATTGCCATCTTGAAAATATTGTCTCGGTGAGCAGACGTAATTTTTTTCACAAATACCCAACCACACCCACCCTATATTGAAATTTATCCTCAAGAATGTACCCGAGATTGCATTTTGGTATTGCGTGGAACCTAACATCAATGGGCGTTTTCACATTGAAAATTTGAAATCATATTTATGTATCGAATGGAAATTAAAACATGAATGGGGTTGTGTCAGTGTTGAATGGTTTGTTTAATTAACAGTTCATGTTAGATAATACTAAACAGTAGTCATGAAGCTTGGCGGTTTTGGAAGTCATTTCAGTAATTCCAAGTAATTTCTGGTACATTCGTGTAATTTTAGGAGATAAAAAAAATATAAAAAGTGAAAAATAAATTTGTAGGTTAATATATTCATTTCAATTTAATTGGTTTGTCATTGTTCATTTGTAAAAATTTGTTTGTACCTTTTTATTATTTAATTCTCAATTTGTATTATTTGCAGTTTTATGTAATTGTGCTTTGTCTGCTCTACGTGATTAATGAACAGTATGTCATATCACGAATCTCTACTCTGGCTACGAATGTAGAGATCATACTTCTCTAGTTCAACACCTTGGAAGTTTTTGATGTTACCTGTTCTGAACAAGAAGGGAAAACAATCTTTTAGCTCCTTAACGATATATTTCACAGCAGGGTGGTCCTTAGCTCCAGGTGGCATGGTAGGTGTGACTTTTGTGAGCAGATATCACAATAAGCATTGAATTAATTACCCGGGAGAATGTCCATGATTGTAAGCGATGCAAAGCAAAATCGGCTCACCAAGGTCACATATATCATCCAATCTCGACATATCGGACCTTCACCTGCAGTGAAATACATTATTTAGGAACAGTTATTAACTAATAAATATATTACCTGCAATGTTCGTTCAATGATGTCAGAACATCAAAAGGTTCTCAAGTTTTGAAATGTGAAATATGATTTCTGCGGTGGTAACCAGAGTAGAAATTCGTGATATGATCTATAGGTTACACTGGTGTAAATGTTTTTCATAGGCCTCAGTGCTAACGTTTTAGCGTATACTGTTGGCAATATAAATTTTTGGGTCCAAAATTTTCTTTAAATCTGAAAAATTGACATTTAGGGAAACTTTTTACGCAAAAAAGTCATGTCCGTCTAGCAGGGAATTCGCCTTTAAATCTTGTGTTTTCGTAACTAGCGTCAGAACCGCATAAAAAAATTACTGTCATATTTTTGACCACATGCACCAAAAAATTCAAACTTCACTACAAAGGGTTAATTCGTGTGCCAATGGCTATTTTACCTATGGGAAATCATAGGGATGAGGTGTGACGGTGTTTTTATGCAAAAAGCACACAAGGCTATTGACCAGCCAGGGCCCAGTGTCTATTTTATTCTCTCCTATACATCCGCTAGATGTCACTCCGAACCCTATAACACCGGCGACACCTTAATAATCAGAATCCCGCTCGAGTATAGTCGAGGAGAGGCTCCATGTATTTTATGGGTATCTTTGCTGGATCTCGACTTTACAGCATCCTCCGGGGTGACATTAATTATCCGCCATTTATATATTATAGAGGCAGGAGGTCTATTTCTCCTGGTTATGCTTAACCTATAATATCGGTGTGGTCTCAGAAATAATGGTCTGTCAATGGCACTTTTATCCACCATTAAATACTCCTGCTGCCTTTGGCTATAATCAAAGTATAGGGTGAATGCATTAACTGTCATATATTCTCGTATAACTCAACATGAACAGCGGACGCTTGCGAGATGTGCGTGTATTATAAACATGTGTATCCAGGGACATACCTAAACAAAACATACGACTCGATTGGCTCGATGTAATCTGTGCACCTTTCCAACTGAGACACAATGGAGCTTTCCACATATATTCACCAGTGGGGAGATCCGACGGTTGCTATGAGATAAGTCGTCTGCAGAAATAGTTTACGCCACAGGTGTAAGATGTTTTGGTAATTTTATTTACGAGTGGACCAATGGGCGAATGCATTATTAGGTATTCTCGTACTTGAGTAAACCGTACCGATAGAGTCACCATAGTCCGACACACATTAGCACATGTGTTTACGCCAGCGGTGTAATTTGGGGGACATGTCTCTATTCCGAAGGTTCGCTATCCCGAAGATCCACTATTCCGAAGGTTCTCTATTCTGAATATTCGCTATTCTGAAGGTTCACTATTCCGAAGGTTCGCTATTCCGAAGGTTCTCTATTCCGAAGGTTTTTGTTATTTTAAGGTTAATTCTATATTCTAAAGTATTGAGAGGGTTCACTATCACGAAGATTCTTTTTATGAAGGAAATTACTTAAAACATTCAATGTGATTTTGTTCTCGTGGGTTTTCTTGAGATTTAATGTCATTACGTGGGCCCATACCTTTGAATTCTTGGCATATAATATGAATGTTGCGGTATATATGGACCCTCCAGCATTGGGACATGACACAGGTACAGTTGACTTAAGTTCTGTTCTGCGCGGGCTCCAATTTGGGGTTCAATATTTTAAGGGCCAAATTTAGAAATTTATGGGCCCATAACTTTGAACTCTGGGCATATAATATGAATATTGGGGGGCATGTCTCTATTCCGAATGTTCGCTATACCGAAGGTCCACTATTCCGAAGATTCTCTGAATGTTCGCTATTCCGAAGGTTCACTATTCCGAAGGTTCGCTATTCCGAAGGTTCTCTATTCCGAAGGTTTTTGTTATTTTAAGGTTAATTCTATATTCTAAAGTATTGAGAGGGTTCATTATCACGAAGATTCTTTTTATGAAGGAAATAATTTAAAACATTAAATGTGATTTTGTTTTGTTTTCGCGGGTTTTCTTGAGTTTAATGTCATTACGTATGACCTTATTTATCATTACATATTCACGCCACGCAGCCCACACACTGGCAATTGCTGTGTTTCCATGCGATTTAATGTCATTACGTGTGACGTAATATCTCACAAATCTCAGAGGCAAGAATACGCCAGCTAAAGGCGGATTATAACAGTGGG
Source organism: Siphonodentalium dalli (assembly GCA_032622095.1). Classification (NCBI taxonomy): domain Eukaryota; kingdom Metazoa; phylum Mollusca; class Scaphopoda; order Gadilida; family Siphonodentaliidae; genus Siphonodentalium; species Siphonodentalium dalli. Next base: position 290,410,864 of record CP136064.1, read on the forward strand.
GCTATAACGCTTAATGAATACTGGAGGCTATAACAAACTGCGTAGCAGAATATCGCTGAATAGACGAGTATGAGATGAACCTAACTGCAATTGTGACTTTGTATTGACTTTAAAGGCCCACTTAATTTTCGAGTCATCGATGTTTTTTATAGTATATACGGTTTTAATAACAAATTATGCCATAAAATTTGAATAAAATACTATAATTCATCACCATTTGAAACGCAGAATACTTCTATCTCCTAGTTTGAAACACCCTGAAATACCGCGTCAAGTCATGCGTCGTATAACTAGCAATTAGCAACTAGCATGCCCCTTCGCTTTCCATAGATTTCGACGGAATTTGATACTTAGGGACACTTGTGCCCGGGAAGTGTTTTGGACGGATCAAATCGTGACCTTGACCTTCAAAATGGTCAATTCAAGGTCAAATCGGGTAAAACGGACGGATTTCGACGAAATTTGATACCTAGGGATACCTTTGTCCGGGGAGTGTTTTGGACGTGTCAAATCGTGACACCGACCTGACATTGACCTTTAAACCAGTCAATGCAAGGTCAATTTGGGTAAAACGGACTGATTTCGACGAAATTTTATACCTAGGGATACTTTTGTCCGGAGAGTGTTTTGAACGGGTCAAATCGTGACCCCGGCGTGACGTTGACATTCAATGTGGTCAATCAAAGGTCAAATCGGGTAAAACGGATGGATTTCGACGAAATTTGATACCTATGTGTACTTTTGTCGGGGGGTGTTTTTTGGACGGGTCAAATCATGACTCCGACCTGACCTTGACCTTCAAAATTGTCAATTAAAGGTCAAGTCGGGTAAAACGGACGGATTTCGACGAAATTTGATACCTAGGGGTACTTTTCTCCGGGGGGTGTTTTGGACGGATCCAATCATGACCCTGACCTGACCTTGACTTTCAAAATAGTCAATTCAAGGTCAAATCGCGCCTTTCGACGGAAATCAGATGGGAAACAGCCCAAAAAGCACACAAATCACTAAATAGCTATATGACATCGGCAGCAAAAGGTTAATGTGACGTCACTTCATTGCACCGGAAGCCCAATTACACCTGTGAACTAGCAGAAATAATATGCACACGAAGATATAGTGCGCTATTCTGTTCTCAGTTTGTGACATTATATCGTATGTTTATTAGATAAATACGAATTACATATTCTATTTATCGTATAACAATGTCCAAAACTATATATTTCAAGATTATAATTGCGAGAATTCGGCATCGCGTTGATTCGTGTATTTGACGTGCACGAATTTGACCTGCATTTAGTCAGAGATGCGGCTCGGCCCCCGGCTGCCATTCAGCCAATCAGAACACACTTTTGTCAACAAACCAATCAAATTATCGGAAGGTGATATGAATTAGTAATTGATATGAAATTGATTTATGACATACTTTCCAACGTAAATAATGATTGAGTCATATGATAAATGGAAGTATGCAAATTTCCCACATGAAATTTGAAAGCTAGTTTATATTATAATTATATTATAATTTATATTTATGGCTAATAATATGATCTTGGTGGCGTTACCATTTCTGACTATGGTTTTCTTGTTTTAATTAGTTTAGCAGCCATTGTCCTTATGCTATATACACCGGAGAAGATACATTCTTTTCGCCTTTAATTGCGGAACTTGCATACTCAAAAGTTAACAAGTGGGACACGCAGCGGCAATATCTACAATTGTCCATAGTTTGGCGGCAATTTTGGTCCAAGGAGATAATTTTGGTTCCATTGAGGTGGAATAATCATAGGTAATGGTCTTTCCCATTCTACCGACCAGATCTGCTCATTTATAGTTGTGAAATTTTATACCGCATTCTGCGTGTAATATCGAAATTTTTAAGGACCGGAAAAGACCGAGACCAAAACATAAGATATTCCCTTGACCAGTTAAAGATGCATTATCCGAATTAACGCTCCAAAATTACAATTGCTTGGCTTCGGGGGTAAAATTATTTGATTTGAGTCGAGGAACCCACCATCAAAGCTCAGAGTGATCAGATATCGATTTTTTTAAGTTTGCTATTTCTCGAGATGTGCAATTATTTGTGGCCCAGAAAACAGTCGCCAAACCGAAGGTCTCGGACAAAATTACGGATGAAGATGATAACTCTAAAATCAAGTGGTAATACGGACAAATTTCATGATACTCAAGTAATATTTACATGCTAGGTGTGATTATCACTAAATCCAGCATTCTGATTGGTCGGCGCCCACGTGGCTAGTTGCAGTTATTTCACGGTGAACGCGCAACAGCTCATAACACCAGGCTCATAATTACATTGACGCGTCATAGGTTTGGGAAAGACGAACGCATAATGTTTTGGGCGCATTTGGACTCGCGCAGGATTGACTTAATAAATCATCGGATTTCAATATAAAGAGAAATTGTTCCTGTTAACTTTTGCCAAGGGTTCTATGGGATATTTTGGGCTGGTTTTGTCACGATACAGTTTTCGATGTAAATACATTTACAAAAGTGGCTTTTTCGCTAAATGTATATAAATATAAGGATTAACTGTCCTGTGGACTGTTTTTATGGAGATGTAACCGTGAGGTAAGTGGTCATAACTTGTATGTAAAACCCTTCGGGTTTTACACAAGTTATGACCACTTACCTCACGGTTACATCTCCATAAAACAGTCCACATGACAGTTAATCCTTATATAATACGGCCATATTTCGTTGAACAAACTGTTGATAAATAACACGTTTTGGGAAAATTGATACCATAGTTGATAGTGGTTAGCATTATGTTGTTGCAAGTAATCGATTCTGATAACTAAAGCGTATTTTGAAGAAATATTGTTATTGTTGTTGTTGTTGTTGTTGTTATATTGATGATATGGGGACCATCTGATCGGATTGAGTACCTGTAATGTGAAAAATACCTAATAAAGTCACATTTCTCCACCAGTTCCAAACAGAAGAAACTGGTCAAGAAGATATCCCCGCTTATCCACCCCTGCATGGTCAAGTGATCCTGCCAATGATGCTGGTGGATCATCTTGAATTGATATGATGCTGTTAGGGCAAACTGATGCTGTTAATAACAAGCACCGTTATTTTTTTCTAAAGTTGTCGTATTCGCGGTGTTCGGATAATCTGAACATAGCCAGGAGAAGCCATTATATGTATACCAAACATTCAAAACATATATTTTGCGAAATATTTAAATAATGGTTGTATTAATTGTTGCAAATCGACTATAATCAAGATGGCTTTTCTGGTCGCCTTGCGTGCAAACAACAGCACAGCTGACCATTATTATTTTTTTCAAAAATAGACATGACCTTGAGTGTTTCATAGGCACACTAGCGTTATCTCAAATCGCTCGGATTAGCCAAACACTGTGAAAAGGACAACAGCGTCATTTCAGCCAAACCTTGGCTGTTTATTTCACACCGGTTTCTGGGATAACCTGTGTGTCGACTGAGAACCTGCGTGTCAATTGAGGAGAACACACGGAGGATTTGTGTAAATGTTAGCCCAAACGACATTTCTAAGTAACGACGGCTTTGTTGTTTATTTCGAGGAATAATACCGCATCATATGAATTCAGCCCAAATATATTGACAGGTGTCAAGGGTCTAACTCTATACTGAGCAATAAAAAACTAATATTAATAAATACCGAGTATATTTAATTTAACGCCAATGGGTCGTTTATGTGCGTTTAAGAGTGTATTTATGCCTAAAGCAAAGTGAAATAACGATCTTAAAATGAATTGGCCGGTATATTTTATTAGTTATCAGGGTTACCAGGGTCGTAGTTGCATAAATTACAATATAGTTTATGTTTATGCTAAGATAACTTGATCGGTATTGAGGTTAACACAAATCCCATATATGGAAATTCCAAATATGGAAAGTGACGTGCGCAAAACAGCTGCATCTCGGTCAGATATATTTATAGCGAAGAAATGTTGTCAAATTCCACGTCTGAATACGCGTCTTATTCTCACTTATATCAGTTTTATTCTATGTGTTGTTGTGTATTGTATTACTTTGATCAAGGTTGCGCTTTTGTTATTCTCACAAAAGGTAAATTTGATGCGTGTTTGATGCGTGTTTACATTTCAAAATTGCGTCGGCCATGTACAGTAACACTACAGTGCGACGGAATTCCACATTCCTTAATTACGAGACTAATTTATCGAATGAGGTCAAATTTTCGCATATAACAAGACTCGTATGTTATTCTGCACCATTCTGACGAGTGCCGAATTTCATTTCGCATTATTTTCGTTTTTATCGAAAAATAATCGTTCTCTATGCCTATGTAAATTTTTTCAACCAAAAAAAATTCATTGTTTTGCCAATTTCAAGCTAGTTTATAGCATGGTCATGGCATAATTTGGCCTAGTGAGTGTCGGTAGACGTTTCTTGAGTGTGCACAACAAATTTTGGTCCCAACGAAGCAGGCTAAAATCCTGAAATTTGTCAATTTTACTTTGCGTGTGAAGAAAATATTCATTTAAACTTCCAAAATTGGTTGAAATATGCTCAACAACATTCAGTTGAATGGTGACATTATTTATAGTCACCGACTAACTTCCACGATGAATCAAATTTGTTTTTATTGGTGACAATTATGTCGCGAGAGATAAAAATGTAAATTTTTTAAAGAAAATGTTAAATTTTAGCTCATTTTAAGACTTTAATTGCTTGTAGATCGGTGTTACTTATCTTCGTCAATGATGTCATGTCACGCTTGTTAATAATTCATTTGTTCGGAAATACTTATTGGGGGTCGAAATGTATAAAATTTAACTACCACCACTTCCAAAAACAACACCGATAAACAATAACGCTCTTTGTTCCATGCAATGGAAATGGCTATTTATTGTCCTGATATCAGTGATATAAATGAATGCCTAAAATTAGTATTATCCTGAAATAAATTTATGCCACTTTGGCGAACATGGGAACCACGGTACAATTTATGCCATTTAGGCACACTTCAGAGTGAAATCAGGGCTTATATTTCGGCGAGAATCCAAATCTAGATTCTCGTAAATATTCTCGCAAATTACCCTGGATTCTCGTGAAAAAGTATATATGGATTCTCGCAAAATCAGATGAAATATATGCCCTGGAAATATAGCAAATCGTTTAATGCTTTAGAATTTTTGTTTTCGGAGATTTATATATATGCTTAAAGACATATTATGGACTTGTTATGGACTTTTTCGGGTGCGAGAAATTGTTAAGTTAGTGCTCAGGCACTTTGCCAACCTGGGGAATGTTATCATTCTACTAACATCACTGAAAATTTCCAAAAAAATCTACCACCCCACTTCATAGAGAACATCGTCTGAACTACTCCAAATTGTAAATATTTACATCTCGATTCGGGGCGCAACTATCGCCTATAATTAAACAAAAATGATTTCGCCATCGAGAGTCATTGCATTTAACTAATATATAAGAATGACGTTGTGTATCATCCATTTAGATTAATATTCGTAACAAATAACTACTTTGAGAAAGATTATTCTTAATTTCTATTTGATCACTCTGCCCGTTGTCTGCCGGAGTGTTTCACATCACTTTAATCAAGGAAGACTGTTCAGAAAAACTGCATTTCAAGATCACCAAACAACTTTCCTTTTTAGGGCCACCACATCTTTCCAAAGATGTACTTCTTCCATTTTGCTATCAAAGACCGAAAAATGTCGTTAAACTAGAGATCCAAATACCCACTAAGGGCCCCTATATCTTGAAATATTAAAGACCGAGAATGTCGTTAAACTATAAAGACCGAAAAATGTCGTTAAACTAGAGATCCAAATACCCCCTATATCTTGAGATATTATAAAGACCGAAAAATGTCATTAAACTATTAAAGACCGAAAAATGTCGTTAAACTAGAGATCCAAACATCCCCAACCCCTATTTTTTTAGACAATTAAGAACGAAATATGTCGTTACACCATTAATACATAATTTGTGTTTATGAAAGTCTGGCACCCATTAGCAGTTTGTTTTCAGTACATTTTAATATTCATTGGAACGTAAACAATTATTAGCTGACAGAAATCATGTTAATATCGCCTTTCGTTACTGGTTTCCTCGACTCAAATATTTCTCACTGCTCAATACTTATAATTAAAAAAAATGTTCTGTGTTTTGTGTCACTTCTTAATAGCATTATGTATTCTGCTATTGACAAGAAACAAAGTTGCAGTATACCTTAAAGGTACGGAAGGCCTTGGTGGGTATCCTGTGAACATATTTCCACCTGTCAAAAACCGCTACAAACGAAAATAATATTCAAATATAGACATACTTTGTTAATATACAAATGAGAAATATCTCATAAACAGTATGTTATTGTCGTAAATTTGACGATTGTTATGTAAACAAAGCATAAAAAGTTACTTTCTTGGTGTTTCTTTATATTATGATGGTAAACATAAAGAGCGTTCTTTGTTGCTCAATTCCTTATTTTGAAATAATAAAGAGCGTTTATACCATTTGTGTGTGATTAGCCAGTAGCATTGTGCTGCCTTCTATAACACAATCAGACTCTTGTTTAGGTAAAATTTAGTAGGTCTTTATGTGAGCATGATGTTTACGCGATAGTGATCGTATATTTGAACCAAAATGTATGCGTTTTAATATTTTTCTGTTTACGGTGTTTGGAACAAATATGAATATTTTCGACAACTAAGCCCCCTCGTCCCTTTAATATAATTAATATAACATCCCTCATCCAATAATCTCCAAATTGCATATCTAATTTCAATCCTAGTTACACGTCACGCCGCCCCTCATCATTTGCCAATTGTACACCCTTTTTTTGCTGCTGCTGCAACTGTTCAATTTCTTTTAAAATTATTGAAAAAATGACCCTCCCGCCCGCCGACATTTACCTCTGATTTTTTTTTATCATCGGTCCGCATCAAAATTGAGCACACGTCCCTATATAATATACCTATTTAAACCGAGTATACACGGTGGTGTAATAGATCAACCGTTAATTTAACCGTTTAGGTAGCATATTTCCACGTATACGTTATCACGACAAATCCCTGCTGATCTGTTATTAATGAACCAAACACTTAACATGTCAACACACTCTGGCCCGCCAATGCTACAGTGTATAAACGTAACGGGGCAAATATGCACATTATATTGGCAGCTAACGAGAGCATTCATCATCAGCAATCTGCTCACCCCTTCTAGCCGATACGATAGAAACTAAACGATTTGTTACTTCTAATTACCCGTACTTAATTACACTACTTGCGTGTTAATAAAGTACGACCCCATTACCACTAAAGGTGAAACATGGGATTTAGAACATTAATATTCACTCTTACATAGTTCCACATTCAAGGTGTAATCGTATGTCAGTTGTAACGTTGTGAAACTGCAACCGAACTGAATTATTCTATGCTAAATAGTTCATGGCTGACCTGATGCATGCATCTTAGTTTTCTTGTATCAGATTAGCAGGGTCATTTGACCAGCAGTACGTGTTATCGGTGATAGAGCCAGTATCACCACGATGGGCGGCCTGTTAGCATTATGCACCTTACCATCTGAGCATTCGTGGACCCATACTGTCCCCTAGATTAAAAGATGGAGAATCCGCCCTCGGTGTTTTTGGTTCACAATCCGTGAGCCGAGAGTTCAGATTCTTGTATCGTGCGCGCGGTCGCTTATCAATGCGATATTGCGATATCGGCCCCAATAGAAACAACAGAATTGCATGCTATGTGTGTACTTGGCTTGATTCAATTATATTCTCCGTGGTATGGGGTCTTTATGCTCCAACAATTATTCTTATTTTAGTTTAATCGATTAGAATATCAAAGAAGGACACGGAATATGAAAGGAGATCTACCATCGAACGATTAAAGAACGATAGATACACCCGATTGTACGCCGGAAGCTAGGCAGGACGCACTCACACGGAAGGTTTCCATGTAATGGCGCTGTATACCATTTGTAGAACATCACATTAGTATAGGGGTATTTGAACAATTGTGGAAATTGTTTGAATACCACACGATGCCATATTCGATTGGACAATTTCTAAGTCTGCTACATGTTTGTTTATCGTGCTTTTCTCAATGATGTATGGTGCTATTTACCAGACTGTCTGTATATTCTGTCTATATTAGATGATGTAAACATTGTTTCCACAATGCCAATGCTAACAAAGCTTGGCTTATAATTATATCATTCTCAACGACTCTGCCATTTCCACTTCGCTGAGGAAATAACATCTTCCATGAATATAAACAACTTTCGCGGAATGCTACAATATATAGGGCCCTCATAATAAGGCGACGAGCTTGACTGGTTGATGCATATATGTGAATGGAGCAGAATGTATTCACTGTATGCCAGGACCAGACTTAAATTGATCGTGCATTAAATACTGATAAATAGTAACAAATAGCAATAATTCGTTCAAGTTGAACAGACGAGTCTCCCAGTCAATCACATGACTGAAATAAACCGGCAGATATGGTTTCTATTTATGAAAAAGGTTAATTCCTCATCGAAGCAGAAATGGTTGAGTTGTTGGGAATGATATAAGTATTAGCCAAGCAGCAAAAAGAATTTATGTTAGTCTGACCGCTTCCATCATGCATATAGAGTTCCGTCCGCTCGCTACGCTGGTCTGACAGCTTACATCGTGTACATATAGAGTTAACTCCCCTCGATACGCTGGTCTGACCGCTGCAATCATGTATATAGAGTTCAGTCCCCTCGCTACGCTGGTCTGACCGCTAACATCGTGTATGTAGAGTTCAGTTCCCACATTACGCTGGTCTGACTGCTGACATCATGTATATATAGTTCAGTCCCCTCGATGCGCTGGTCTGACCGCTGCCATCATGTATATAGAGTTCAATCCCCTCGCTACGCTGGTCTGACCTCTGCCATCATGTATATAGAGTTCAGTCCCCTCGCTACGCTGGTCTGACCGCTGTCATCATGTATATAGAGTTCAGTCCCCTCGCTACGCTGGTCTGACCGCTAACATCGTGTATATAGAGTTCAGTCCCCTCGATACGCTGGTCTGACCGCTGTCATCATGTATATATAGTTCAGTCCCCCTCGCTACGCTGGTCTGACCGCTAACATCGTGTATATAGAGTTCAGTTCCCTCGTTACGCTGGTCTGACCGCTGTCATCATGTATATAGAGTTCAGTCCCCATCGCTACGCTGGTCTGACCGCTAACATCATGTATATATAATTCAGTCCCCTCACTACGCTGGTCTGATCGCTGCCATCATATATAGAGAGTTCAGTCCCCTCGCTACGCTGGTCTGACCGCTGTCATCATGTATATAGAGTTCAGTCCCCCTCGCTACGCTGGTCTGACCGCAGCCATCATGTATATAGAGTTCAGTCCCCTCGCTACGCTGGTCTGACCGCTGCCATCATGTATATAGAGTTCAGCTCCCTCGCTACGCTGGTCTGACCGCTGCCATCATGTATATAGAGTTCAGCTCCCTCGCTACGCTGGTCTGACCGCTGCCATATGTATATAGAGTTCAGTCCCCTCGCTACGCTGGTCTGACCGCTGTCATCATGTATATAGAGTTCAGTCCCCTCGATACGCTGGTCTGACCGCTGCCATCATTTATATAGAGTTCAGTCCCCTCGTTACGCTGATCTGACCGCTGTCATCATGTATATAGAGTTCAGTCCCCTCGATACGCTGGTCTGACCGCTGTCATCATGTATATATAGTTCAGTCCCCTCACTACGCTGGTCTGACAGCTGCCATCATGTATATAGAGTTCCGTCCCCTCGTTACGCTGATCTGACCGCTGCCATCATGTATATAGAGTTCAGTCCCCTCACTACGCTGGTCAATCTGACCGCTGCCATCATGTATATATAGTTCAGTCCCCTCGCTACGCTGATCTGACCGCTGCTATCATGTATATAGAGTTCAGTCCCCTCACTACGCTGGTCTGACCGCTGCCATCATGTATATAGAGTTCACTCCCTTCGCTACCATCATGTATATAGAGTTCAGTCCCCTCACTACGCTGTCTGACCGCTGCCATCATGTGTATAGAGTTCAGTCCCCTCGCTACGCTGGTCTGACCGCTGCTATCATGTATATAGAGTTCAGTCCCCTCCCTACGCTTGTCTGACCGCTGCCATCATGTATATAGAGTTCAGTCCCCTCGCTACGCTGGTCTGACCGCTGCTATCGTGTATATAGAGTTCAGTCCCTTCGCTACGCTGGTCTGACCGTTTACACCATGTAAACAGAATTCAGTCCCCTCATTACGCCGGACTGACCGTCGCCATCTTGACAGAGTTCACCCCCTCGCTCCGCTGGTCTGACCGCTGCCATCATGTATATAGAGATCAGTTCCCTCGCTACGCTGGTCTGACAGCTGCCATCATGTATATAGAGTTCAGTTCCCTCGCTACGCTGGATTGATCGCTGCCATCATTCATATAGAGTTCAGTCCCCTCGCTACGGTGGTCTGACTGATAGCATCATGACAATGTTCACTCTCCTCGCAATGCTGGTTTGACAGATGCCACCACGACATAGTTCAGTCCCCTCGCTCTGCTGTTCTGACTGCTGCCAAAATGTATATACAGTTCTGCTCCCTCGCTACGCTGGACTGACCGATGCCATCATGACAGGGTTCAGTCCCCTCGCTACGCTGGTCTTACCGATGTCACCATGATATAGTTCAATCCCCTCGCTACGCCGGTCTGACTACTGCTATCATGTATTATAGTTTCGTAACATTTAATGTTTAAGTGTATTGTCAATTACAATTCATTCAGGCTTGATCCAGCCAATTTTCCTGGTTAAGATCTGTTTCTTAATAATTTATTTCACAGCATCTGAAGTTAAGGTCCTAATTCGAGATTGCATAATTTAGGCGAGTTTTGCGAGCTGATTTCACTCTGTGTCGCTATGACTGGTAGGGGCTCTCGCGCTGGTAACGTTGTTCATCTATCGTCATGTACATATACTAAGCGGGACTGTATAGTCCACGGAGAAACCTTGCGTTTGGTGTATGCCAAAATCCAATGTATAAAGTAAACATAATTATGACTTCGGTTCAAGGCACAATCCGTCGGTCTCGTTGCCGATTGTGCAATCTGTTCTACCATAAGAGGCTGATTCTATAACGAGAAAATTTACTACAAAACTTTTGTATCACTGTCTTCGTGCGATTTGGTTTTAAAGATGTTGGTGACTGGGGTTAAATTGGTCATTGTCGCATGCAAAAAGACACCCAGGATCTACCAAACGTGTAAAAAGACACCGATGGTTACCCCCCCCCCCCCACCCGTGGGAGAGATCCAGATAGCTGTAGTCCACCTGCATGGTTACAATACACCAAATACAAATTAGTAGAGTGATTTCCCCTGGGACCTCCAAGCTAGGATCAGCCTACAACAATCATGGCTGCCGAATGGTCAATGATACATGGATGAAAAGTTCACGAAAAAAAAGCACAAACTTGTTCCCGACGAGAAATGTCCAAATTAATATTTTATGTCCTCATTTCACAGCATTTCAGAGAAAAAAAATCAAGATTTAGTGTCTAATCGGCGACTATATATGAAACAATCGTGAAGGATGTTATAGTCAGGACCATCTAGTTTACGAATGCCCAGTAACGAGTCCATTAACCCTGACACCGGTCGTATCTGGTCGTCTTGTTACGATGTCTCCTGAATATCATCAGCTATGTTTTAAGAAAGATAACTCTAAAATTTTGTTTTATATATACTGCATTCACAAGATAGAAATAGCAGCAGCTTTCCGAGCGTCTTCATTAATTTAAAGTTTATACAAGATTCGTCTTATATACAAAATGTTAAAGCTGTAGTCCGAGTCGGGGAAAAGTTGTAGTTGGAGATTTCAATTTCGTTTATTTTCGTTAATATATACCCAAAAATGTTGATTTTTGATAAGTGTTAGGTCCTTCATATCACCAAAATAAAAACTCATCTCCAGAAATAATTATACATCCACGGATTTAACTGCAAGAATGCCAATTCAACCTGCGCGTCCCCCAGGTTGCCACATATGCAAACATCAAGTATATCTGCTATAAAACCATATAATACGACCACGAACAGTGGAATACGTCTCAACGGTATGGTGTCCCTATACTTCAAGCAACATCGAAAGGCTAGAGAAAGTTCAGGACCAAGCAGCTTGATTCGTATTCAACGACTGCCAGCGAAGCAACCCCACTGCAATGATAAATGAAAGTGTCAACGTGGGAATGAGTTGATTTTTTGCTCATCAATGAAAAGAATGCTAATGAAAAAGGAAAGTAAACTAGAGGTCACATCGAAAATCCATATGAAGTTTGGTGATGGTCAGATGAGAGATGTGGTCTGTGGTGTGCGCCAAAGGATTTAGTCATACAAAGAGTAAATTCCAAGATGGACGCTGGCGGCCATGTTTTTTCTACAAATGAAAAGAGTAAAATCCAAGATGGCTGCCGGAGTCATGTATTTCATCGAAAAATGTTCAAATTTGATAGCTCCTGTCTACATGTGATTCTAAACATGCCTGTACATTTTCAAATCAATTCTCCAATAAATTCAAGCTCCGATGGATTCAAATTTGAAATCCGAGATGGCTGCTGGATGCCTTGTTTTTCGTCGAAATTCGGAAAACCCTATAGGTCACCCTGAACTTGGCCTGGAGCTACATATGAAATTTGGCGAAGATCGGTTAAGGGATGCGGTCTGTTGGGCGTGCCGATGGAAATTGTTGACGCACGCACGCACGGACGCAGGCACACACGGACGACGGATGCCAACCAATGGCAATAGCTCAAACTTTACGTTGTGAAGTTGCGCTAACAACTCCAGTGGAAATCCCTGAAACAGAACAGGACCAATGCTAAAGTTTGCATTTTCCATAAGTGTATCACAAATTGAACAATCATCAGTGCTAGAGCCATCGAAATAAAAAAAACAGGGGGACACAACAACGGTAGCATGCAGGACACGCGAGTCAACCAGTACAAACACTCGTTTTTTGTTTTCCACCAACCATCAGAATGTGGAATAAGCTTCCAATATCCGTTCTCAAAGCAGCCACATTGTATCTTTCACGAGAAAGGCTTCGAAGGAGGTAGATGCATGGCATGAATTTCTACTCCGGCTAACGCCCGTAGAGATCATATTCCACCAGTACAAAATCTTGGAACTTTTTGAAGTTTTGACAGGGAACCTTATAAAGTCGAAAAAATAACGCAGGAAATATATTTCTTAGCTATTATGTGTTTCACTGTTGGTGAAGGCACTGTTGGTGAAGGTCCCAACTCGAACTTTCACGATTTAAATAAATATGTGAGCGATTTTGCTTTTCGTCGCTTACAAATGTGGAATTTCTCCTGGTTAATTAATTCATTGTTTATTGCGATATCAGCTCACAAATACCATGCAATTTTGAATTGGGACATTGATCTACAGTGAAGTACATTATTAAGGAACAAATAATGACTAAGAAATATATTCCCGGCGTTTGTTTTCGACTTTATAAGGTTCCCTGTCAAAACTTCAAAAAGTTCCTTGTAAGGTTTGTTACTATAGTCAGAGACGTGGCGACAGGGGGGTTTGTGGGTGTCTCACCCCCCCCCCAACTTTGGTCAAAATTTTCAACAGTTGGAAATTTCATACCTGCCAAAACATTAGTTGGAAATTTCACACCAACAATAGGTTGAAAATGTTCTTGTAGTTTGATTTTCAAACAATTTATTAGGGGAATTAATTGTTTTTGGACCAATATTTGCATATTTTCCTATTTTTGTTAAAAATTTTGGACTGAAATGGTCATCAGTTGAAAATTTTCTAACCTTAGGGTAGGTGACAGGTTGGAAATTTCCAACAATTGGAAAGCTTGTGTCCTGGTCCCTCCCCCGTGGCCAGTCAAAAACTGCTAGTTAATTTAAGAAAACAATATTTTCATACATTTGGTCAACATTTTCATTGGAACTTTTCCAACCTAAGTGAGGGTGTCAGGTTTGAAATTTCCAACTATAGGAAGTCTTGGAAATTTCATACCTGCCAAAACATTAGTTGGAAATTTCACACCAACAATAGGTTGAAAATGTTCTTGTAGTTTGATTTTCAAACAATTTATTGGGGGGAATTAATTGTATTTGGATCAATATTTGCACATTTTCCTATTTTTGGTCAAAATTTTTGACTGAAATGGTCAACAGTTGGAAATTTTCCAACCTTAGGGGGGGTAACAGGTTGGAAATTTCCAACACTTGGAAAGATTGTGTCCTGGTCCCTCCCCCGTGGCCAGTCAAAAACTGCTAGTTAATTAAAAAAAACAATATTGTTATACATTTGGTCAACATTGTCATTGGAATTGTCATCAGTTGAAAATTTTCCAACCTAAGTGTCAGGTTTGAAATTTCCAACTGTGGGAAGGCTTGAGGATAGTCTAGATGCTAGGATTTTGCGATTTTCTTGTACAGATTTCAAAATTTTCATTGTCCCTCCCTGTGGCCAATACAACACTGCTATTTTACTACATTTGGTCAAACTTGTGGACTGAAATGGTCATCAGTTGGAGAATGTTCCAATCTGAAGGGGAGTACGAGGATTGAAATTTCAAACACTATAGGAAAGCTTCAGTTGATGCCAGTCAATATGCTAGGATTAACGATTTTCTTGTAAAGTTTTCAAAATTTTCTCACACAGGGCCTAACAATTTAACCATTGTCAGCCCGGTGTGTCCTGGTCTATTGCCCGTAGCTGTGTGCATTTGTCAGGAGTTAGACCACTAGATGTTAGGATTTATGCAATTTTTCAGGTTAAAATATCTGAATGTTCTCATACCGGGAATATAGAACCATGGTTTATGAATATATAGGATATTAGGCCTGAGCACTGAGGTACAAGGGAGGGGTGCAAATGGAATTATGCAAAACTTGTGTTTGGTCTGATTCTGATTCGAGGGGGGGGGGGTGCAGTTGGAATTTCCCAAGGTGGACACCCCCAACGGAAACCCTCTAGCCATGTCCCTGTAGTGCATGGAATATGATCTCTGCGTTAGCCAGAGTAGAGATTCATGGCATGATCTACGAGGGAGGAATCGAAGTCGCAGAGGATAAAGAATGTGTCGAATACTTTTAAGCCTCCATGCAGTGATATATGTGTTTAACTTACGCTTCGTTGTGGGTTATACTGTCAGGCCCGTTCCAAACGACGGATTTTTGTCGACTCGAATCTAATTCCAGACCCACAATTGTATTAACTGCGTCAAAAATGCGACGTTTGAAACAATTAGATCCGTGTCAGACGCATCACAGACGAATCTCCGTCCAATTCAGACGAATCTTCGTCGGTGATGCGTCTGAAATCCGTCTTGGTTTCAAACGACGGATTTTTGACGACTCGAATCTAATACATGTGACGAGAAGAGCCGAAAGTTGCCGAAGAACGAATGCAAATGATATGATAATGATATGATAATGTTATAATAATGAGGGGGCTCCCCTTATCTGAGGAAATACCCACATGACGTCATTTGTCGCACGCTCTCTTTGTCACAAAGAAAGATATATCTATAAGCATTGCTTAGGTAACATTGTGCAAATTGTAATTATTTTGGTAGTTTGATTCCTCAACGAACATGGCATGTCACTGACTCACATCTTATAATGGATATAGTATCAATGTTTTAGAATAATCCATATATACCGGTGTAAGGGGTAGGGGTTGTAGCAACTGATTTATAATAATTCATATAGACCGATATTCCTTATTGTAAGGAATAGGGGTGGTATAGTCTCTGATGTATAATAATTAATATTTACCGGTATTACTAATTATAAGGGGCAGAGGTGGTACTACTGATTTATAATAATTCATATATACCGATACTACTTATTATGAGGGGTAAAGGGGTAGTAACCTCTTATTTATAATAATTCATATATTCCGGTATTACTTGTTATAAGGGGCAGAGTGGTAGTCTATGATTTATAATAATTTATATATACCGGTATTCCTTATTATAAGGGGTAGGGGTGGTAGCCTCAGATTTATAATAATTCATATAAACCGGTATTACTTATTATGATGGGTAGGGATGGTAGCCTATGATTTATAATAATTCATAGATACCGGTATTCCTTATTATAAAGGATATATTTGTGGTAGCCTATGATTTATAATATATAATTAATATATTCCGGTATTCCCCATTATAAGGGGTAGGGGTGGTACCACTGATCTTATTTATAATAATTCATATATACCGGCATTACTTATTATGAGGGGTATAGGGGTGGTAACCTCTTATTTATAATAATTCATATATTCCGGTATTCCTTATTATAAGGGTAGGGGTGGTAGTCTCTGATTTATAATAATTCTTGTATACCTGTATTTACATGCATGGTAAACACATATATGGCAATTGGTTGCACGATCTAACATTTATTTGTAGCGCCTATTATATAACTATATGTACTATATACATCCTCATATACATATGCACATATATTCGCGCTGCAATCGCGCATATATTTATACATAATTTATACTGTATTTTAGAATATATATGTATAACATACCGGTATATATAGGCCTCCATATCTACGCGTGACCATTTTGTGAAGGTAACATGGAGTGCACCTTTAAATAAATCGACCGATGTATTAGATTCGACGCGACAAAGATGCGTCCGTCTGAAACAAAATTGACCGCAGACGCATAACCGACGGATTTAATACAATTAGATTCGAGTCGACAAAAATCCGTCGTTTGGAACGGGCCTCACGGACATGGAATATCTACTATATATTTTGATACTTCCGTGTATAATCTATCCTTTATAGATTCGAAAACGGCTCTACCGATTGAGCCCAAACTTCCTATCTAAGGGTAAAAAGCCACTTGAAGTTCCTTCGCACCGCTTCTGAGAACGTCCGAGCACTCCTTCGCCCTTCAACTGCCACTGTAATGGGGATTGATGGGTTAATCGCGTGATAATTAATGAGCGTTTGTATATGAGGCGTCGCTATTAAAGAGCGTTTATCTACTTTAGTGAAATACGGCAAGTCTCGGAAACGGGATATCGAGACGAAATTTCGTACTTAGGGGTTCCAAGGGACGGGGGAGATTTTCGTCGGGTCAGTTTGTCCGCCCGATGTGACCTTGACCTTGAAACGGGTACCCATAAATGACCTTGGGCGATATCTTGGTAGTCAGCGGTGACATCGATGTGAAATTTGGTGATATGTATGGTCAACTCGGGACGGGAAATATTTTTGTCGGATTATTTTGTCCACCCAACATGACCTTGACATGGGTACCCGCAAATGACCTTGGGCGATATTTCGGTCATCATCGGTGGCAGCGACGTACGGGGTTACTTTGAAAAACAAAAATTAATGGATCGACCAAAGCCATGGGACCAATCCCGCCAGTGGCGGGCTAATCTGCTAGTATATTATATAGGAATCAGGGAGCTAAATGTGTTCTAGAGTCGGGGAGCGAGTACACCGTGGAATGCTAAAGGTGAAGGTAACTTAAGAATGACCTTCACCTGATGCATGCGACACGTTATTAAAGGATGACATCGCGTTTATTTGATTTGTACATCATATCTAAATAATTTATAAAACTGGTGAATGAATGGGGGAATGGATTTTTGTCATCGGGAAATTTATTTAACTAGCTGCTGTAGTTTTTTCCAGATCAAATTTGGCTGTGGGATAGCCCTGTCGTACACTTGGGGATTTATTTTAAAAAGTAAACACATGACCTATGATTTTTCTTGCATTTTCGTGATCAACTGGTGTCAATCTAGCTGGGTAAACATCACTGGTATGGCATGCAGGCTTCAATTTAGTGAATTTGGCCGAAACGTTAACACTGTCGCATATAGACTATTTTACAGATAACCATTTTGACTGTTGCATTGTGGGCCAGAAAGTATCCAAACAAAGCCATGTGCTTTACGGCCGCGTGCATTTACTATGGGGGATTTAGGGTGGGTCTATAAAACTAATTATAACTTTGGTATCGGTCATAGTTTACGCAAGAAATTTTAAACACATATCAGGGACATGTACCCCTTCTAGAATGTTCAAAAACATTTCCAGTTGCTTGTCGTATTTTAATTGATTTTATGCGATGAAATAATGCGAAAATTCAGAAAATTGCACTAATTTCTCAATATTTTGCGGTGTTAGTAAACGCCTGATAAAAGTCGTTCTATTGGAATTTTTTACACCAAATTTTCAGAGAATATGGAGTAAACACAGTACTATCGGAATATCGTCAAGAAGTTCTGTGCATTTGGTATTAATTAACCCTCAGACTGCCGAAGCTGCCGTCAATAAATTCACTTTTTTCGTGTTCGACGAAAATGAAACTTGTCTGTTTAAAGGTCCCATTTTCGTGTCGAATGGTGATAGAATCTCCATTTGTCAAGTTCATGGATAAATTACATCACACTTAATCGGCTTATGTCCGCGGCCATAAACCTGTGTTTTTATAACAATTTATTTGAGACAAACTGTTGCGCGCATACGTAGCAGACGGCGCTTATCAGTTGAAGTTAATAATCGCGTGAAGCCTGTGTAACAAATGTTCAAATACAACAGAAAAAAACTACGTAAAATAAATAACGTGACCAATGAGCATTCACAAAACAATATACATCAGTTTTGAAAACGATTATAAATGAAAACGCTCTTTATCGTGTACCGGCGCTTTTGCGCAAGAAGGTTTTTAATATTCTCAATATTTTGCGGTTTTAGTAAACGCTGATAAAAGTCGTTCTATTGGGAACTTTTACACCAAATTTTTAGAGAATATAGAGTAAACACAGTACTATCGGAATATCGCAAAGGAGTTCCGTGCATTTGGGATTAATTACCCCTCAGACTGCCGAAGCTGCCGTTAATAAATTCTCTCTTCGCACATCTGGCTTCGCATGCGTTTCACGAAAATGAAACTGTTTTATGAAAAACTTCATGTTTTAACTGACAACTGAAGCATGTGAGAGGGCGAGGTGATACTCTTTCATGTCTATTGTGACATGTTGAACCTAATCCATGCTAGGGTTTCTTCAAAAGTTGTCTGAAAATGCCGCCACTGCCTGCTATATATTCAATTCAATTCAATTATTTATTCACTCAAATCGTCAAATATGACACAATAGAGCTCGGTGGAATACAGTGCATATAATTTCTGTGCAAATTACAAAAGTGGTGCGCGTTGAAAATTACACATATTATAATAATACAGTTGATTGAGAACAGCCCATGGTTGTGCAAATGTCGGATTTTAATGTATTACGTATATAGTATGCCTCAGGAGTTTTTGAATAAAATCAGGACCCGTCTAATGAAAAGAGATAGGTTTTTCAAGGTTTTATGTCGTTTACCAGCGCATCCGCACACAATCCCGTCCAAATACAGATACGATAGGCGAGAATCGCATGCGTTTTGATATGTCGATGCCGTCTGGAGAGTTTGGCGGGACCAGCATCCCGTCTCGATTTGCTCAGTCTACCCTTGATGCTATAAAGTGGTAGCCGCGGGCGCTTATATATAGAGTTGTTTTTATGAGCCATCAGGCCCCCGCGGCAGCGGTCGCTGGCGCGACCTGACTGCCTCGATATCAATTTGAAAAAGGGGTGACGTTGCTTAACGCGCCTGCGGCGCTATTTTTTACTAAATAACGGGTATATTAGAGTTACATTTCTTTGAATTTTACAATCGAAACATAGTATAAGATATTCGCATGCGATGCTGAGTCACGCGGGACACGGCAAACTAAATCGCGCGCAAATTGGCTTGCGATTTTTCAGCATCCCACCCCATTTGGCATGCGATAGCGTTTGTACTAGGTGCGTTTACAGTTAAAAAGTTCACTTAATTTGATGGTATTTGGTCGACAATAATAATATTTGTGTATGTATTTGACTCGCAGGTCTTTTAAACACGGGCATTGCAATATTACGTCCCCTATATTTGTACCGCATAGAGTACATAGTCTATCGGAATAATCTGAGTTAATCCATGAACCAGATTCGATTGGTAAGTGGTGGTTGCGGGTACGAAATTTCAGAAGTATTTGGACGGTGTCGTTTTTCACGAAAGAGAGGAATTTCTCTTTGGTGAAGTCGTGTTTTATAATTCTGTAAAAGGCATACTTATTTGAATTACACATTGTACTTCTCCATTCTTGAATGAATTGGTCTTCCAGCCTACACTTGACCGACTTCTTAAATCTGTCGAGACTAGATAATGTGTGGTTGATCCATATACCCCCCATTCCCATATATGCGACTTGGTTTGGAGAACAAAATCACCGGGGTGAAGGAGAATATCTCTCGATCTTTTCGACCATCCCGGGCGCTTCGCACCCTTCTACTCTCATTCAACAAAATCACTTCGCTTCGTGCCCATCTACTACCCTTACAAAATCATAAATTGAAAATGCCTTCAAATCGCTGCATGTGCAGTTTTCGGTTGCAATAATGACCGACGTAACCCAGAAACGTGAGTATTATTTAATTTGATATGAATATTCGTACATGTACTATAAGTTTATTGATTTCCTACAAAAAACTTTAAAGTTTCGAGTAATTCGGAAGGTCATTTTATACCATATAAAACGGAACCAATAAAGAGCGTTTATGTTATCATTACATGACCGCAAATATGTCGTTTTCAATCTACATCGATGTGTTAAGATGGAGATGCACGTTTTGCACAAATACAGCAAAATATGGCAAGAGATTTCAACAAAGTATTTCTTTGGATCTATCTGGCGAAAAATCTTGAATTTCACATCTTCGCTGTATGTAGAATCTGAGCATTTATTAAGAGACAACAAAAACTCCAGGCATAACAACTTCGCTTTTTGGGTATTAACCGTTTTCTGTTGATCATCTGCCGACTGAATAACTGGAAATTTCTGTTTGTGTGCCAACTCGGCTAGCTGCACTTTCTCATCTTTTTTCGTCTAGTTGATGGAACACCACGGTCGTTTAGGGAGGTTTTTAGTTCGCTGTCTGTATGTTAAACAATCCTTAAATAACCTCGGTATGTCTCACATATGGCTCTACCATAATATTAAAACTAAGTGCTGGTTTCGCGAAACAACGCGTTTAAAAATCAAGGATTCATATATTCAAACTTGGCGGACCACTATAAACTCGTCGACAAAATACCAATTTTATCGGCTAATTAAAACAGAATTTGAACCCGAAAAATACATTGCGAAATTGACAACAAACGAGGCATTAACTCTTATTAAATTTCGTACCCGAAATCATCGACTCGCGATAGAAACTTCTTCATGGAGAAATTTCCCAACAGATACAAAGTGCACATTATGTGGAAAATTTACCGGAAACGAATACCATACTTTGTTAGTGTGCGAAAGTATAAATAATGCCCGATCTAAATTTGTTGCGAAATTTTATTATACTCATCCAGATGAACGAAACTTGCACTTCTCATGCAAAATAATAACAAAAAGGTCATGCACAATGTCTATCGTCTCGTAAAAGAGATAAATAACCTTACCGAAAAGCTAAACTGAATTGAACGATTGTAACTCACTACCCCCCCCCCCCCCGTCACACCCCATGTATGGGGAAACCTGTTGTACTGCAGGCAATGGCAAGCCTGTGGAGATGAACACCGACCGCAAAGCGGTTGCTTTTACCCCCATAATATCCTGTATTATATGTGTTGAAAGTATAAGCCAGGAATATCGAGTCCACCCCACCCGGTATTAGTTGTGGAGTCGTACACCCCCCCCCCAATCTACCCGTGACAAACACCTGATATGGGTCGATGCATGCACTATGTTTCTGTATACATAAATATAAAATATAATACGTGTCTATGCCATGTATGTCCGTATATATACTCAGAGTTTACACTTATTCTCGATGATTATCGATATATTATTTTAACCGAAATACAAAGCCACATACATGGCTGAAGAAAAGAATCATACCCATAGCATTATCCTTTCTACATCATACATGGTTGTAAAACGCAAATCCTAATTCTCAAATATATAATAATCGTATATAAAGCTCACCTATGTACATGTAATAATCCGAGTAATTTATCCAGAATGCAAAATCAACGGAAATCAACAGAACAAACTTGCATCGCACTCATCCATCCCGCATCGACGATTGACCCATATTTAGCGCACGTGTGAATTTAATATCACGTGACAAATCATAACGGGATCGCTATAACCTGTACGACGTCCTGGCGTATGCACGCACACCACATTTATACGTGATCGCAGAAAGCATGCGAGAAACCCCTCTCTGAGGATATACAGGCATTGTTTGATATTTTTTCGCCAACATACGATGCGACGGAACCAGTCCGCCTTTAAAGGTACTCAACCCGACAAAAGTCCTCTCAATTACTATTTCAATGGCTTCGGGGGTCAAAAATATTTGATTCGAGTCGAGGAAGTCACCCATCAAAGCTCAGATTTGTTAGATATCGATTTTAGAAATCTATTATTTTTCATTATCGGGAATACTATCTGGCCCAGAACTCAGTCAAAATTGCGTTAAAATTAAAACTTGATTTTAGAGTTATTCATCCTTGTCTGTTTGAATAGATTTGGAGTACACATCCAGAGCAGATTACGGCAGTTATTAGTACTCATCTCGAGAACATAACAAATTTGAAAAATCAATATCTAATAACTCTGAGCTTTGTTTGATGGGTTTCTCGACTCGAATCAAATATTTTTTACCCCCAAAGCCAAAGAAATAGTAATATAGGACCCTCTGATCGGATTGTTGTTGTTGGAATATGTTGAGATGGGGACCCTCTTTACGGGTTGAGTACCTTTAAATGTATACGAACAGTATTTAATTGAATCAATTACATTTCTTTACTATTACTATATATATATTGTGCATGCGGTCTTGGACTATATACGAAAATCATTATGTGAATCAACGATCGACCCCTTACGAATTGCATATCGCACATGAACACGCTATACTAACCGATAAGTATATACATATATCAAATAATATTTTTAGCCAGAGAGTTTTAATGGCATATCATTATAAGAAATATATATATTGCTCTCACTTCCAAGAACTGGGACAGAAATTCTACTACATTGTATTTCTAGAACACTATGAATACTGATTGAAGACAGGTCTGTTGAACTAAATATTTGTTCCACATGACTATATTTTAGGGATTATCTGACTTAGCCATTTTCTAAGAAGGGCCTATTAAACCGACTCCGTCGCATCGTATAGGGCGAATACATGATAATAAATGCCGATGTTAATGGCGAGAATTGATTGTGTTTCTTGTATATATGTAATGTGCTTGATCACTTGTAAATAATAATTTCACATGTAAACTTATTCATATATTTTATCTCAAATACTGTATGTATATGTACGGTTTTTTATTGAGATTAAACAAATTCAAAAAAAATTCAACTGGCCATGCTTCTATTTTATATACCCCACAAAACTTCCGTTAGATGTTCTCACTTGTGTTTCAACAATTCACCGAAAGTGACGACGTGTCATGTACCGGTATACTAAACATGTGTGATATACGGCATGAATTTGGCAAAGTATGACTTGTGTTCACTGCGTGCTCACCAAAGAATCACAATAGACTGTAACAACACCCGTGATGTTTTACTTCAACTTTCAAAAGAGGAAGTTTGAACACATTTTGTATTGTTTTGTTTTTTTTAGCCTAGAACAAAATCCAATGATTGCGTCCATTAAAAACCCTCTTGCGCAAAAGCGCCGGTACACGATAAAGAGCGTTTTCATTTATAATCGTTTTCACTCGTTTTCAAAACTGATGTATATTGTTTTGTGAATGCTCATTGGTCACGCTATTTATTTTACGTATTTTTTTCCCCGTTGTATTTGAACATTTGTTACACAGGCTTCACGATTAATAACTTCAACTGATAAGTGCCGACTGTTGCGTATGCGCGCAACAGTTTGTCTCAAATAAATTGTTATAAAAACACAGGTTTATGGCCGCGGACATAACCCGATTAAGTGTAATGTAATTAATCCATGAACTTGACAAATGGAGATTCTATCACCATTCGACACGGAAATGGGACCTTTTAACAGACAAGTTTCATTTTCGTCGAACACGAAAAAGCTAATTTATTGACGGCAGCTTCAGCAGTCTGAGGGTTAATTAATACCAAATGCACAGAACTCCTTTATGATATTCCGATAGTACTGTGTTTACTCTATATTCTCTGAAAATTTGGTGTAAAAATTCCCAATAGAACGACTTTTATCAGGCGTTTACTAAAACCGCAAAATATTGAGAAATTAGTGCAATTTTCTGAATTTTCGCATTATTTCATCGCATAAAATCAATTAAAATACGACAAGCAACTGGCAATGTTTTTTAACATTCTAGAAGGGATACATGTCCCTGATATGTGTTTAAAATTTCTCGCGTAAACTATGACAGATACCAAAGTTATAATTAGTTTTATAGACCCACCCTAAATCCCCCATAGTAAATGCACGCGACCGTAAAGCACGTGGCTTTGTTTGGATACTTTCTGGCCCACAATGCATCATTCTCGCTATCTGTAAAATGGTCTATGGGAAACCATTTAGTTCAGTGATTCCATTTGGGAATGATAGCAGACAAAATTCTCATTGATACGCGACACCGCGCACTGGATAAGTCGGCGAGTTATTGTCTGGCTGTATCGGCAGCGATGCATTAACTGTCCTATTTATAGAAAATCAATACTTTTGGGTTTCTCGCATTCTGATTGGTCAATGTCGAGTATAAAAGATATATGTTTTTGGAATTTGTCAGAAGTAGTTGCAGAAATCCTCCCGGGTCCTGTCCCAAACTCCAATAAATAAAATTTGTCAGAAGTCTTCGGACTTCTCACCTGTCAAGATCAAGAGCTGAAATGAAGAGTCATCCCTCGGTGAAAATGATCATGGAGCAGTAGCACACGGTCAGCCAAATGCATTGGTAGCCCTTACTATCGCCTAGCAGAAGACTGAAAAGTGGTCGGAGGTGTCTTTTATAAGAAAGACCAGTGGTAGGCTGTCGATATATTTGGGAATACCAGGTATTTGGTGACCAATGTGTGCTTCCGTGACGTTTTCATTTGGGTTATGCAGATCGAAGATTTACGAGAATCAGTGAGCATCCATTTCTCATTTTGGCATCCCTCGGAATGGTTGGCTGTGTATAACGTCTTTGGACGCCTTCTCTTTCTCAAATTGTCACACAATGATTGGTCTGCCTATATTTAATGGAAATCCTGATTGTCAACCAGTGGAAGAATCAATTCATTAGGAGGTCATACGCAGAGACTGGTGACATGTTGGGTAGACCTAGAAATTGACGACCAAATATTGTGTGTACCTTGAACGATTCTCATTTGGTATCCTCTCTTGGTAATTTAAATTTAATTGGCGCTCTTTTATGGGCGACCTCTCAGTTGGACTCCTTCATACATTAGCAATTGTGGCTTGCTAATTTTTAATAGCTATTTGGTCCCCGATCGTCACACCAACTTTGGACTGATGTGGGCAGCCACCGATAAGCAGACGATAGGGATGAGAAGAGGTATCCCTCAGAGAATTCACGGTCAGCCAAATAGGGATGAGAAGAGGTATCCCTCAGTGAATTCACGGTCAGCCAAATACACTGGTAACCCTTTCTATCGCTTGCGGTATATTGGGAATCCCAGGCATTATTTTGGTGACCAATGTGAACACCCGTTGGCGCATCTCAATGTGGCGTAAATTGAACCATAAAACAGATTCTTCTTCTTCTTCTGACAAGGTGCATTTACCGCAATTTTGCGTATTATCGCACCGTACTCGGAGTCGGAAGTGCACATATTTACAGTGAAGTAGTTATTTACATGTTGTTTTGGTCTCTATGCTTTCGGATGTTTCATTTTTGGAGTGGAGCAGAATGAGAGCATGGTCTTGAAGAGCTTCTCGTCTCTGGTGGTGCGTTGCTCCACTTCCACAGCATTCCAAAACTTTATTGTCCGAGGGAAGTATGAAAATTTGTAGGCATCTACCCCCGCAAACGTTAGATGGTACTTTTGCTGGTGGCCTCTCGTGTTGGCTGTTGTCTTTCTGATGTAATTGTCTACTGGAATAATTCATTCACTGAGATTGATCATGCTTGTTTTCGTATCAGTCTGCCATGATTTCTGTTAGAGAATAATTGTTTACGTTGAATGAATGCATGAATGCTTTAATGAACTCAATCGTGAGTTAACACGCATTATATAGAGTTGACAAACATATTTACACTATTTACATATAATATAATACATTATCACCATCATCGTCACCATTATCATCACCATTATTATTATTATCATCATCATCATCTTCATCGTCGTCATCGCCATCACCATCAACAACAACAACAACAACACCATCATTAACAATAACAGCACTGGTCATATACATCATATTAATTATCATCATCGTTATTTCGCATCGACGACTCACTACTATTCGATCTTACTCAGTCCTATCTTAGTCACAATGCCTAAGCCTTTCTGGATTTCTGGATTGTGGGACGCTAATAGTATGTAGAATTTCCATCTAGCAGGTTCCTCCCAGAACCATCGTGGTATATATTTCTGCCTGGCCCCAACTAAGATTGTGCAAACGGATATGATATGGTATTCGTCATTTGCGTCTGTCTGCCCACATAACGTACAGTTTTTACCACGCTTGCTTGCTTTTCCCCACCTGCTAGTTTCGACTCCTAGTCTATGATTGGCTGTCCTCAATCTCATAATGTTGTGTGACAAATCGCGAGGTAAATTCGTAAAATACGTCTCAAAACCAAATTCCTTTTTAAAGTTCCGATAGAATCGACCGCGTGATGAACTATCGATGTCCACCCACCATTTTTGGATAAATTGGTCTTTAAACCTATTCTCAATATATCTAATATCAAAACCGGAAATACATTGTGCCATGTACATTGTACATACGTGGTTTTGTCCAGAAGAGTCGATTAACCCCTTAATGCACGAAATCCACGTTACTCGCTTATTAGTTTTCGCAGAATCTTTGAGGTGCAATAACAAATGATACAGCTTTTGCACAACTTGGGAGCATTTGCCATCAAGAATTCGCCTCCAGTAGTTCAGCATACGCATTTTACATTTAATGCTCAGGGGATATCTACCAATTTCACCATAGACCATGTATGTGGGGGTACTTCTTTTCATCCTCAGAACCTGCTTATAAAATCCCAGGACTAGACTGTCTAACTCATACAATTGTTCCATTGCCCAAACCTCGCTACAGTACGTAGTAATTGGTTCCAATGAATATTAAAATGTACCGAAAACAAACTGCTAATGGGCGCCAGACTTTCATAAACACAATTTAAGTAATGGTGTTCGTGTCGATCACAAACCATGTGTACCCTTCAGCACATGTTCAAACCCTGTGTACCCTTCAGCACTTTTTTTGGTGAGAGTGACCCCTTCAGCCTTATGCCCGACCCTAAAATCTTCAAATCCAAACTGACTGCAGATATAATCCAGTCACTGATCGCGAGGCGTAAGCGATGCAAACTTCTCTAAACCACCTACGTTGTAAATAGTTTTCACACTGTAAATATTCACTTCACTATAAACCGGAAGGTACACAAACATTTTGTAAATATAATGCCAATCGGCGATGCTGAGTATAATACAGGTTCAGAGATTCTTATAGCAAAATAAAAAAAACTAACAAACAAATAAACAACACAAACAAATAAAAAAAAACCTGATGGTGCGGGATGGTGCATCAAATTAAAATTTTATGTGACTCGTTAACATCTCTAGATAACAGTAACATCTGCGATTGACACAGAAAGAGTCATCTGTTTATACCACTCATGAATGTCCCCCAGGCGGCTTATTGTAGTCAGTAATTGACAGCAAGCTGTTGTCTGAAGAAAGAAGAAGAAGCTGAAGAAATAATAAGTTATGCTTGTCAAATTAGTCCGGGCATCTTTAACAGTCATTCAGGGGGCTGATTCCGGGAATCGTCAAAGATTCGTTCCACCGACTCATGTACCGATCTGCTCTTTCGAATTCTCAACTTTCTACGGCTGCGCAGTCGGAGTGTTTACAAAATTATTTCCCGCCTCATCTTTGTCGATTTCACATTGATTGAGTAACAAATACAGCAAACAGTTTTTAAAAGTTGAAAATGTCAGATTTATCTAGCGGTGCTATCGAGGTAATCATCAGTACTGATATTGATTATCTTGTACTGTTTCAAATTGTTTCGTGTCTGTATTTTTAGACACAATTTCCAGCAATTTCACAAAGTAATTAGTTTTCATTTTCGCTTTCAAAAAATATAACTACAGGAGCTTGTAACGCGCTCCGGTGCCCCCAAGCTTGTAACGCGCTCCGGTGCCCCCAAGCTTGTAGCGCGCTCCGGTGCCCCCACACGCACTTCCAGTATAAGTTGTTCCCGGTAAACGTCATGCAGTATATGAGAGACAAGTGGACATATTATAAGAATTTCCGCCTTTTAATAATATGAAAAAATATCTTGTGGGGGGGGGGGGGGGGGGGTGGGGCCCGGGGGGTGGAGGAGTGAACGAAACGAGCACAGGTCCCATTGAAGGGTGAATTCAGCTATAAATTCTGATCTTGAACCGGCTGTTTTTTTTTTCGATATAAAACAAGAAACGCCAATTTTCGCATAAAATTTCATCACTCTGTTACACAGTTTCTTTCATAGAAATAAAAAATGTTGCTTATTTTGTGACAAAGTGTTGCAATTTATTGACCCAGCGATTTCGGTTTTGTGTGAAAACTTACTACGATTGGAGGTGAATGTAAATATCCTGGGGACTATTTTTTGTGAAAACATGAACTAAATCACTTGTAAAGCAAAAATATACCCCATCGAAGACACTCCTGTACCCCGCTGCTAAACAGAAAGGAGCATTAGAATGGTGAACATAACCTCACAGTCCTAGGAATCACTGTCCATATAATATTAAATTTGATTAAAATATAACAAATAGATCTAGATACATTACCTCTTCTCAGGCCTCAGCCTAGGGGTCCAGAACAGGGAGACTTGAAGTCTCCCTCCAGGAAATTTAGGGAGACTTCAGGAAATTTAGGGAGACTTCAGGGTGGGTAGACTACCAAAAATTGACAATTTTCAAATATCGCTTTATTTTATAACATCTGACAATAAAAAATTTAAAAAGATAAAATAACAAATAAAACTAAAAAAATTTGACTTTATCTGAAATTAGCTTAATTAATTGTTATTATACATTTAAAAATTTTGGAAATGTTTTGTGTAGCTATCATTTAATTATATTTAAGCAAGACAATTATCAAGTTACAGTAATAGTTACTTTTTTAACTAAATGAAAGTAGTATTATTTCCTAGACTGCAGCTTGGAAGATACGTTTGTACAGTCTGAATCATGATGCATGTAACTTTTTAAGTTTAATTTGGTCACGGCTGTAATGTGGGTGTCCGCTAAAATAAACAATAAGGACTAACTAACAAAGGAGTTGCAAAAGCTTTTATTAATTAATGGCCTCCCTTAATTAATGCCAACATCACTGGTATAATCCGATTAAAGCAATAAACTTGACATTATTTTATTTACGGAAGTCGGTCTCTTCAAAAAGTCCGACGCGATCTCTTCAAAAAGTCCGACGCGTTACCGAAACGAACTTCCGAAGCGCCTGGTACATACTAGTACTCTGATAATGTCGTAATTGTTTTATATCTGAAAAGCGGGACGGCGGTCTTTTAAGTTAATTAAAACATTTATTTGTGACACTCAAGATGGTCAGTAACAACACAGATGCGAACATCTCATCGTGTTTTCAGCGTGTCAAAACATTCGTGATTAACATTCATTACCGCAAAGGGAACAAAGGCGACGGAATAACAACACAAAACAATAGGTCATATTTTATTTTTTTATTTTAAACACTTGGGTCTTTGGCTCTGCATCGTCTGTTTCTTTTTGGGATGGCCGCCACAATTCACAATCCAGACATGTCCGGAAAAAAAACTAGAAAAGAAAAAAAAAAAAAAAATCCCCCTAAAATTGAAGGCGACTTCGATTTCGCCTTAGAGCGACGATAGGGCGAATTCAGCGACAGTAAGGCGACAATCTCGCCCGAGTCGCCTTGTGAGCTGAGGCCTGCCTCTTCTATACAGATAACAGGTGCAGTTAGGCAACTTCAGATTTTGTTATAATGTAAACAAATCATCTCATTAGCTAGAGACCACCCCCTGTGCTCTATCACTAAAACGAACAATTGGATTTTTCGTTCGAAAAAATTGCATTTATCTCCCCACAATTGACATGTGACAATTAAGTTAATAGTTCTTAATGCGCTCGTTGGGTCGTATCAACTCTACCTGGTCTGATTTGTACATAAATCGTGATTTTCCATCCAAATATCAGCATAAATTCACATTTATGGAACTCGTGAAAATCATTTTTTGCTGACGCGGTAGTGTCTCTATTCAGTTCCTTATTACAATTACTTATTTAAAATTTGCAGCCAATCCCAGTACAAGTTATCTCCCATTGCCGCTCTTGGGATGCGGAGCAAAACGGGAGCTTGGAATATAAAATTTGCTTTCACATCTCAAGTTATCAACCACCCCTAGGGCCCTACTTGAAAATATATAGATATATTAGTTTGAGATGATCATTTCTACATTTCTCTAGTAATGAGAATGAGTTAAAATGTGCACTTAGTAGTTTAGAGCAGGGCCAGTTTTACCACACCCGACGTCTGTTTACTCACATCCGTAATCCCTTTTATTCGGATTATCACCGGGTGCGAATAAGTAATTTGCTATTTAGAGAATGGACATGTGTTTCCCAAATCGTAAAGAATTCCACCGAGTTTGCACCTGAAAGAATATTCGAGTAACTAACAGCTATTTTCTCGTAAGTTGGCAAAGATACTAACAATCTGAATACACCATCGTTTCAAGAAAAAAATACGGAATATGATGATATAAACTCAGAAGTCGCGAATGTTTGTGTGACATAAAAATGTGTACTCTGTATTTTCTTGCAAATCATCTGCCAATGAAAATGCACTATACAAAATTTTTACTTGCCAAACTGGTATATATATTAATATAATAACTAACTATAATATATTGATTTAATATTATTAAATAATATTTTATTCAACTAACAGTGATTCCTAGGGACTGTGATAACCTCAAGAATTTGAACTCACACACCACTATCTGGTTGTGAGCGATACCGATAACTATTTGTTTATAACTGTATTTAGTAGAGAGTGGGCGGTAAGCTAAAGTGGTGCGAGTTGTCCTCGATCGGTTAATCTCGGGATAGAGATTGGTCGGTAAGCTAAAGTGGTGAGTTGTCCTCGCTTGGTTAATCGTGGTCATTCGGTGCTATTTCTATCACAGACTTTCTTTGAACCAATCAAAACATCCGATAATAATTGCCCCCCCCCCCCCCGGAATAGCTCAATGACATAATTTCTAAAAGGAGAACCGAACACGTGGTTATTTGGTGCTGCGCGCGGGTATTTAGTATTGGACACGAAGTGACAATATTACATGGGGGGATATATGTAATAGGTATTTTATATGTCTCGCAAATTAGATCTGATCTGAACCTCTTACTAGTACGATATAAAGATATACTAGTCCATCACTATTCAAGTGTTTAAAAAATTAGACTTCAGTGGGGAAAAAACCTGCGGCCCCCCATTTGTAAATGTAAATGCATATTGTTATGAATGTTCAATTTGTTTTGAAAAAAAGAATACTTACCAAATACTCACCTTACTCTATCTTCCAAGTGTTGCAGTTTCTGCTGATAAGTGTAGTACATGTACAGTACTGGTACAATTGTATTAATAATAGGACGAGCTATGGTGGATTTTAAATGAGTTATTTCAATAGATTTGGGGAAATTTTAGAGCTGGGACGGTTATGCGGTTAACCACCAACTATGGCCGTGACCGGTCACGGATTTGCCGTGGTCGGTTAACCGTAACATCACTATTATAGTGTATGATCACTGTGATGGTCAGCTAAAACTGGCTATAAGAGGGTTAATCTGTCTCCGTCAATTAAAATGAATCCGAGATTGACGGAACAACATCAAACGCGGTGTATACGTTTTTTATACGTTTTAGCATTCGGCAAACCTCGTCAGATTCCGTCACCGTTTGCCCCCAGAGGTCACAGGTTCAGAATGCCGTTTTATTAGAAATACAACTGCCTTGTCAGTGCTGTTAAATAATTACACTCACTGGCTTTTGTTAAACATGCAATTAGTCGCCATTGTAACATCCTCTATGTAGACAATGGATCACGAATAAAGCGCCGGGCTTATTGTTTTCATAATCCGATTAAATCTGAACATTGATATAAACTATAGTCAGACTATAGATAACCCACACTGCCGCTTACATAATAACCAGGGCATTCATGACTCCAAGCATACACTTTGGGAACAAGACGGCTGTCAGTCAAGACTACTTACATAATAGTGTCATTTTAACATGGGAATGTTGTCCAATAAAACTACAAGACTTAAAGTGTTATTATAATATTTTAATATTCACATTTAATTGAAAAAATTCCCAAATAATCGGCGTTAGATCGGCTTTCATCAGTTTTACTGTCCCGATTTCTTAGGATTTTTGGTTTGCAAAGGGCCATATCCGAGTTTAAGCCCACTTGGATTTTTGAGCTCAAATAAAACAAAGGCCCCCTGGGCCTAAACGCGGGTCAGTACGGTAATTAGATATGTGATTATGTGTGTCATGGGTGACAACTTCTTTGTATAATGGGCAGGAGCCGTTCTCAAACTTACTATGTCAGTGAGCATCACAATCATCGCCGTTCTGCATACTGGGCTTACCCACCCATAATAGTACCTATAATATGTGGTTAACCGGTTAATCGCGGTTTTTTGCCGTTCATAACCGGTCACGAAAAACCCATAACCGTCCCAGCTCTAGGAAATTTCCACCCTGTATGTTTATTCCGCCCTGTATGTTTATTAAAAAATTGAGAATATTCCGCCCTGTATGTTTATTCCGCCCTGTACAGGGGGGA
Organism: Siphonodentalium dalli; assembly: GCA_032622095.1. Classification (NCBI taxonomy): domain Eukaryota; kingdom Metazoa; phylum Mollusca; class Scaphopoda; order Gadilida; family Siphonodentaliidae; genus Siphonodentalium; species Siphonodentalium dalli. The sequence continues at coordinate 290,444,046 of CP136064.1, forward strand.
GGGGGGGCCGAATTTTTTTTACGAGACGTGAGGTAGGGGGGGGGGGGGGGGGTGGGTGGGTACCCGAGGCCGGAAACAGTTTTTGACCACTTTTTTTGCATTTTTTTTTCATTGACATATTTTCAACTGTTTTAAACATATTTGTTTATATGTTGTGGCTTGTTGCAATATGAGAAGCACTAATACATTCAATATCGATATAATTACCCCCATAAGTTGATGATATAAAATGGAAAAATAGTGAATATTGTGGGGGTGGGTCCCAAAATTTTCATTGATTTTTTTTTATTGGGTCTGTTTCAGCTTGCTTGGCAGTTTTTATATTGAAAATTGTCTAGTTCACGGTGTATTTCAATAAAAAAATACTTCAGATAGCTCTAGGGTAGGGTGAACTTAATGCAGCCTGACAATATCAGCTAACAACTCATGACAGAATATTACAATAATTCTTATACTTCATGAGTCTCTTTACTCATACAGTTAGCTGATGCATGAGTGTAATGTACAGCCCTCATAATTGGCTACGGCAATCAGCAATGCCGAAGCCATTAGCTGAAGCAAACTGTCCCCATATCAATGGTTGCTGTAACATTTGCCGAAGCCAACAAATTTCAATTATGAGGGTTGAATGTATGAAATAATGTATCAGAATAATGTATAGTTAATAATATATAGTAGACACAGGTAGACATATAATAGTAAATCAAGAGTACAGCCGGTATACTGTAAACAGAAGACCAAATTGGAGTTATCTTCCCTACACCAACACAATGACGTTACGCTTACTGTGACCTCGTCTCCACGGTCACGTCACTAAAGTGCACATCCGTGTATATGGATTTCGCACTAAATTGACCATCCGCATTCAAACTCAGGTTAAACATTATTTTAGGCCTAGCCAATCCTAAGTCGTAATGCGAGGTCGGGTCGGTGGTCATGCAGGCATACATAAAAGCTAATTCGTACACTGGTTCATATGCACATTTTCCTTTTTGGTATTACTATAGGCTCTAGGCCTACTAGTTGATGCTGGTTGATGTCTGAAATTTTTTTAATTTTGTGTAATTGTTTATTCTATTATAGGTCCTAACACTGGCCCTAGTTATTTTTTGTTGTCATTCCAGGGGATTCAACATATTTTTCATCTACTCACACAGATGAATAGGCTGGGTTATAAATTTACCAATATAATCACATCATATTCTACCTTTGTTCGATTGCTCAGAGTTCAATTTTGCACATGTTTGTAACAGGAAGTCAGCTGAGGAAGTAACATTTAATTTGGTCTTTCAAAGAAGGGACCAATATAGAGCGGTTGGTCGTTACAGAGGGACCAATATAAAGTTTTGGGGGGTGGGTGTCTAAAATTTTATGAAAAAAAAATGCAAGAAAGGGTGGGTGTAAAAAAATGGCAATGTTAAAAAAACACCCCAACGTCTCGCAACTTTTTTACGCCCCCCCCCCCCCCCTGCCCTGTATGTTTATTAGGCACTCAAGAGTAGGGTATTGGTCGATCCAGGAAAGCAAACAGAACTAGCATTTACCAAAGCGGTTTCATCATCTGTGCCAAAGGCTGAAGCATATAAACTGTCGCTCTGTGGACTGTGATACATGTATATGGCATGATCCCATTTCCAAGTTGAGCTAGTGTCATTGATAGGGGTGGGAGGTATGCCCAGTGTCACGATACGTATCGCGGTATGCGGTTCGCGATACAATACGTATCTAGATACGATACCCTAGTATTTCTGGATGCAGCCCTTCATATGGAATTCATGAATTGGTTGAAAAAAAACATATATTCAATCATAGTCATTATTTAATAGTTCATTAATTTGATTAATCCTTCAATACCAGCTACTTCAGTTCATTGGAATGTTTTATTTAAGGCCAAGGTCGTATGGGATTACACGACTTTCAAGTACAAAAACATACCACGTTTGTTGTTTAATTAATTTAAATACAGTCCAGTGGGAGTAATCCAAAAATACCACATCGGAAGTTCGGAACGCTGTCTGTATTGACGCGGTTTACTACGAGTCTTGCGATGAGACACGTTTATGTCAATTGGGTATCGGTGACTGTTAACGGGAATGATTTAATTCTCTAATATGCAGTTCAAGTCCGATGAACGACAAATGATTAGCACGACTTACATTTTGAGCCTTTTTGTGACATAATTTCTATGAACGAACTCTTCTGTGTGCCAACGGTGACAATGGTATATCAATCTTGACACAAAAACAACGCCCACACGCATGACCGACGAACAGGTGGCTGACCTATTTAATCGGCGCTTTGAAGTAGAACGACTTGATCATGCTTCTTTGCGTGCCGTTGTATTTAATTCTTATTTTCCGGCGTGAATATAGCAATTTTAAAGAATGAATAATAGATAAACAAAATTGTGTATCGCGATTTTTTGGCTATGGAAACGGTGCGTGTATCGTAGAACTCTGATTCGCGATGCACCGGTGATATCTTGCACCCCTAGTCATTGACACTTTCGTTTTGCAGTCTGTTGTTAGTGGCCAGTCTTACGACAATAGCATAATATATGTTAGCCCGTTGACTACATGACTATTTCTCTTTTTTGCAGGCTATTGTCAGCGGCCAGTCCTATGACAACCCTATTCTGCAGGTCCTTGTAAGTACAGAATATTGTTCAGACTTTCATTTTTGAGGCGCGCGATCACTCTTGCGCACCATCGCGCGCCTGAAATTGAACACCAGCGAGCGATCGATTGCGCACCTAGGCCAAATACAGCGAGCGAAGTTGGCCGAACCTGATAACGATATTTTCAGTGTCTACCCAGACGAGATTGGTTAATAATGTGTCCCATTTTCCGTTATTATCATATTAACCGCGTTGTGAGATTGCCTGTGTGATGTGTCGCGAGATCAAAGGTGCCGCGACATAGTTACCAATTCCACAACTTTCCATTCACAGTGCGGTGTCAATCAACCCGCCCGACGTTTGATCACCGACACCAGTAAATTATTTTAGGTCACACGGTGTCGAATGCACAATCTGTCTGAATGATTCGAAGCTAAAAATACATTTGAATGATTTCTATGTATGGCTTGTGACGTCACATAAAATTCCTGGAAAATCAAAGTGAGACCACGTGGCCGGGAGATGTTGATATTATTCTGTCAGCATGGAATCGGAGTATTAAATTGATTCTTTATAGAGATGGGCGGTTGTGAAAATTTGCCTCGGTTTCGGTTTCGGTTGTGGAAAAAGAGTTGAGTTTCGGTTTCGGTTTCGGTTTTTATTAATAAAAATGACTAATATGAACAAAATCTAATTATGCTTCATCATATTACAAAGAAAACACACCAATTTTATCACCATAACTTGTGAGGTACATGTCCTTTTATAATTGTAAATTATGTATCATATTGTTACTATTATATGTATATTGTTAATGTCCATGTCGAGTGGCAGTGCTAGAATGCAAGTGAGTCTGTGTATTGTGTATGACTGCAATTCAGCATCATATGATCATATAAAGTGTGAAATAATATAATGATCATTTATTTTGGCATAAAACTAATGTGTGTGACTAGATATATGTGTATAGTTATGATTTGAAAAATAAAATTTGAAATAAACAAAATGAAAATAAAACATGACTAGAATATCTCAATCACATTATCTGGCTATATACCATATTTAGGGAACATAATACTGTCCACACTATACATGCATCCAATACAAGTCACCTGAATGAGTGCTATTTCTCAACAGTTTACCGACAAACGTTATAATTCATTCCGGCTCCGATTCCGGCATAACATTTTTAATCAATGGCGCACAAATATATTTGACGATTTAACATCCAAACAGTGATAAAAATTAATAGGGAATGCGGGGTAACAATCATTGATACCTTTTGATATCGTATCCTCATTATCAAATTCACCTTTCAGAGTATTTGTACGGCCTTAATGATTAAAAAAACATGAGAAATGACTTGTGATGTGTTTACTACGGCGAAAATAGGTGTACACGGAAGCAACGTAATTAATTCGTCGCGCGATTTCACGATGCGAACTCCTTTCTGCATATATTACAGGCGGCACACTTAGATTTCTTATCTTTCTTTGAAAAATATTTCCACACAGGACTCGTTTGTTCGTCGTGCTCTGCCATGATTACAGGAAGTTGTGACAACCGAAACTACGGGTTTTCCCAACTTACCACGGTTGTCATTTCCGGTTTTTCCCGACAACCGAAACCGAACTGATTCCACGGTTAACCGCCCATCTCTAATTCTTTATTAATAATTATGAATTACAATTAGTATAGGAGCATGTACAATATAAAACATAGTGTGTAACATTCACTTGTGCTTATGGATAGTGGATTAAGCAGTGTTAAACCATCAAATAGGTTCACTGGACATCGATCGTGAGTTAACTAATTAAATTTACGTGGCATTTATGAATGTATTTCCGGCAATCCGCTGATTATTTTATCTTGATAGAAACTGCCCGCCTGGGCCCAAAAACCAGCGAGCGAGACTATGCGCGCCTTCATTTTCTAAAAATGAAAGTCTGATTGTTATACACATGGATATCAGATTCTAAAACTTCAACTGATACATGTTAAATATTGTATAATAAAATTAATATCACACAAGTCTCTAAAATTGCAGGTAAGTTTACTAGAGCTGAAACGGTTAGACGGTTAACCGGTTAGCATCCGGTTAGCGACGTAACCGGTTAGAAAAATATTAACCGGACGTAACCGCATCCCGTTGTCAGTTGAATGTGAACTTGAATAATCCTCAAAATATTAGGTTAAATGATGCAAAACTAATACTAAATCCTGTGTCACCGACAGTAGAGTGCAATGCAAGCATTAATTGGTACATGCGGTAGTATCAGATACTTAGTAGCAATTCTCGAACTGACTGGAAGTGTCGGTGACCTTCAATCAATTCCGACCCTTTGAAGTTTTCTTCCGACAAAAGCACGTGTGCAGTCACTGTGTATCAAGTCTGAATGCACACAAGGAAGTGACAACGTAAAAGTGGCGTTGTGTGGCAATGCGTGCTTTCGTAACTTAATAGTTAATACTGCACGAAGCAACATGGATTCAAATTGGAACCACACCACGACATACTATATATAAAACTGTTTTACAGTGGGGTTTATAAAAACTATGTAAGTCGACAAAGTTTGAAGATTGAGATCAGCTGCACAATGTCTTCACTCTTCCCGTTCTTCCTCCATGTTGTGATTTAATATGATCAATTCAATTGAGTGACCAAACAGACATCGTAGTTGAAGCAACCCAAAACTTCTTCAATAATCTTCCCTTTTATCAAGGAAATTGATGCTCCATGCTACTCTGTAACTGGTTGTGCCTGTGGGACTAATTAACACTCAATTTGGCAGTAATTGCTATATGTTAAGTGATTGCATACTAAAACCGAAACCGAAACGTAAATTATATAACCTCCCAACACTAGTGTCCACTATCATGATACCGACGAATAGCTTGAATACTGAATAGGACTGCGAGTCTTACCTAACTGACCTTCCTTTTTGTTCTCTAGTTATTACTTTCTTGTCTTTATATATAATGCATTGGAGGATATACCAATGATGATAATGATATATTACAGATCTTTAATATATAGTTTTGTTACTCGTTTTACCAATACCCATACTATTTTACTCATTTTACAAATGCCCAAACATATGCTGATCACGGCAAATAAGCGATCTCTCCTGCCATTCACAAATATCACTTACTCATTCCCCATCACGAGAGCCAGCAAAAGAACAGTGAATGCGTGTTTTTGAATATCGTTAAATGCCGTGAATAAGGTCTTTATTTCAGCTACTACTTCTCACCTAGGTTTGTCCCTGGAGCATGGCATAATGTCGACATAATTAGTGTGAGAGAAGTCCGCTAGAAATTTAGCGGTTAACCGGTTGAAATCCGGTTAACCCCGATGGTTAACCGGTTAGAAGAATGGGTCAACCGTTTCAGCTCTAAAGTTTACGGAAAGAATCATTTGTTATCATTTCATAACGTCTCACCTCAAAATCTTAATTAAATAAAGCCTGTCTGGGTCTTTGCTGCCATTTGCCAAATGTAAAAGTAATTCCCATTTAGCAATAATTTCTTTGGCAAGAATGAGGTAATAGCCAGTGTTATCCTGTCTTATATGTGAACCTACACTCATATTCATATTATATAACACTCGGTCTATCATAGTCTCATCGAAATTTTCATCTGCCCATTGGCATTCGACGCTAAAATAGGTTAGTGATACAGCACTTAACTACAGCTATTTACGTTAAAAAGCCTCGCCACGGCTAAACCGTCTGCTTGAGAGCGATTAAAAGAGACGCCAAAGAAATGTCATTTCTTGGAAGCGTGCGGGCTTCCCCCCAAATAACGTCATATTGCGGTCTTAAGTTTACTAAGACTGAATGTTTATAATATCATTAATCAAGTGTTTTTAAATTTCTGTGTCATATTTTTGAAAATCATTTTGTATTATCAGAGTTCCCGGAAAATGAGTGGATCGGGTTCGGACAGATTCAGACTACTGCTGTCAGATGGTGATTACACATATTCTCGTGAGTATATCCAATAGTGATTACGCATATTCTTTTGAGTATATTCGGTGTTTCGATGGACATTACACATATCCCGGTGAGTATATATGTTGTCTGATGGTGATTACACATATTCTCGTGAGTATATCCAATAGTGATTACACACATTCTTTTGAGTATATTCGGTGTTTCGATGGACATTACACATGAGTATATATGTTGTCTGATGGTGATTACACACATTCTTTTGAGTATATTCGGTGTTTCGATGGACATTACACATATCCCGGTGAGTATATATGTTGTCTGATGGTGATTACACATATATTCGAGTCTCTCATACAGCGTCCCACATATATAAAAGAATGCACTGGCTTACAAGGTCAAGGTAAACATTGTTAGGCCAATGTATTCACTTATTTATGCAATTGTATGTAAACAAAACTGTTACAGTGATTTGTCAACAAACATCACTAATCATGTAGTAAGTTAAAATATTTTAGTCTAAATATGATTTTTAGGATATAATTCAATGCTTTTCCAATATTTAATGTCAAGTTTTAATTAAACTTTGGTATCTTAATGGACCTTGATTGGTAATTCCACTGTAACAATACTGTTTACATAACAATTTTTTCATTATGCAAAATCTCGTTATTTGAAAGTTAGTAAGGCCAAAATTAAAAAGACCTGTGTTTCTGGTGCCCACCCCTATTCCGGCGCCCCCGACCGTTTTCATTTTATTGATTTTGCTAAATTATTACGCATCCGATTTTGTTTTCCTTGTAAACTGATTCATTTCCGAAAAAATGGACACATCGCGTGTACTGTTAAGCCGGAAATTATACCACACTTCAGTTAGGTCACAGCAGAATCAAATGAATTTTTTCATGTTTTATTCAATAAAACAAAAATAAATTACACTACATGTATATTCTAATATTATGTACTTAGTTTTATTATTTTAAAGTACATTACAAACAAGGAGAAGAAGTCCGGGAGGGGGATATTCATATTTATTTTGAGCAATCTTGAAAATAAAATGAAAAAATAAAATAAAATGAAAAGCCACCCGCCCGCCCCTATTTTTTTCTTGCAAGTCACCAGAAACACGGGTATATTTTTGTCTGGCCTAATAAATGAAAATAAAAACAGTTGATCTATATGTACTGTACTTGTAGTCTGGCTGTTGGAGCTGAATTATAGAACCTACCCGGAAAAAATTCTTAACAAGCTAAATTTGGTATCGTTGGAAAGAGGAGACCTTCCTGTATAACATATCCAAAATCCACTACAATCCGCTTTGGGGAAAATTTTCTACAGCGCCCTGAATAGGGGAGGGGTCTGACGTAATTTATGAAGGTATTTGTGACTACGGGACTCCGTATGTGCGCTAAGTGATCCATATAAAAGTTGTTTTCAGTACATTTATTTAAATATAATGAACGATTATATAATTGCAAGGTCATCAGATACTATATTTACATAAATATGGGCAATGGAAAGCGTATTTCTTATATCATGATGAAAGTCCGTTTAATTAAACGCTCTCTAATTGCTTTCATTAAACTACATATATAGTCAGTGTCGAATTTTTCATTCTTACTTGAGCGTAGCGATATACTATGAAAAGATGAAGTAATGGGCCTACATATAAATTAATGCTCTTTATTTTAAATGACTCGTGTTTAACGCTCTTTAATGATCCAATTAGACTATCAATTCAATGATTTATGTAATATAACTATCAAATATAACGTAGCGATTGTTTCTTCAAGTGTGTGGTGGCCAATCATTTCTTGATATAGTTGTTTTGATAGGTGTTTTGTGTGACATTGTGTTTATTTTTCGTCTTCTGTTGAAATCAACTGTGCCAACATACGCAGAAGGCTTATTGCATTTTCAAACTGCAATGTTTTGCGGGTTCTATTACCATACTCTCTGGTTTGGTATGGTACGTGTTCGGCAATGGCAGAACCAACCCCATGTGTTGGGGTCAGCAACTTTCAAGAGGACTTGTGAGTCTTGTCCTTTCATAGCATGTGTCAATTTAATGTGGACACTAAGGAAAATCCATTGGTACAAGTTATGGCAAAAGGATTGGAGACTTTGATTGACTTCTCTGATAAGCGAGGATGTAACCACTTATCTGAATATATAAAGGGGCAACAAATAACCACACCCATTGGTAAGGTCTTGGTCCATAACAATTGTAGGTGTGATTTCACTGATAGGAAAAGAACCTTCAGTGTCAATCCTGAGTGTATGGATATACGGTTCCGCTCTCCGAGAAAATGATGTCTAAACAAGAGCCATTTAATTTCAAAGAAGACTGTTCCATATGTGGAAAGGGTTCCATATCAGATCCCCGTATGAGGCAAATGCGAACAGTAGCAACTCTCCCTATTAAATACAAATTTTTAGAACATTGCCGAATAAGAGAAGATTTGTGAGCATTGAAGGTCAAGAAACTCATTCTAAGTTGCCTTGATTTCGTTGCTGCAGAAGCGTATATCATGTATACCAAGTGTCGAAAATACTCGAAATGCAATGATCATTTGATTCGCTGTGTGTATGGCTGGAGTCTGGGTATGGTACAGAACTGTATACTGTATACAGAACTGTCCGAGTTACATACTCAAACGATAGAGCTAGCAATTGGGTCAGAATCTTAATTCAATAAAACGCCTTAAACAGAAATTTTAAGAACGATATGGGGAGTATATCATTTTCGCTGAAATCGAAGGGCATAGCAACAACATTTGCTTCAAAGATATGGCCACGTACTCGACAATTGACAAGCGGTATGCGGATAAGAAAGATGACATAGATGAGGAGGCATACAGAGTTGTTGTGACCGCCACGAAGATGATTAGGGTAAAGTTGCGGGAAATGACATATGATAAGACAACCTACACCACCAGCGAGGAGATTGGGAAATTTTGACACCAGAAATAAATGGATTTCTCGCCATTTAGAAATGTTTCTGGAGATACTAGTTCCATCTTAAATAAAACAGAATAGCAATGGTCACAGCATCGTGCAATCTGTTATTACCTCTACTCTTTTTGGTATTTGGGTTGAAATGGATCGCGTTTCGGGTCAAGGTGGCTTGTTGATGAACTCTCTAAATTGGGGGTTTCAATTACTTACGACGAAGTAAGCAGGTACGAGCAATCAGTGATCCAGGTGGAAAATCTTGAGAGTATACACATGGAGTATTTTCCAGGTACATTTACTCAGTGGGCAGCAGATAGCGTCGACCTCAACGTCGCTACTATTAATGGTAAAGGTTCATTCCATGTTATGGGGATACTCGCAGTTTCCACTCAGAAGGACGACACACTGGTTACACCTATATGAATAGTCATCACTCGTCAAAAACGTGTTATGGTTGAAGAACTAATCGAATACAAGGGTGTGCCTATCATACACCATTTGAAACCTACAAAAAAAAGCTGGGATTATCCACTATAAAGTATCGACCCATGCTTGAGTTACAAAACCCATACACAGGTTTGAGCACTGATTGGCATTGCAGTTGGCTTTCAAATCGAGCAATAAGACAGACCGAACTGGTCTGGATTCATGGAACACATCTTTTCTTCAAACAGCTCAGAACATTCAGCCTAGTCAGAAGATCTTTTTCTACCGACAATAGACCTCAACCCATCAGGTGAGTCTTGTTTGTTTTCCACTTTGATGTGTATTCAGAATCACGCAACACGGTTGGGAAAACCCTGTCTCCATGCTTGGCGTTTGACCAGTCACTTTGGTTCAAACCGGTTGAGATAATTTAAGCCAAGTCACTTGGAATAGTTTGTAGACTCGGCGGCTTCCATCTGATGGTGAGTTTCATGGGTAGCATTGGTACCATGATGAATGGGTCGGGGTTAGATGAGGCTCTTGAAAACGATTATGGCTCAAACGCAGTTGCAACAATGCTTTCCGGGAAGGCATTCTCGCGAGCACTCAGATGTCATTTCCTTGTAGACGGATCCCTTACTAATAAGCTGTTGGATGAATTGATCTGTGAGGAATCAAATGAAATCTCCAAGTCGAGAGCCGATGACGCGGCATCAAACGCGACATCAGATACCGAATTTTCTGCAAAATCAAATGTCGAAGTACTTCAACGTTAAATATCGAAGTACCTTCGACATCAAATAACGAAGAATTGGCAATCGAGGGAATCGCTGGAACTGGTATTGACAGTTTCGAAGGGGCGAAGCTTACTCAGATTGAAGTGAAAGCAATCATTGAGCTGTATGAAAACGTGTTTGATAGGTCCATTCCAGTTTCGGCTGTTTTCGATTTAATAGAACTGCTCAAATTGAACGAACTTATGTTATATTACAAGACACACATTGGCGAGCAATCCAGAACATCCAAACGTTGGTTACAGTTTATGGAGAGTCTAGAAATGTGGACAGATTTTATTCGAGCTGAGAGAACAGGAGATTGGAATCTCCATTTAGTAGTTGTTGGGAAAATGTTGAATTTGTTTGCCGCCACTGAGTTGTCGCTTGTTTTTGCAAATGATGCTTGACTTACCCAAGAAATATCCGTGGTTATACTAGTCTTTTATAGAGGATGGTGTTCATACTATTCGAAGGAGCAGTTGGTTTGGGCATGACTGTCAATTGACCTAGTTATTGAGCAAATCATGATGCGTTCCATCAAAAGTCGGGATGGACTTACACGAGGAAGAGGCCAGCAATTGGGTTTATGATGAAACTATTAGAATCGTCTGCTCAACTGCAACATCTTTCCTTTGAAATCAGCAATCGGGCTGCGTCAGCCCAACAGTTAGGCGAGGCAGGTTCGAAGATTTTCATTCAAATGTACTCGGGCAAGGATGGAGAGTACCTCGATCATCTAAGATACGCGAAAATCATAAAATCATAAAAATATACTGGCATCTAAATATCATAAAAATATACTGGCATCTAAATATCATAAAAATATACTGGCATCTAAATATCATAAAAATATACTGGCATCTAAATATCATACAAAATATACTGGCATCTAAATATCATAAAAATATACTGGCTTCTAAATATCATAAAAATATACTGGCATCTAAATATCATAAAAAATATACTGGCATCAAAATATCATAAAAATATACTGGCATCTTAATATCATAAAAATATACTCGCATCTAAATATCATTAAAAAAAGTCACGTTGCCCAACTGTGTAGCCTATATTGTTGAAACTCTGTTAATGAAGACAAGTTTGTCACTATATTTCAATTACTCCATTCTTGTGTTTATAATCCAGTAAATCATAAATAATGCATCAAATATAAGTTTTGTTTTCTGCCATGGACTTGTGCACAACCCCTCAATGCTCACCCCCACCCCCAAATAAAAAATACTAATATATTTGAAATGGTAAAAAAAACTACATGTATGCTTTAACCCTTTATCCAACAAACCGGCCAAAACCGGCCAAATAAAGCTTCAACAGCCTAAAATATCTTTGGTCCGTCTCAATAGAACCATACAAATATGGATATCATTGGAACCGGCTCCTTGACCACATTGTGATAGTTACAGTTATGCCCTGTGCCAATGCATTCTCTTATATATGCGAGTCGACCATAGGTCGCCTCGCATATATAAGAGAATGCATTGGCCTAAAAAAAATCTTTTTTTAACACATTTTACCATTTTTTCTTACATTCTTTAACAATTTTATAATTTTTAATGTGTTAAGCCAATGCATTCTCTTATATATGCGAGGCGACCTATGGTCGACTCGCATATATAAGAGAATGCATTGGCACAGGGCCGTTCTGTTGGGTAAAGGGTTAATACAAATCTTTCAGATGCTATGCTGGCCACCCAACTGAACCATATGATAGAAGACGGCACTATGGATAATCTGGCTGTTATAAAAATAGAAAAATATATGTGCAACAAGATACAAGGAGACAGGTGGGTTAACCATATCATAGAAAATGGTACTCATGCTCAACACCTAAGGCCGTGCTATAACTAATAGGGTGACAATTGCGGAATTATACGGTATTTAGTTCACCCACTGAGACTTCTATCAATCACAGATCAATCGAAAAATGGCATTGATGGCATATGTATCAAACACTGGTGTCAATTCCAACACAATTTCTATGTCTGATCTTGTCACATTTTTATTTGTCGAAAATTTTGGAAATCGCTCTTGGATTTAACAATTTACGCAATCTTTTGACATTATAAGTATAAGTATGTTATTAGTTACAACTAACATAATTTCCTTGTGATTCCTTTAGTTATTTCTATAAGCTCGTCATTAACAAAGAAATTTCCCGTGAATTTGAGAAGGTCAGATTATTTGCAACAAATGAATGAATTTGAGCCATGGATTAGTGCAAAATACTCTCATATGCTCTATGAACGATGCACACAACATGGTAATTGTAACTAAAATGAATTTATTAATCCAGCCATAAATTATACTATCGGATATAGTGTAGCAGTGTGCATCCAATCAGAACACCAGAACGTTTAGGGCTCAAAATATATTTTATTTTGCGAGAATAAAATGCTGAATCAAGTTAGTCATAAAGCACTGAAAATTGAAAAATTTCGCGAGAATCATACCGAGAATCAATTTGATGATTCTCGTTGAATCTTAAGGCCTGACGTCACATGAGATATAATATTGCTGAATAACTACATTTCAGGAGAATTTTGATTGTGCTTGAAGCTGAAGTACTATCAAAGGGAGAGGACGTCGGCGGGAAGTTAGGAAATCCTCAAGCATTCAAGCCATCGGAAGGAGGTGCAGGTTCGTCCAATCATTAGTTCAACTTGACAAAGTCAGGTGCTCAACTTGACTTTGTTCGAACTATTGCCATTATTATGTTGGTAACCGTCGTCAGTCAAAAAATTTCTTCAGCACACCATGCAGTCCACATCCCTGATGAGATCGTCACCAAACTTCGTATGGTTCTTTGGGGTGACCTCTAGATGGAGCCATTGATTATTTCAGAAATGTTTTTAAAACATGGCCAGCATCAGATTTCACATTGGGTTGGGTTTCACATATATTGGAAAAATATTTTGAACATTTACAGACATGTTTATGATCACTTCTAAACAGGATCTATCATATTAACAAAAGTCAAGTTTGAGCTATTGCCATGGGTTGGTATCCGTTTGTTTATGCATCTGTCAACAATTTCCGTTGACACGCCCCACAGGCTACATCCGTCATCCAGTCACCGAACTTCATATGAGTCCTTGGGGTGACCTTTAGATAGGAGCTTACCATTTGTTCCAAATTCTGTTAAAAACATTGCCACCAGTGGCCATCTTGGATTTCACATTTAAATCCATCGGCACACCCTGCAGTCCCCAATTATTAGAGAAATGTTTTGAAAATTACAGGCATGTTTGGGATCACCTCTAGATGGGTGCTAATTCAAGCCTTGAAATAGGGTGCCTGTCATTTGCAGAATGAGGTCCCCACAGGGTGAATTTAGTGATGCTACCCCGCATAGCGGGCTAGTATCACCAAATTCACCCTCTGGGGACCTCATTCTGCTTACAACTCAGCAGAATGAGGTTCCCAGAGGGTGAATTTGGTGATGCTAGCCCACTATGCGGGGGTAGCATCACTAAATTCACCCTCTGAGGACCTCATTCTGCAAATGACAGACACCCTATTTCAAGGCTTGGGCGCTATTGAATTTGAATGATTTTCGAGGAAAAATTTGGCTTCATCAGCCATCTTGTATTTTACTCTTTGCTTGACTAAACACATCCTACAGTCCACATCCTATCATCATGAAACTGTATATGAACACATTTGGGGTGATCTATCGATGAGAGCTATCATATGTTTCTGAATTTCATTGAAAAACATGGCTGTCGGCTGCCATTTTGGATTTTACTCTTTTCATGACTAAATCTTTTGGCACACACTACAGTCCACATTCCTCATCTGATCGTCACCAAACTTCATATGGATCCTCTGAATGATCTCTAGATGGGAGCTTACCATGCAAAGTTTTGGCAACTGATGACTGTGAAAACTAGATGAACCACTTAATCATTTTCAGCTCAACTTTACTTGTAAAGTTTGAGCTATTGCCATGGCTTGGTATTTGTCATCCGTATGTGCGTGTGCACATGCGTATGTGTGTGTCTGGACACATCCATCAACAATTTCCATTAGCATGGGCTACATGTCATACCTTTTAGTCGGATCATTATGAAATTTGTCATGGCTGTTGACATGTAGATGGGAACGAGTCATTTTGGGGTCATTGGATCTTGTTAACATTGACATGTAGATGGGAACGAGTCATTTTGGGGTCATTCCGCCATTAAACATGGCCGTCAGCAGCCATCTTGGATTTTATTCTTTGCATGACTAAATACTTTGGCATGGGCTATAAGTCGTACCTTTGGTCAGATCATTAGGAAATTTTGCATTGCTGTTGATATAGACATGTCGATGGGAATGAGTCATTTTGGGGTCATTCGGCAAAAAAACATGGCCGCCAGTGGCCATCTTGTATTTCAAAATTCAATTCATCATTCCATTTATTGCTCATAACAAAAATTTAACTTCTTCACCAAGTTGAGCTGCAGTGTCATGGATACTTCCATTAGTATGTATATTCTCATCAGTTCACATCAGCATATTCATTGAAGTAAATTACAAAACCTAAGTAAAATAACCAATGTAGATAAGAAGTAGACTATAATAGCTAATACAGTCCCCAGATCTGGCCAGATGGGAAATTTTTAGTGGAAAAGTTTGGAACTCTGACTATCGTTAACTGCATACATTTTGCATCACATCGCACCCTCCCAATATGATGCATTACATTGTGAACTTTAAAACGCGATGCATCAGAATCGCGATCAATCGTGGCAGCCCTACCAGTGGCCATCTTGGATTTCACATCTATGTTATATCGAATAAAGGAATCATTGTCTGTTCGATCAACTCTTCATTCGTAAAGTACCACAAGACATCGGCCCAGGTTGTTACATACACCAATTACGTAACACTGATAGCCCACTATGGTCCTAATAGCCCACTGGTATTCATCCGTTTGAACTTATATTTATGTATCTTATTTTTTGCAGATGGACCAATGAATGGTCATGAGAGTAATCCACCACCCTCCTGTGAGTATACCAGAGCTGGCGGTCTAGAAAATCCAGGGGTGCTATTAATAGCCCTCCTAGATTTGCCTAGGGGTGCTATAGCCCTCCTCAACTGTTACCGTTATGATTTAAGTCTATTTGCAGAGTAACATACATGTAATTGGGCATGCTGATGGTTGCTGAGCTGCAGTGCATTTTGAATATTATATCATTGGAAGAGTGAAGACAGGAGTGGGACAATGATATATTGATAATAAACTTATTATTAAAGAATTTCGAAATTTAATGAAATCAATGTGCATTCCTTGCCATAAAAATAAAGGAAGGTTATTGTCTATAGACATGTTGAAAATCACTCCACAATTTGTGACAAATGGCACAATGTTAACGCGAAACAGGGTCAATTGGCTCAAGTTGTGAATCACCAGAGTCTGAGCTGGAATAATCCTCGGTATCACTGTCCATATGTGCACTATCGTCATCACTATCACTGTCTGAAGATTGAAGAACCGGAACTGGCATTGCTGGTCGCAGCAGACAAGGATGAATTGGCTGATACTATTAACTTTTGTTTCTTACGGGCACGCCGGTAACGACCACGTGCCGCGAATGAATGTTATAGCCCATTTCATCAGTCACTATCAGTCATTTTAGATTTCCTGTTTGATGAAAGGTACTTCTCTCCGGACATATCTATGATACATTCCCTCTGACTATGTGACCGTTATAAAACTAACTGTCTAATAAAAAGAATTAGCGCTGACTCGCAGAAAATGACATGTCCCAGAATGACGCAATGCGGAAATAAATATGACCGCGGGTACTTCAAAGGAGCCGCTGCCGCCGGTATCAAAGAATATCCCCGACACAGTTTGGCAGCTTGCCAATAATTTAACACATCGTGCACTCTGGCACGTGGCCGACGTCATCACTCTCGATAGAGCATTTCAACTTGACACAATGTTATATTTGCAATCAAAGCACATTTTATATATCGGGACGTCAAGGCGGGCTATTAAAAGCCCGCCTTGGAAAATTCTAGGCGGGCTGTAGGCGGGCAGCCCGCTAGCCCGCCTTGAGATTTCCAGGCCTGGTATACATCATAATCTCAGTAGAATGCACTGAGAACAAGGTGCAAAATAATTGCACGGACACGGTCAATGACTGGCTCAAAATCGTAATATCCGTATATGACCGGCACATGTCCTGCGCACTTTTCTTCTTGAAATCATTCGAGTTACTGAACTAAAGATAAGGCCAGATAAAAAGGTCTCTGTTTCTCAGTGACATGCTTTTTATGTTGATTTAATAATAAATAAATAAAAACATGTTTTGAGCATAGGTAAGCATTACAGTTTCTACGTGATGACCTCATGACGTATCCAAAAATATATGTTGTCATGAGCTGCTTTCCGGTGCTCCAATACAGCTGGGTGCAGGTTATCTGGGGATTTCTGGTGACGCTTTATTTATCAACAACGTAATCCACACAAAATGTATGGTGGCACTTACTGGACTCTGCCGGTGGAAGCGTTGTTGCGGAAGTTGCAATGAGCGGAGCAGATATGAAAATTTTGCAAATCAATTTGCTACTTTTTTGGGGAAAATTGGTTAACAGAAACTGTTGACAAAAAATAAATAACAATTTTAATTATCATTTTGTTTAATCTTCAGAAACCTTATCTTATTTTTTCATATCACTAAACTCATATTTAACTTGATTGAAATCTGAAGTCAACATGTCCATTCTTCTTAATGAATTATTCAAACAAGTTGCTACTTGCCACTGTGATGTTTTGCCATTTCTTTGTTGGGAATTGATGTTTTCTTCATTCAGAATATGAATCATATCTAATACAGATTATAAAGTGAATGAAATTAAACTTGTTTTATGAAAATTTTAAATCTATTCCCATTTATGTAATAGTTTTCTCCATTTGTAATCACAGCTAAATTTGTTTTATGTAAACTCATAGTTGATGCATTATCTGATTTCTATGTCGTAATTTGGTTTCAGCTATTGTAGTGGCTGCAACCAACTTATTTGGGGTTTTATGACGAAATTATATGTATATCAGATTTATGGAGGTACTGACTTAGTAGTAATGTTCGTGTTTCCATGTGTGTGAACATATTCTCATTGATTACTCTTTACAGTGGCTGCAAATAACACAGATGTGAACAGTAACTTCTCAAACAAAGGTAAGTTGTTGCTGTCAGTTGTCTATACATATGATTTTATTAACACCCACGTGACTAGAATATTCCTTTCCAAAACTTTTAAAACTAATTCCAGAATATGAGATTGCATTGAGGAGCAAGCCTTGGAATAGTGTGTCTGTCATTTGCAGAATGAGGTCCCCAGAGGGTGAACTTAGTTATGCTACCCCGCACGGTGGACTATCATCACTCCACGTTCTGGGGATCTCATTCTATACTCTCAAATTAACATTGTTTTTAGTTACTTTTTCCTTTCTGCTCAGTTTCTATATCCCCTAATTTGCAGAAGATAAAATGCATAATCGATGTGACTAATAGGTGAACATCACCAACTTAAACTAGGGAGCTTCAGTCAGTTGAGGCCTAAGCAGAATGAGGTTCTCAAGAGGGTGAATTTGGTGATGCTAGCAGGATAGCGTCACTAAATTCACCCACTGGGGACCTCATTTCAAGCTTTTTGAGTGAATGGGTTTATCTAGATTCCTGTCGGTGTAACTATTTTGTATGGTCTCGTGAGATTGAGAATATGCCCATTTTTAGCCTGACAAAGTCAAGTTTGAGCTATTGCCATGGGTATGTGTCCATCATCTGTACATCCGTTTGTCAACAATTTCCTTTGGAACACCCTATAGGCCACATCCCTAATCCGACTGTCACCAAACTTCATACTGATCATCTCTGTTGGCGTCTGGATGGGAGCCATCAATTTAAAAAAAAAATTGTTAACATGTTCACTGCTGATGCCCATTCAATTACATGCAAAAGGTATGAGATAACTTGTAGTTGGTAGTGAACATGTTATAAAAATTGCACAGCAGCCATCTGGAATTTTACATTTAGATCCATGGCATACCCTGCAGCCTACATTTAGATCCATGGCATATCCTGCAGCCTACATTTAAATCCATGGCATACCCTGCAGCCTATATTTAAATCCATCATACCCTGCAGCTTACATTTAAATCCATCATACCCTGCAGCCTACATTTAAATCCATCGGCATACCCTGCAGCCTACATTTAAATCCTTCATACCCTGCGGGATACATTTAAATCCTTCATACCCTGCAGCATACATTTAAATCCTTCATACCCTGCAGCCTACATTTAAATCCTTCATACCCTGCAGCATACATTTAAATACATCATACCCTGCAGCATACATTTAAATCCATATCATACCCTGCGGGATACATTTAAATCCTTCATACCCTGCAGCATACATTTAAATCCTTCATACCCTGCAGCCTACATTTAAATCCTTCATACCCTGCAGCATACATTTAAATCCATCATACCCTGCAGCATACATTTAAATCCATATCATACCCTGCAGCATACATTTAAATCCATCATACCCTGCAGCCTACATTTAAATCCTTCATACCCTGCAGCCTACATTTAAATCCTTCATACCCTGCAGCCTACATTTAAATCCTTCATACCCTGCAGCCTACATTTAAATCCTTCATACCCTGCAGCATACATTTAAATCCATCGGCATACCCTGCAGCCTACATTTAAATCCATCATACCCTGCAGCATACATTTAAATCCTTCATACCCTGCAGCATACATTTAAATCCATCATACCCTGCAGCCTACATTTAAATCCTTCATACCCTGCAGCATACATTTAAATCCATCATACCCTGCAGCCTACATTTAAATCCTTCATACCATGCAGCCTACATTTAAATCCTTCATACCCTGCAGCATACATTTAAATCCATATCATACCCTGCAGCCTACATTTAAATCCATCATACCCTGCAGCATACATTTAAATCCTTCATACCCTGCAGCCTACATTTAAATCCTTCATACCCTGCAGCCTACATTTAAATCCTTCATACCCTGCAGCCTACATTTAAATCCTTCATACCCTGCAGCCTACATTTAAATCCTTCATACCCTGCGGGATACATTTAAATCCTTCATACCCTGCAGCATACATTTAAATCCTTCATACCCTGCAGCCTACATTTAAATCCTTCATACCCTGCAGCATACATTTAAATCCATCATACCCTGCAGCCTACATTTAAATCCTTCATACCCTGCAGCCTACATTTAAATCCTTCATACCCTGCAGCATACATTTAAATCCATCGGCATACCCTGCAGCCTACATTTAAATCCACCATACCCTGCAGCATACATTTAAATCCTTCATACCCTGCAGCATACATTTAAATCCATCATACCCTGCAGCCTACATTTAAATCCTTCATACCCTGCAGCATACATTTAAATCCATCATACCCTGCAGCCTACATTTAAATCCTTCATACCATGCAGCCTACATTTAAATCCTTCATACCCTGCAGCATACATTTAAATCCATATCATACCCTGCAGCCTACATTTAAATCCATCATACCCTGCAGCATACATTTAAATCCTTCATACCCTGCAGCCTACATTTAAATCCTTCATACCCTGCAGCCTACATTTAAATCCATCATACCCTGCAGCATACATTTAAATCCATCATACCCTGCAGCCTATATTTAAATCCATCATACCCTGCAGCCTACATTTAAATCCATCATACCCTGCAGCCTACATTTAAATCCATATCATACCCTGCAGCCTACATTTAAATCCATCGGCATGCCCTGCAGTCTAAATTTAATTCCATCGGCATACCCTGCAGCCTACATTTAAATCCATCGGCATACCCTGCAGCCTACATTTGTTGCAGGAATGTTTGAAAAATTACGCACGTTGGGGAATCACGGGGTTTCGAGGTTGGTTGGTACCATGCATACAAAATGGCGAGGCTAGTGCAAATGCACAAAAACATAATATATGAGGAACAGACACAAATCATAGCATTTTGACTGCTAGTTTATTTTTGAAACAAGTAGATACCTTGTTTGTTCGGAAATATTCAGTGTTTTTCTATAATATGTCTGACCAAAGTTACCAGTCGGAGGTGCGTGGAATACACCAGTCTATACAGCTTGGAGAATCCTTCGACTGACAACTTTTGTCAGAATGTTAGAGCAAACAAATGTGAATTTGGACACAAATGAGGTATCAGCTTGTTTTAAAAATAGTATAACATCTGCTCATAGCTGACATAATACTATATCATATGTCATATCTCAGTTCATTACCTTTTTCCTTGTTTCTGTGTGCCTTTTCGATTGCCTTGGCCATTTTGAATGCGTGATACACATCAACTCGAAACCACGTGATACCCCACCATTTTACAGGCATGTTTAGGTCACCTATAGATGAGAGCCATTTAATTTGAACAATTTCTGATGAAAAACATGGCTGCTGCCAGCCAGCTCAAAATATAGGGGAATCAAACATAAAAAGGTGACTGACTAATTAATTTCTTCCTGTTAGAATGAGTAAGTGGTCAGAGTTTTTGAAATGAGAAAATAAGATTCAGTCAGAACATTATTAAATTTAATACTCAACTGTACTAATTGTTAATTTAGTGAAGCTTTAACTACTAATATGTAATTTAGTGAAGCTTTAACTGTACTAATTGGTAATTTAGTGAAGCTTTAACTGTACTAATTGGTAGTTTAGTGAAGCTTTAACTGTACTAATTGGTAATTTAGTGAAGCTTTAACTGTACTAATTGGTAATTTAGTGAAGCTTTAACTGTACTAATTGGTAATTTAGTGAAGCTTTAACTGTACTAATTGTAGGGTTGCCACGACTGAGTTTTCATAATCGACTATTCGACTGTTATAATCGACGGTTAGTCGATTGATCTTTCATATATGCGGCCTATATTACACCCAGGTAAACAAGTGATACATGCGTAATTGCATCCAGTCTGATCACAGCAGGCTTGTCATTCTGAGGCCCCCCGCCCATCTTTGCCACCTAAACTCAAAGTTACGCAGCCGGTCAACGCCCTCCTCATCACTATTCCTGCGGACGAAATATTTTTATAATATCTGTCCAGTCAATCAATGTTCCCTGTGAACATGCATCGCAGTGCTAATTGAAAGCTTGTGGAATTGTCGCATACTTATTGAAAATGGGCTATAGTTAGTTTTGCAGAGAATCCCATTGTGTATCGATTACGTCACCTGACTTTTATAGAGCACTTAGTTTATTTCGTGGGCTTCAGTGTGTGCGCGCGCGCGCGCTGCTTGTTACTGTACTTTTAGTTTTGTTATTCAAAGTGCTTGCAGCGCATCACATCTTGCAGCACAGTAGGGGGGGGGGCATTTATAACGAAGCAAATTAATAGTTTATATAAGTTACCATGTCTAGGAGATTGTAATGTATGTAGCACTAATAAGTGATGACACAAACTTGTTACTGATTAACTGTCTGGTAACTTTGAACATTTCATGTCTTTGCAACTCTGTGAATAATGGTGACTGTTTTACAGTAGATGTATGAAATTTGAAAAATGAAACATAGATGCAGTCTGATGCACGTCGTCCATTTTGGCAATAATGATTGCCAATTACCGATCTATAGGAAATCCGAATATAAATTCACAAATAGACATAATTAAAAAAAAAATGGTAAGGCAGCATCAAAGGAAGGAAGCCGCTGGCCCGCCGTGACTATGAGAACATGTTGCACATCAAATTCTTTGAAGATGACTGCCAAACCGTGAAACGTCTGCTGCGACATCAAAGACAAACGAAGCTGCATTAGAGAACAGGGTGTTGGGTGGTAAATTTTGCTACATACACTGTTAACTTTTACTTCCAGGCATGGAAATTGTGCATAGTACTGCTTTA
Organism: Siphonodentalium dalli; assembly: GCA_032622095.1. NCBI lineage: Eukaryota > Metazoa > Mollusca > Scaphopoda > Gadilida > Siphonodentaliidae > Siphonodentalium > Siphonodentalium dalli. The sequence continues at coordinate 290,466,719 of CP136064.1, forward strand.
TATACACAACCATACCTCCCCCCCCCCCCCCCCCCCCCCCCCCCCCCCCCCCCCCCTTGGGCGTTTAGTTTAGTCAACAAAAGTAAATAACTGTTGACCTGTTGTAGGTTAGTCGATTAATCGAATAATCATGGCAAGCCTAACTAATTAGTAAATTAAATTAGTGAAGCTTTAACTATGCTAATTGCTAATTTAGTGAAGCTTTTGAAGAAATCCACCATCTAAATTATTAGTCAACCCAAACTCCAATGACATGACATGATAAATTTGATGATAGGGGAAAATTTGTTAACCTTGAGGCACTTGTCGTGATATGACTTATTGACTAAAACAATGTTAATTCTAAATTTTAACTAAACTAAACTAATTAGCTGAGATAATTTAAATTTCATTATATTACCTATTAGAGGTAGTTAAACCAGTGGATATTAAAACGTTCTATTTCACACATGAGAGCATCAACTCCATATCATGTAGACTATACGATCTTAAACAAGTTTTTAAAATGACCTGAAAAATTCCCAAGCTAGGTGTTCAAGTAGGGCTGTACCTATTCATCGTGAATTCAGTGTATTGCGATACACTTTCAAATCATACTCATCATATCGTGTCATGTGTATCGCGATACAGGAAATCAAATAACTTCTGAAGATGGGCATGTGCATAAGAGCAACACCTGCAATGTTCTCTCAAGTCTACATGTTTATTATGTGTATTTGACTCATCTAGTTAACTATTCATCTGAATTTTAGTTTAACATTAATTCCATCTCCATTACAAACATGTTTGGTTCTGATAATTCAGGTTGTATTTAGTGTATCGTGATATGCATCATATCATTGATCATGTATCGTGATTCATCTCGTATTGTGACCAAGTGTATCGTTACCGGCCTATGTTCAAGGCGTGTCTTTTCCATTGGAGGGGGGCCCGAGATACCCTGGATAATCCCTGTCATTTCATAGTTCATACATTGTTTCAGGATATCGGTATACTACTCAGAATGTTTTGAGACCTCAAGTTTGTGGGTATCCTGTAACCACGGAAACAGTACCTCTATATTCTACACCCAGTCTCAAGCAAGAGAGGTCATCATTCCAGCAGAATGCGTTGAAACGATGTTATACTCAATGTTCAACAAATCAGAACTGTGCAAATTCTTCGTTTGTTAGACGAACATTCAATTACCCATCTGATATGAAGGCAATGAATAGTTCATTTGTTCATTGTATGTTTAACAATCCACATGATTTTGAACTAGTGAATAGCACGTTGACCCACTGCTCTTTCAATAATCCATCAGGTGTGAAGCTAATGAATAGTACATTCACTCACTGCTCATTTCATAACCCGTCTGACATGAAGTTGTTGAGTAGCTCATTTACTCATTCAGGGTTTCCGCTATACCGGCACAGGGTCCCCTTGACGGCCCCGTTCCCCTCGCCAAGTTTTCCCCTCCTGCCATACCCCAGGACATACTGCATGTCTATAAAGGTATAAAGATGTTTAAAACTTCTGAATTTTGTTGGAATAGAACTAAGGAATTTTAAAAGGTGAATTTATTTTATATCTTGTGAGTGTACACTCTAAACGCGTTGTTAAATTGAAACAGGAAGTGATCAGAACTGACATCGCTAGGAGCTATGCCTTTGAGGTCGGTTAGTTACGTTGCGGTTGTATGTAATCAGCCTTAATATATTCCGATTACGTTATGCATCCGAAACATCTGCTGTGTCTTCCACAGTGAGTCTTTTAACATTAACGAGCACGTTTAACTCGGGATTAAAATTACTGGTTTTCTGTACATGTACTTCGTAAATTAATATATATCTAATAAATTTACTAGTTTTAAAGTTACAGGTACATGTATAAGGTTTGGTAGCTTGGCACTTGGGCAGAAATGGAACAAAACAATCTGCCGTTTCTACTCTCACACGATTCTATTGGCCGATATAACGAAAGTAGTTCAACCAATGCTAAAAGTAAAACAGGCTACTTTTACCTGGATTTTTCCCCTTGACGGCTACCGGCCCCATTCCCCTACCCCTAGCGGAAACCCTGACTCATTGTACATTCAATAACCTGGATGATACTCATCACAGAAATAGTACATTCACTCATTGCTCATTCAATAACTGCAATTTGAATAGAGATTTTAATGATTCCAAGAAATCACAACTACAAATGTTTACAGCCATAAATGGAGTGCTCATTAACCTTGGAAAACCGCAGACCAACTCACAAAACAGAGTAAAAGTCAAATTGGGAGGTGGTGTAGAAATAAATGCAGCTTTTACACTTAAAACTGCATCTGATACTAGAAAACAAATAAAGTCTGAACCAAAATTGCAAATCAAATCGGAGCCTACACTACAATTCAGTTCAGAATCTGGCATTCAAAACATGTCTGAAACCAAATTGCAAAACAGATTGGAACATAGACTGCATATCAAGTTGGAACCTGGTCCTCCAATCAAATTGGAGCCCGGACTGCAAAACAAGTCGGGACCCAGACCTCATATCAAATCAGAGCCCGGACTTCAAATCAAATCAGAGCCTGGACTGCAAGTCAATTCGGGACCCGGACCTCATTTCAAATCAGAGCCTAGACCTCAAATTAAATCGGAGCCCGGACTGCAAGTCAAGTCGGGACCCGGACCTCATTTCAAATCAGAGCCTGAACTGAAAATCAAGTCCAGACTGCAGTATTAAGTCAGAGCTGGAATGAACTTAGATATTATCTTGGAACATTTCTGTCAATGTATTATCTCGGAGCGGATTTCATCTGAAAACTGAATATGATTTCTTTCTGCTGGAGGTGTTAGAACATATACAGCAAATTAAATCCGTGCCCAGATTGTAAATACTACCAGAGGCTAAACTACAATTTAAATAATGTATGATCTTCGACTGCAAAATAATGTATAAACCTAGAGAGCCTGGCTTTCAAAATTATATATAAACCCGGACTGCAAATAAAACCTACAGACCCTGGCATTCAAAAATATGTCTAAACAAGGACAGCAATCTAACCTACAGACAGGCATTCAAAATTATATATAAACCCGGACTGCAAATAAAACATACAGACCCTGGCATTCAAAAATATGTCTAAACAAGGACAGCAATCTAACCTACTGACAGGCATTCAAAATTATATATAAACCCGGACTGCAAATAAAACCTACAGACCCTGGCATTCAAAAATATGTCTAAACAAGGACAGCAATCTAATCTACAGACAGGCATTCAAAATTATATATAAACCCGGACTGCAAATAAAACCTACAGACCCTTGCATTCAAAAATATGTCTAAACAAGGACAGCAATCTAACCTACAGACAGGCATTCAAAATTATATATAAACCCGGACTGCAGATAAAACCTACAGACAGGCCTTCAAAAATATATATAAACCCGGACTGCAAATAAAACCTACAGACAGGCCTTCAAATTTATATATAAACAAGGTTAACCCGGACTGCAATTAAAACCTACAGAGCCTGGCATTCCAAAATATATATAAACCCGGACTGCAAATAAAACCTACAGAGCCTGGCATTCAAAAATATATATAAACCCTGACTGCAAATAAAACCTACAGACCCTGGCATTGAAAATATATATAAACCCGGACTGCAAATAAAACCTACATAGAATTTCATTAAAAACAAATATGTCCAAACAGGGACTGTAAATCTAACCTACCGAGCCTGAATGAACTTTCTTTTTGTTGAAAAAATTTCTGTCAATTTATCGTTGGGGAGTATGTTTTCATTTGAAAATTGAATATGATATCTTTATGTTGGAAGTGTTATAGATGGCAAATTAAATCTTAGAACAGATTGAAAATAAAGTGTGAACCAAGATTTATAATAATATCAGAGTTTGGACTGCAAATAAATTCCGAATTTATAGACTGCAAAAACAGATTACAACCTACAGAATTCGAAACCGGATTGTAAATAAAGTCTCTGCCTAGATGTAGATGAACTTAAATAAACGACACCCAGAGCTCAGACAGCAAAACATTCTCCTTTATATTATATCATACAGTATTAATGCCCTAAGTAATCGACCCCTTAACCATAGCAGAATTATGGGTAACTTTTCAGGATTTAGTGGGAAATATGGCTTGTTGCCATTCATCGGAAAGCTCGATTATTTAGAGCATTACTGTAGTTCATACATTGTTTCAGGATATACTATCTGACTACTCAGAATGTTTTGAGACCTCAAGTTTGTGGGTATCCTGTAACCACGGAAACAGTACCTCTATAATCTACACCCAGTCAGTGAGAGCTTTCCGATGAATGGCAACAAGCCATATTTCCGATGAATGGCAACAAGCAATATTTCCGATGAATGACAACAAGCCATATTTCCGACTAAATCCTGAAAAGTTACCCATAATTCTGCTGTGGTTAACCCTTTACCCAACAAACCGGCCAAAACCGGCCAAATAAAGCTTCAACAGCCTAAAATATCTTCGGTCTGTCTCAATAGAACCATACAAATATGGATATCATTGGAACCGGCTCATTGACCACATTGTGATGGTTACAGTTATGCCCTGTGCCAATGCATTCTCTTATATATGCGAGTCGACCATAGGTCGCCTCGCATATATAAGAGAATGCATTGGCCTAAAAAAAATCTTTTTTTTAACACTTTTTACCATTTTTTCTTACTTTCTTTAACAATTTTATAATTTTTAATGTGTTAAGCCAATGCATTCTCTTATATATGCGAGGTGACCTATGGTCGACTCGCATATATAAGAGAATGCATTGGCACAGGGCCCTTCTGTTGGGTTAAGGGGTCGATTACTTAGGGCATCATCATATAAATAATCTTCATTCTCCTTGTTGAAGACATTCCATTGAGTTTATTTTTCCTGAAACCGGTTTTCATTTGTAGGTTAACCCTTTAGCGGGTGAGTACGACATTTATGACATCATGTCCATGGATGAATATATTTTGCAAACAAACTAAGCAATATTATAACATTGGCCTATTGTAAGAAATAAATCATACGAACATCTTTATTAAAATCACAAATTAATCTAAATAATAAAAATAATAGCTATTCAAATGATATCTATGGAAAGTTCCAATTTAGGAGACGATTTTTTGGAAGTTATTATAATTTACATAGTACCATGATATTACCCTAGAATTACCGTAAACGACATAAATATAGTTCTACTCGCCAATCATACGGTGACATAAATGTTGTTCTACCTGCCAAAGGGTAAACATTTCATGGCGGGAGCTTCCTGAAATTTGCAAAAACCCTGTGCCAATGCATTCTCTTATTATATGAGTCTCCCATAGGGAGCCTTTCATATATATGAGAATACATTGGCCTAATAATATTTACTGTGACTTTATAAGCCAGTGTGCATTGTCGTATATATGCGAGGCTCTCTATGGGAGACTAGCATATATAAAAGAATGCACTGGCACGGGGCCTGCTGGCACAGGAACTTTAATGCTGCACCAGTATTGCTGCACCAGTGCAGCTCCCTTCATGAAAGGGTTAAAGTTAAAATAACACTCCCAAATGTAGCCCCACACGGACTGGAGCAGACGGCATTCAACAGTGCATTGTTCTCTGACTGGGGCTCCATAAAGGGTTATATAACACTCCCATATGGAGCCCCACACTGACTGGAGCAGACGGCATTCAACAGTGCATTGTTCTCTGACTGGGGCTCCATAAAGCTCCCACCATGAAAGGGTTATTTTACACTCCCTAATGGAGCCTCACACAGCACCGAGCAGACGACAGTCATTAGTGCATTTTTCTCTCTGTCTGGGGCTCCATAAAGGGTTATACCAAATTATTTCTTATTGCTAAAGCTTTTCAAATTATTACGTTTTTTCCCATATCAATGTTGAATATTTTCTATTTTACTGTATAATTTATCACAAATTGGATTATATTTTATTTATTATAATTTCCATCCCAGGTTAACGGATATTATAATTATCACAATTAAATGTTTTGTCTTCACTATCCTGAAGGGTTTTCATTAGTCGGGACCCCTCAATTCCAGTTTTTAGTTCAACTTTACTTTGTAAAATTTGAGCTATTGCCATGGGTTGGTGTCCGTCCATCCATCCATCAACAATTTCTTTTGGCTCACCCTACAAGCCGCATCCCTCATCCAATCATCACCAAACTTCATATGGATCATCGTGATGTCCTCTAGATGGGAGCCATCAATTTTTTCTGTAAAATTCATTAAAAAAACTTGGCCGCCAGCAGCCATCTTGGATTTCAAATTTGAATCCATCGGCTCAGCCCGCATGCCTGCATTTATTGGAGAACTGTTTTGAAAATTTGCAGGCATGTTTAGGATCACCTCTATATGGTAGCCATCTTCGATGAGAAATATGGCCGCCGGTAGATATCCTGGATTTTACTCTTTGCATCACAAAATCATTTGGGTCACCCTACATTCCACATCCCTCATCCAATCATCACCAAACTTTGTATGGTCTTCGTGGTGACCTCTAGATGGGAGCCATCAATTATTTGAGAAAATTCGATAAAAAACATGGCCTCCAGCAGCCATCTTGGATTTTACTCTTTGCATGACTAAATCCTTCGGCACACACTACAGGCTACATCCCTCATCCGATCATCACCAAACAGCTGATAGTCTATCTGGGACGTAGATGTAAGGAGTGTTCAGATGAGTTTCTCGCTTTGGTCCGTACGTTGCGTTGAAACGATCCATTGTCTGCGTTAAGCGTACACATGGGCACGTACGTTGTGTTATAAACTGATTCATAATTGCGGCTAATAAGTTTAACCCTTTGAGTGCCAGGTCCGATTTTTGTATCAACCCATATACCCTGTGCCAATGCATTCTCTTATATATGCGAGTCGACCATAGGTCGCCTTGCATATATAAGAGAATGCATTGGCCTAACAATTTTTCATCATTTGTTATTATTTTTTACAATTTTAATAATTTTTTTAAAATCTAAAAACAAAAAAAGAAAAGTTTTTTTTAGTTTTTTAGTTCCGATTTTACAGACCGTAAATTAGGGCCGATGAGATCGTCCCCTGGCACTGAAAGGGTTAATATTGGAATAAATACAATATTGCATTTCAATCTATCAAATTAATTCTACGATAATGTTAAACCTAAGGTATGTGTTACACTTTACGTTGAAAATAGAACCTCTCTGTGGTGTGCGTTAACATATACAATGTAACAGACGCATCACAGCCGTCTGAACGCCTTGGTTTTATTGTCGAATCCAATTTCAACGCAACACACTCAACGGACCGGTCTGAAAGCTACTTACGTATACTTGGTCTAGAAACTGAAATAGCAACAATTGTTAACCATATTCACCGATTCACTCCATAATGATTTATCCACTACTGTTCTAAAATCATACATGTATAAATAGTCGGTTTTTCATTATACCCCCATCCGAAAAGATGGGGAGGTATACTGTATTAGATGCGTCAGTCCGTGCATGCGACTGTCCGCTCAAAGATCTCATAATGGGTGATCGTATCTCAATGAAATTTAGTATGCAGGTTTGACATCAGGAGGGCTTTCAAAAGAAGGTTCATTGACATTGTTCACATTTCCCGTTCAAGAGTTATCCCTCTTAATCAGAAAATGTTGGATTTCCGTCCGTAGTTTGTTAGAATTGTCAAGTAATTTGTTCGTTCATCACATTTTTTGTCACAATTTGGTTTTCAGATTTCTTATATGAGCAGATGACAGGGGGATAGGATAAATACCATATAGATTTCAATCAATTTGTCCGGATGTATAGATAAGGCTAAGGCAATATTAAACTGTTTGTCCACTCCCATGCTATAAAAGAAATATCGCCCCAACACAGGAAAACTGTTATTTTCTTTATCCAGCCAAATATTATATTAAAAATTTAGCAAAATTTGTGTCATTTTTCTCAAAGTTTTCTGTTTCTAAGAAATATTTAATAACTACCATTGTAAATTGAGTTGCAAGATATGAACATCTGTAATTAATTAATATCCTGTGAGATCTGAATAAAAATCTCAGATGAAAAAATTGTTGAAAACTAATAAAATAGATAAGTCCAACAATTTTAACCATCAGACACTTCATATATAAATAGGCTTGGGCAACTAGGTAGCTTAGAAAGTGACTTCGAATGTGCGTGTGAATTTATCAACAAAAGTCAAAATGGTAAACTATTCCAGCACCAGTGAATAAAGCCCCACCAGCTGCATCACACACTAACGGACCACCAGCTTCCCCTATGACGTCCACCAAACCCAGTTATGCCGTGAAGGGTTCCAGTACACCTGGCTCCGGCTCTGCGAGGGTCAACACTATCGACAGTCTCACACCTTATCAGAACAGGTAAGAGGTTTAATAAGAATTAAAATGAACATAGTAACGTTACAATCAGTCCATCGATTTTGAAAAATGATGGTGCGCAGTTTATTGTGCGCCTGATTTTGGATCCAGGCACCCAATTTTGCTTTGGTGCACCTAACGGGAAATATAAGTTGTAACCGATGCTGGTGCATGTAAACATGTATATAATACACTCAAATAACATTGCGTTTTGCTATTTTAATTAAAAGAAACTTCAGACAAAATGTTCATTGTTGGTTTACTTCAACAAAAAGTTCCTTTCTGGGATCGTTTTTTTACACCGCCGACTCAAGGGAATATATTCTCTGGCCAATGGCGAATTGGTATTCCATACCGTTTACTCTTTCCTGTTTCGTAAGGAATGTCTGTTCAATTGAAAATCGGAACTATTACCACGTGCTTACCAGTATTGAGTGATGACATAATATATTTGATTGTTTTTACAATGTTGTCTCTTTGATTCTATTGATCTCTTTGATTGTCTGCAACACACACGCATTAAACAGTAAGCACAGACCATTACGAGTTAAAAAACACTCGAATTTATAACCTTTGATCCTATGACTTCTACCACGATCGTTTTTATCCAAACCATTACTGTTTTGAATTTTATTAAATCATTGAGTAAACTTAACCAAGATCGTGAGGCGCGCAACTTTTTGCGCGATACTTTTCAATTCCAGGTGCACCTCAAAATCGAAGTACTGAACAATTCCTCAAGAATTCATTCATTATGATTCACTTTGAAAAACGCGAACATTATGTTTTAATTGATGTATCAGGTGTGGATAATCCAGAGAATAGTGCTGGGAGGTTCTTAGTTGTCCCCCGAAAAAAAAAATTCGGGGGACTTTTAAAATAGCCGGTGTCCGTCCGTCCGGAAATGGTTTCCGGATGATAACTTTAGTTTCGGTTATTAGATCAAAAGCAAATTTCATAGGTGAGTTTATCAGACCAAAATACAGGTCAAGTTCGAATATGGGTTTGCTCCGCCCATTTTTGCGAGAGTTATGGCCCTTTTTTTTTACTTAGAATCTTTTAATTCTCTGGTTTCCGGATGATAACTTCAGTTTGTGTGATCATATCTGAATCAAATTTAGTATGATAGTTTATCAGCCCAAAATACAGGTCAGGTACGAATATGGGTTTGCTCTGCCCATTTTTGTGAGAGTTATGGCCCTTTTACGACTTAGAATCCTGTCAATTTCTGGTTTCCGGATGATAACTTTATTTTGCGTGATCATATCTGAATCAATTTGGTATATGAGTTTATCAGCTCGAAATACAGATAAGTTCGAATATGGGTACGATCCACCCATTTTTGTCTGGTTGCTTCGGATTTAGGGTCCTTGTTATTTTTTTCAGAAAAGCTGATGCCCCCAATGAAGCCACTTTTTCGGGGGACACTGTGGCCGGACAGCCTTTTATTATGCCCCCGATGGAGATTTGGGGGTATATAGTGGAGCCGTCTGTCCGTCCTTTCGTCCGTCCGTACGAACGTTTCAACTCATAACTTTGGTTTCGCTAACTCAATTCAGTTGATCTTTGGTATGCTAATAGACCAGCCGGGGGGGCACGATTTCCCCATAACTGCGGTTTCGTCCGCCCATTTTTTCCAGAGTTACGCCCCTTTTTGGACTTAGAAAATTCAGTTTTCTGTGGCATACGAACGTTTCAACTCATAACTTTGATTTCGCTAATTCAATTCAGTTGATCTTTGGTATGCCAATAGACCAGCCGGGGGGACAAGATTTCCCCATAGCCGTGGTTTCGTCCGCCCATTTTTTCCAGAGTTACGCCCCTTTTTGGACTTAGAAAATTCAGTTTTCTGCTACTTTTTTTGGTTTCCAGTTGATAACTTTTGGATGATTTTGGATCGTTTATTTACAAAACGCGTTTTTTTGTGTATTACCAATATCACAATACAGGTCAAGGTAAAATTTCGGTTCAATCGGATAATTTTTGTGAGAGTTATGACCCTTTTTCGACTTAAAAAATTCATTAAATTTGAAGCTAATATAGAACAACATGTGGCATTTTTATAGCGCTTAACCAGAAAGTTTCTCTGATTGTACAGTCGGGGGCGTTACCTCCGCCCAGCGGTGCACTTGTTTTAATTAGTGCAAATATATTATATTATAAAGTTTAAATTTAAACTGAGCTAAAATTAATACAGTGCAAAATTAAGTTTGAGTAAGGTTGCTGCACAGGTTCAATTGTGATTTCCATAAATTACATGATTCCAGGTGGCGAATTCGTGCTCGAGTCACGCAGAAATCAACCATCAGAACATGGAACAATTCTCGAGGTGAAGGAAAACTGTTCAGCATAAATTTATTAGATGAAAGTGGAGAAATCCGTGGCACAGGATTTAATGAAGCTGTCGACAAATATTACGACATGCTCGAAGTAAACAAGGTAAGAATGAGTTCTGATGAAAAGGCTTGTGACGAATCATGAATTGAGGATGTGTCTGACCTGTTAGATGTTTTAGGTTTATAACGATTCATGAATTGAGGATATGTCTGACCTGTTAGATGTTTTCGGTTTATAACGGATCATAACCAAGGTCTGCGCTGGACGAAAATTACTTTTGCCAATTATTTTGCTAAATGAAAATATTTTTTTGCGAAATTCTTCTAAAAATTGCCAAATGCTGTCAGTCTCTGCATTCTGCAAGATGAGTCAAATATTTCTACAATCGCTGTTTGTACAACTTGATATCGATAGGATGTAGAAGGGTTGTTGTGTCACGTCAAAACAAAGAGGATTAGCTATGGTATCACCACCACAATACATACAGTAATCCCTCCGCTCATCGACAGTAATCTTATTCAGATAAAACTGCATCTTGCTAGAGGTGTTAACGTTTCCTAAACATTATAACACAATTATATTGTAAACGTTGAAAATATTTTTTGCCAAATGTGAATTATTTTTGCCATTGGTAAATTTGGCAAGTGGCAGCGTGAACCCTGATTATAACCACAAGTTGTGGGGGAGGGTATACTCGAATCAGCTTGTTCTTCTGGGCATCTCCGTTAAGACCAATGAAATGATAGTTATGGGACTTCCATATTGTGTTCATACGAACTGCTCCTTCTGGGACTAAACCACAAAATACCCAGTTTCAAGGCAACTGAAGATCCAAAACTAATGTTATAACCCAAAAAACAATAAAATGGCTCATTCTAAGTCCAAAAAGGGCCATAACTCCTGACAAATTATGGGAAAAAATTGAAATTGGCCAAGCATGTTCTGCGATTTTTTCCGGTTTATGGTACTATATGGTATCTGTCCAAGATCGTCCAATAATTTCCATGTCAAAGATGTCCATGGGGTATTGGGACTTTTGTCTGAATCCAATTTAAAATGTTTGTGAGACTTAAAGACACAATATACATTAAATTTGTGGGACTTTCAAAAAGTCTCATGAGCCAGAAAAAAGTCCCAGAACATACTAATAAATCATAGAGACGTCTGTCTGTGGACACAATTTTTTCTGAGCTTTTAGTCCTACATTTCTCAGGAAATGTTTTTGTTTTGAAACTTGGCACATATTTATTACCATGGGAACTTGTGTACCTGCGATTATGATGTTTGTCTGACTTTTTTTTGGTGGAGTTATCCCCCTCTTTGGACTCAGAAAATGTTCGCAACATGCAGAACTTTGTTCAAGCTTGTATTCCTACATTTTCTGGTTATTTTTTTTTAATTTGGCACAGAGGCTGATCGGGCAATTTTGTTGTTTGCAGTTTTTCTTGACTGCCACAGGGGGTATCTTTAGTCCCATTGGGACAGCCCACATCTAGTTGCTTCAGTCGACCCTAAAAACAGCTAATTAACAGTACCACAATATAACATGTTAAGTTAATAGATGTATTAACAGTACCACAATATAACATGTTAATAGATGTTTTCTTTGTTACAGGTTTATTTCTTCAGTAAAGCCACCCTGAAAACAGCTAATAAACAGTATACCAATATTAAGAATGACTACGAGATGACCTTCAACCCAGATACACAAATAGAATTCTGTGATGAAGATGTTAGTAATTTGCCGACAGTAACCTTCGAATTCAAGAAAATTAATCAGCTTGAAGCATGCAAACCAGATGCAATTGTTGGTGAGTAATATTCATGTTCAAGTATTATAGTTAAATATGACTATAACAGTTAAATTCACATTGTTATATAACTGTTTATTACACTCCTATGTGTGATTTCTATTGAAAATGCCGATAATTAAAAATGGTAATGTCACTAGTGAATTATGTCATTTCTCGTGCCTTCATTGTCGCTTACTGATCTGGACTGAATTTTCTATGGTTGATCTATCTCCACATCGAGAGTTTCATGCATTAATTCTGGGTGTTTTAATCATATTTGGCGAACCACATTGATGCAGAAATGTAATAAATAAAGTAATCAATTAATTCTGAGAATTATGTTAAATATAAATAATTCACTCGAGGCGAGAGACATTTATGTTAGAAACTTGTGTGCTAACATGCACTCGTATTTCCGCCAAGGAGAAGCCCTCAACTGAACTATATGGATTATTATCCTCGGCCTTGTGTTATCAGGAGGGTTAAAATTTATTGTCCGTTTATTGCGTACTCCGGTCAATCAGCGATCGGATTAGCTCACGCATGAATGCGTCCTGTGCAAATCCCGCGCTCTTAACAATTCATCTAGCCAGTTTTATTTCTCTCCTTGGACCTATCAGACGTGGTTTTAACTAAAGGAAGTATTTCTCTATTGCGAGTTTATCAACTCACTATTTATTGTTGTTAACATACTTGCAATTTATCCGTGCTTACCCGGTCGTTTAATATTTTTAAGTACGCGCAGAAACTCTTCGTTTCATAGTATGCGCAACGCAATTTATAAAAATTCCGTGTTTTTTATCGACACATTTTATCTCGAAAAATTTGGGATTGGAATCGACAAAATCACGTTGAGAACTTCGCCATTGATGGCCATTTTGACAATTACTACAGACACACATCGTTTACTTGTAGAAAACCTATATTGCATTATTGTGCCACATATACGGTGGCATGAATCGTCCGATTTCGGAGTCCACGTGGTACGGTATGCGAAGTCTCCTAATTTCGTGCTAATTATATTTCATGAAGCCGAATTTTCGATACGTTCATTTCATGTACACTACCTCATCGTATATGCAACAGGTCTGTTAGTGCGCAGAAAGTTGGCCAGGACAGAAATGTCTCCTTTGACGATAATTTACATGTATTCATAAACAAGATAAAACTTGTCATCCAATGAAATTTCTTTTGCCTCAACTAATTGTAAGTTGAAGTTGAGCGACATTTGGATAATGATTATCACGGAACATCATTGTACATATACAACATGTCGTTATAATTAATTGTGCTTACCGATTAATATTTGCACTCTTAGATAGCCCGAATGTATTACTATTAACATGAGGGCTCTTATTTGGATACTTGGAACGTCGCGAACGTTACATCAACTTCACGATATTTATTTGAAATTTGACCCTGTTCTTGCGATTCCATTTTCTTTCCCTCGTATCATCTGAACAATCGTTAGAAACAATGAGATTATGTTTGTTACAACATATAGTATTCTATGTTCAAATACTGCTGTGTCTCTTGAATAGTCTCGTTCTTTACATGCCTGTCCAGTATTACTGACAGTGTCCGGTTGCTACGAATCGTGCAACTGGTTTGATTGGGGAATAGGACTATCTGACACTAGATTGGGAACCAAGGATTTTCATTTCAAGTTCCAGGGCTCAAAATACATTCAATTTTACGAGAATTAAATGATGAATCATGTTAGTCATAAAACACTGCAAATTGTAAAGTTTTGTGAGAATCATTACGGGAATCGATTCGGTGATTCTCGTCGAATCTTGAAGCCTGAGTTCCCATTGTCGAATGGCGATCTCCATCAATTCATACCGGTACTCTGTCGCTATTTCGGCGACAATTGTGTCTGTTTCTTTGCAATCACTCAATGTCTTTTGCTGAATGGGCTTCCCTCTTCCATGACTACACAGATATGCAAGTGCAGTAGCCTGAACCTTCAGCTATAGTTTGCTTAAATATCCAAGGATACTTCCGTCCGTGGTCTCTCTTTGGACATATTTTGGATGAGAGCCTTTGGCTGGCCTACTTGTGGCAAGTCACCATACCCGTGTGACCTAGCATGGTCGCAGTGTTGAAATGATTCATTGGCTAGCCAGTGTCTCAATAAATTTTCAGTCAATCAATGTTTATACTTTTGATGTTTCACATTTCCATGTGTTCACTGTTAAACAAATAGACAACATCTGAACTGTTATCCTCAGACATTAGGGTTTTCGATACATTCAAATTATGAATTAACATGATACAAAATGGTGAGCTTAAAAACATGTATGGCGAGCCATAATTGTTCCATACTAGTACAAGGGTGTCAGTGCCTCAAAGGCTCAATGACATCCGAACTGACTATATCAATATGGCGTGCGTCAATTTTCACTGATTCCGACATACTTCTGCGCTTTAAATCCATGAATAGTCAAGGTGAACTACTATGCATTTATATTGTCATGTGCCCCGATGCACTGCCAATAGCCTTTCCAACAGAGTCCATCACTTGGCTCTCTACATTCTATTTCCACATATAGAAACGATCAAATGTCAAATAGCCTTCACTCACTTATTAAGCACAGTTACAGGCAATGCTTTTATATTGAGCAGGGCTGCTGCCACTATAATTTCCATCAGAGACCAACACATGACTTTTCCTTCTATTGCCTCATATCCAATTGATTATCGGGCAAATAACAGAAAGGACAGCATTTGTATTGTCACACATATAAAGTGCAGTTACATGAACAGCGTTTATATTTATATTGCGCACGACCACTGCAGGTCTGCGTATTGGAGGCACACGACGGTTCGGTTCACATGACGGTTGCGAAATATAGGTTGCGCCAAGGTTGTGTGCGGTTCTCGCGATACTGATTATAACTGTTTGTGTAACTTATGTGTAACTGAGGACAACCAGACAGCCGACACATACTAGTATGTTATGGCTTGCGCATATCGTATTCCGCAGACCTGCCAGTGCCAATTTCAGAAGAGTCCAAAACATATCTCTTCTCCTTCTATTACTAAATATCCATATGATTATCTGGTGAATAGAATACCTAAATGACTTAACACAAATGACAGCTTTTGTATCATCACACATATACAGCGCCGTTCCGCAAGAAGCCTCTATATCGTGTATGACCACTGCCCAGTACCAGTGACTGGCGGGGTGCTACTATCGTTGATTCGGAAAACCAATCTTCATGGGCGCACGCCTCAGCACCTGAGCCTTAGGGTGGGGAAGACTCGTCATGTGCCGCTGACAGCGCACCAGCCAACCAGCCTTCAGTTCTTCCCAGATGAAAATGCAGCTCAAGTTCTCATTTTCTCTCACAATCCAGAAGACGGATGTAATTGCATCCGTAATATAATCGTTCGTTTTGTTTCTCTCAAATTAAATGTCTTTGTGGGATAGACCTCGATACATGCATGTTTCGTTGCACTTTCACATTCCCATACTTTAACTGCGATGGGACCGGTTTTTAAATATACCTCCAATAGTTTAATATTGAATCATCGGTTACTGTAACCATGCACATTTTGTCAAGAGGGAGAGGGCAACGTTTAATGCTCGTGAATTAGAGAATTACCAGTGCATACGGGTGCAAGTACAATTGCTCCTGTCATCTGGGAAGGACTGAGACTTCTGACTCTTCCCCACGGTCCATGGTCCACTCCATTAAGGGAGTGGGTCTTGTCACCCTGGAATCATTCTCCCTCGGGATATGTCCAGGCCTGCTCTACCTTCGGAGGACTTTCCGTACGCGTATAAACATTCTCCTCACCGTATACAAGGGCACCGCGAAAACTGTTCTTGCACAGGAGAAATCGGTTCTCATCGTCCTCTTCGCCGAGAAGTGACAGTATCTTACCTGCAGTTTAATTTCTAGCAGGTAAGACCACGTGGCCACATAATGACCGGAATTTACCTTATTAACATTATTTTGCATTAACTAACAAAATGTTTTGTGTATTACGCTTGCTAATAACTAACAGAATGTCTTGTCTTGCTTATAGTCGACGAGATTCGACTTTGATGGCCACACACCGTGCGGGTTGCTCAAGAAATAAACGCGGCAATATGCGGTATTGTCATTGTTGGATGAGGGCCCGTTGGTCCATGGTTAAACAATTTGAGCAAACGTACCAGTCTTACCTCGGGCAGGACCAGTTCGGCCCCCCCGGGTCCTGCATCAGCAGACCATGGGAGGCAGCGTGCCGTTCTCGGAGATTCGGGCAACCAATCCTCCAGGACATCAGCACCCGCGCCTTTGGCGGCTGTTCTGGGTGGGGAAGTCTAGATGTCCGGGGCCGCTCAATGCGCTCCAGCCAACAGGCCTTCTGACACTTCCCCACGGCGCCGTGGCCCACCTCATTACGAGAGTGGGTCCTGTCCCCCTGGAAACGTCATCCCACGTGATACGTCCAGGCCTGCTCCTCTGCCGTCATGGGATCCTAGTGGTATGTCATCGACGTTTATTCCAGCTTGTCTGGACCACCTGCATTCGGGAGATTCGGTGGGGGGGTTTTCTCTGGTCAAATGGATCCTTCTAATTTTATCTTTTTGCTGACCTTATGGCATTGGGGTGGGCCAAATGCACCTTAACTTCAACTGCGAGAGCATTTATACCTCGTTCGAGCCATTCCCCGAGTGGGCTTCCCTATAGTACCTTATCTCAACCTGATGCAGGGTGTTCTGTTGCTGTGGTCGATACTGACATGCTTCCTATACCTCTCATGGCGTCTGATGGCTTTGACGACGATGGGCAAGAATCACGGGATTCTGTCGTTCCTAAGGAACTCGCTTTGCGTATGGAAACGACATGGGTCGATCTATTGTACAAAACTTCATCACAGGATATGTGTCAACTGACTTACACAAACTTGCACAACTGTACCAGTCTTTACCTCGGGATGAACCAGTTCGAGCCCCATGGTCCTGCACCAGCAGTCCGTGGCAGGCGGGGTGCCGTTCTCGGAGATTCGGGCAACCAATCCTCCAGGACAATCGCACCCGAGCCTTTGGAGGCTGTTCTGTGTGGGGACGACTCGATGTCGCATACTGTCAATAGCGCTTTCTATTTTGGAAGATATCTACAGAAATCACTCTCATCACATGAAAACGCGAAGAAGATGCAGTGAAGTCAGCAGCAGAAGAAGAAGTCTCTACTTGCTCGGTTTCTAGCTGGCGCGTATGGTGTGGCACTGCCTGGGACGTTCTTCCTAAAACCAGGGGGGGGGCAGGTACAAGTTTGAGCAATACTGGAATCTGAATTTATGAGCTCTTTCACATAACATATCAAAGCTGATTCATGACTAAATCACATTTACATGACATATGTTTTGGAAGAGTACATTCCCGTCAAACTTGAATATTAAATTTATTGCTTGCTCGTTGCCTCCTCCTGGGCTTGCATTCTAATCCATATAGTTCAGTTGAGGGCTTCTCCTTGGCGGAAATATATAATTTTTAATATTAAAATTAGTATTTCCTCAAGGGAAGCCCGAAACTGAACTATCATAGATCCCTCCCATGGCGGTGCCATTCCCAACCCCGCGACTCGCAAATCTTCTTATTAAAAGTCGGAAATAAAACTGGCTAGATGAATTGTTAAGAGCGCGGGATTTGCACAGGACGCATTCATGCGTGAGCTAATCCGATCGCTGATTGACCGGAGTACGCAATAAACGGACAATAAATTTTAACCCTCCTGATAACACAAGGCCGAGGATAATAATCCATATAGTTCAGTTTCGGGCTTCCCTTGAGGAAATACTAATTTTAATATTAAAAATTATATTTCTTACAGACATCTCGCCTCTCGTGAATTAATTAAAGTAACTCTTGAAATCAATTGATTACTCTCTGTTTATTACTTTCCTTTGGGTGATTTGCTTTTTAAATAGCAAGTTATGTATTCATACACGCTATTGAAATTTATGCGTCATGGGTATAATTGCGGAATTATTCGGATTTCAGGTAAACCAGATGTTTATAGTGAAATATAATAAACAGAATGGTCACTTGATTGAACTGGTGATGTGAAATAATTCAATCGAGGTAGGGACTATTATCTAAAACACTCCAGCCCAACATCCCTGCCTCTAATGAATTATTTCACATCACCAGTTCAATCATGTGATTACTCTCTATTCATTGGGGTGGGGTCACTGGGTGAGAGTTTAGATAAGTAGTTCTGTACGTACAGAAGTTAGGCGATAATATTCCTTGAACAAAGTAAGATTTAAAAAAAATGCTTTAACCCTTTGATGATGGGAGCTGCGCTGGCGCAACATTAAACACCCTGTGCAAGTGCATTCTCTTCTCTTATACATGTGAGTCGGACATTGGTCGCCTCGCATATAAAAGAGAATGCACTGGCCCAACAATTTTGTATAACTTTTTCTTACATTCTTTGACAATTTTTTTTTATCTTTTTTTTTTTATAAAAAGCGATATAAAATTTGGTTGACTTGCATATATAAGAGAATGCATTGGCACATGGTTTTCGCAAATAAATCAGGAACCATCTGTTATGACCCACTTCTCTATATGAGAAATGAACAAGCCTGCAAATATTGTGTATTATTTGCAGAATGAGGTCCCCAGAGGATGAATTTACTGATGCTATCTCGCACAGCAGACAAACGTCACCAAATTCACCCTCTGCCAACTGTGGACCTCTTTCTGCTTAAGCCTCAACTGCTATGGGAGACCTACGATCAGATTGAAGTTCCCCAGTTGAAGTTGGTGATGTTTACCCATTAGTCACCTCGATTATGCATTTAATCGTCTGCAAATTAGGGGATATAGAAACTGAAGAGAAAGGAATAAGTAACTAAAACGGTGTTAATTTGATACTATAAGATACTTCCCAGAAGATGATACCTAAACAGAATGAGGTCCACAGAGGGTGAATTTGGTGGTTCTAGTCTGCTGTGTGGCTTGATTTATGACAGACACTGTTTTCTTGATTTGGAGGAGTTATTCAGAAAATATTTATTGTTATAAAAAATGCAACAACTTTCCTCTCATTATTATCGCTGGAAATGTCAGACATGTCATTAATGTTACTGATTTATGTTCTTTGTAGATGTCATTGGTATTGTTCAAACAGTTGGAGACTCGACAAAGCTGACGTCGAAGAAAGACAATCGGGAGTTTAGTAAACGAGATGTACAGATTGTCGACCAATCAAATATGGGTGTGAATCTCACTTTATGGGGTGGAGAGGTATGTCCTGCGTACATTTCACTTTTTAGGGTGCATAGGTATGTCGGGTATATGCTGAACTAATAGAATTCTCATACAGCAAAAATCATTCAAATTTATGTGAACCATTATTAGATTGGGGTTGGCTTGTAATCCATGTCTCCAGCCTGTGTTAAGATTTACTCAAAGTTATACTTATATACTGAGTCTATCGTCTCGGCGAAAAGAAATTTCTTAGCATAGTGCAGGCTTCGCCAAAATTACTTCTCATTGCATTATGTTAATTGTTTCGATTGGATTCTTTTATCTTGGGAGCTACTAATAGGGAGTTATTATTGGTGCTACCGATTTGGCATCATGAGATTCTGGAAATAGAAAGTCTACTACAAGTAATCAGACCCACTATAGCTAAGACTGCCATTTCTCATACAGACCCACTATAGCTAAGACTGCCATTTCTCATACAGACCCACTATAGCTAAGACTGCCATTTCTCATACAGACCCACTATAGCTAAGACTGCCATTTCTCATACAGACCCACTGTAGCTAAGACTGCCATTTCTCTTACAGACCCACTATAGCTAAGACTGCCATTTCTCATACAGACTCACTATAGCTAAGACTGCCATTTCTCTTACAGACCCACTATAGCTAAGACTGCCATTTCTCTTACAGACCCACTATAGCTAAGACTGCCATTTCTCTTACAGACCCACTATAGCTAAGACTGCCATTTCTCTTACAGACCCACTATAGCTAAGACTGCCATTTCTCTTACAGACCCACTATAGCTAAGACTGCCATTTCTCATCCAGACCCACTAAGACTGCCATTTCTCATCCAGACCCACTATAGCTAAGACTGCCATTTCTCATCCAGACCCACTAAGACTGCCATTTCTCATACAGACCCACTATAGCTAAGACTGCCATTTCTCTTACAGACCCACTATAGCTAAGACTGCCATTTCTCTTACAGACCCACTATAGCTAAGACTGCCATTTCTCATCCAGACCCACTATAGCTAAGACTGCCATTTCTCTTACAGACCCACTATAACTAAGACTGCCATTTCTCATCCAGACCCACTATAACTAAGACTGCCATTTCTCATCCAGACCCACTATAGCTAAGACTGCCATTTCTCTTACAGACCCACTATAGCTAAGACTGCCATTTCTCTTACAGACCCACTATAGCTAAGACTGCCATTTCTCTTACAGACCCACTATAGCTAAGACTGCCATTTCTCTTACAGACCCACTATAGCTAAGACTGCCATTTCTCTTACAGACCCACTATAGCTAAGACTGCCATTTCTCATCCAGACCCACTATAGCTAAGACTGCCATTTCTCTTACAGACCCACTATAGCTAAGACTGCCATTTCTCTTACAGACCCACTATAGCTAAGACTGCCATTTCTCATCCACAATTCCCTCGATTATATTTCTTTCAAATTGTTATATACAGGTTTCAAACAAATACGCTTAGATTTTCCACTGACTTATGTTGCTGACATAGGTTTTAGGATTATGATCAGGCTTGGGGCAATTACTTGTGATTGTAATTAATTATAATTACAATTACTTCAACATTGTTCAATTACAATTACAATTCCCATGACATCTATTCACAATTTAATTAATGCATGCACGTTTATTATTTTCTTGGGAAATTTCCCCCTGCACAGTGCTTATTTGGGTCTGCACGTTTATTAATTTTGAGGCTATGAAAATTTAAATCGGCACGAACTCAAGATTTCTATATGATTCTGAAATCAAAATGGTGAGCTTATAGCTTTATACATGTACGTATTCATGATGTATATGGCATACATGTGAACATTTAAATATTGAATAAAACACCACATGACACATAGTATGTTGATTCCTATACTTGACCTACTATGAAAATAATTTGTTTAACCACAGTTATGTTGATGTTTTGCTCCGAGTTCCCCCTGCACTATTATTTGGGTCTGCACTTTTATTAACTTTCAATGGAATTTCCTCCCTGCACTATTATTTGGAGCCCGAGAGTATTTGCTTGTGTGACTGATTCATAGATATCTCAATGCTTCCGCTATAAAATGAAAATAATAGAGTATTTTAGTAACACATATAAGTATCCATCATTTCATTCTTAAGGTAATAAGACTGTCTCAGTCAGACCGATTATTGAGGCAGATATTTGTCGCCACTTTGTCATTCAGTTACAAATTAGAAGGGACAACAAACAATGCACACACCAATACCAACATATGACTGAAGTAATACAATGTA
The DNA here is from genome assembly GCA_032622095.1 of Siphonodentalium dalli. Lineage (NCBI taxonomy): Eukaryota > Metazoa > Mollusca > Scaphopoda > Gadilida > Siphonodentaliidae > Siphonodentalium > Siphonodentalium dalli. The sequence continues at coordinate 290,488,758 of CP136064.1, forward strand.
TGTCAATTGAATTAAACTATATTAGTGGATAAGGCAAAACAAAAAAAGGGTTTTGATTCTCGGGCATAACCGCGTCTGGAAAAAAGGCCCGCGTTGAACCATTTTATTACGATTTTCAAATTTGACAACGCTGTCAAATGATAACACTAAAATAGGAAACTAGAAAACAGAAATTAGTTATGTTTCAAACATCGAATATGATAGACATACAATGGTGTATGTGTTGGTATTCAAAAACAGACACTATGCAACGATAACTACCAGGTATATTGTCACCACAAGGTGCCCAAACCCCAAGTTTATTGAGTCAAATGTGTTCAAATATTTCGGTATTTTATCAATTCGAAAAGGTAAACAGTAAATTTGAGATTTACAATTTTGGGAACGCAAACCGGAAAGAAATATGGTGCGTATTGGCGATGTGTGTGCTGGTTTAATCATCGATCTACACAATATACGTCGATGGTTTAATATTTGAAGTTTTTATGGCTGGCATGTATTGAGGTACATAATACTTATTCAGATACGGCAGTATAAGTCATTCTAGACTTTCTATGAAGATCACTATATTTATCTTTCCGTTTATGGCGATTGTATTCAATTTCCGTATTTTTATTTGAGTAATTTAACCGGATATTTAGCTCTGTTTGTTGTTATTAAACATGCTTGTTACGAAACAATATTAGAAACGCATATATTATCTTCACATTAAATGTGGCAACAGGTGATAAAACATTAGTAGACTGGTCCATCAACAACGTTGAGAACGATCTTATTATGGTTATTCTTTATAGTGGAATACATTAGTTTATATCAAAACAATGTTCTTCTTACATTTTCTTAACCTGGGAAAGTATAAACCATGCTTTAAACTATGGGCATTATCCCCATAACGAAAATAAAAAATAAAAATAAAACCCTCGCTCCCTCATCGATTCTCAAAAAAAATTGTCCGAGAATCAAAACACTTTTTTTTTTGGCCTAAAAGTGGAAATTTATCTTCAGTTGTGTCACAAAATTGGAGGTACAGTCGATTTCGGTTAATAGAATATGCTCGGTGCAGCAATTTTTTATTTGAATAGCCGATTATTTGATTAGACGAATTTGCACCAAAACGTTGTAATTTCGAGTTGACAATTTCGTAATTTCGAGTTGTACCACTGACTTGACCGATGTTTGTTTGATATAAAAACTTTTAAATACCTGTTATTAAATGTGTATTTACTTCATAATATTGTTCTCTATATTGCTTGTTTCATGTAATATTAAAATATTTGTAATACCATTGTCAGATTGTGTGTTTGTTGTTACTTTTTACCGAGGGAAAATTGTAAAAACATCGATCGATAAAAGCACGTGTTCAATGTTTACATTGAAGGACTGGTTAGAGTTATTCACCTTTGATCGATTGAAGCACATGTTTAATGTTTAGATTGAAGGACTGGTTAGAGTTATTCACCTTTGATTGATAGAAGCACATATAGTGATTGAGGAAGACCATTTATATAGAACATGATTTTATTTATTTTAAAACGTATAACGGAGAGGTCTTTGCGCTTTCGTTTCGAGTTCATAATGACTGAGTAATTATGACTGGTGTACCCACAGCATCGCATTTATAATAGCCCTGGTTTTGTTTTTACAAGTGACACGTTAATTTGCCCTTTGTTAGCGGGTGTACTCAAACAAATACTTAAACAAACACGCTGTCATCATTAATGGGACAATCCTTTGTTCGCGCCATAGAGTGTGAAACGAACAAAACGGTTTGTACAGTCTAATTCTTTATGCATGTTCAGACATCAAATACAAAAGAACCGAGTCGCTAACATGTGTCTGTCCAACTACAGTACTGGCTTTTGTTAAACATGCAATTAGTCGCTATTGTAATGTTGTTCATCCTCTACGTGGACAACGTCACGAATAAAGCGTCGGGTTTATTGATATAAACTATAGACTATAGATGCGGGATTTACCCGCACTGCTTACAAAATTTAATATTGTCATTTATGGCGTGAATTATTAGACCCCCAAATCACCTTATCATCATGGCGTGAATTATGGGAATGTTGGGCAATAAAACAACAAGACAAGTGTTATTATAATATTTTAATATTCACATTTAATTGAAAAATCACTTTCTTATAGTAACTTATGACCGTAAAGCACTCGCTTTTGAAACATTTTATGTCACCCATTTTCGATCTAATACGATTGTCTGCGGTTTCTTGACATAAACTATAATATTTTGGATGAAATACCTTCAACTGAGTTCTAGAATGCACGAAAATAACGACTTTCAGAGCACATTTTTGCGAATTTTCTATTCTATTAAGCGATAGTCCCATCGGGAGTCTATTCGAATAAGCAATTAAAAAATACAGATGTACTATTAAAATGGTTTTGGAATCCGAAATATTATTATAATAAACAAATTATTTGATTAACCGTTATTCGATTAATTGGAATTGACTGTAACTCTTTTGGAACCGGAGTTTGTAAAATAAATGACCAGTAAACAGGGGAAAGTGTAACCAAACACAAATTTGATGATATACAGCCAGGTCCTGCCTAACACATGTATAAACCCCCGAAAGTAAATGTCACCTGACACATAATTACGCAGTTGACTGCATTCACCACGCTTCAGTTATTATATACCGAATGAATTTAAATAATTATGTAAAATAGCCCGACGAGACCCATTATATAGTGTAGTTTGTTTACAACATCCCCATTGTCAATTAACAACTACTATTCAATGTAGTGACCGCTAACCACCAGTATTCAAACTGATATCAGGTCAGCCAGTGACCTAAATGACCTCTTATCTATAAGCCGACATAAAAAAAAACCTGTAGACAGTAAACAAGTGTTGCGTCATGCCCTGTTTCTTGGTATTGTCTCTACAGTTGAGTTCAGGATAATGTGGTATAACATCAAAATCCCTTCCTCAGACTGAGGTCTCATGTAGAATTCTTGTATTTTATTAATTGGATAGGGATAAATACACGGGTAACAATTATTAATATTTTAATTGTTTTTATTTGTAATTTTAACATTTTGTTCCTGTTTTGATGTGAACGGTCATGCACTCTTCTGAGTTGTCATCGCGGCGAATGTCAAAACTCACCTGTGTCTGTGATTGTAGCCAGAATTCAGACCCCCTATTGACTTACAGTTGTATAAGTCACATGCACATTTTGAGGGGAAATACTGGGTCAACAAGTAGCGACTCATAGACAGAAATCTAGATAAATTTAGCAAAATATAACATGTGTATTGGTTGTCAGGATGCATAAATTCGTTTACAAGTCCACTCATACCTACCTTTATAATTACCCAAACGTATACTTATGTATACTGGTATATTACTGATGTTGTTGCTTCCAAATCGAAGTAGTATATAACACATATAACATATTTTGGTATAATTATTACAATAATCAGAATCGGCACCTGAATCGGCCGATTGTGATCTCAAATAATCGGTGCAAGGCTCTATTTGACAATCGGCTCATCACTATTTATTATTATTATTATTTATCACCTTGGATAATTTGCCATCATCTGGTATTAAAAAATTCAAATCTATGCTATATAGCTATAAATAATTGCTGCTTTCTCTTTTTTAGGCTGATGGATTCCAGGGAAAATCTGGTGCCATTATAGCAGTGAAGGGAGTGAAGGTTTCAGACTTCGGAGGTGAGGCAGTTCACAGTGTGCTGTTTAACACTTCCATGACTGGAGCTTCCTGAAATTTGTTGAAAACCCTGTGCCATTTGCATTTGCTTATAATATGATAGTCTCCCATATAAGAGAATACATTGAAATTACCCCTTTGAACTTGCAAATAACAAGTGCTATAAAGATATTGTGCTCCAGTATATCACCTAAAATCATACCTTCATCCCCTAGCGCTATAAAGATTATTGTACACCGGTATATCACATAAAATCGTAAGTGCTTCTTGAGGTGTCCAATTTGATATATTATGGTATTTGCCAGAATATGTGTACAAAGTGCTACAACTGATGATTTCTTGCGTTCTAATACCAAAAATAAATGTTAGGTGACTTGAGTACAACCATTGCTGGTAATAAATATTTTATTGAAGATATATACAACACAAAAGTAACCTTTTCCTATTAGAGTTATCGTTCTTCGCTGAAAATTACAACATAGATTCCTGTTAGAGCTTTTCAGTAACACAAGGATTGCAACACGCTGTATCTTGTCACTGGAATTATTGATAATGGAAATAAGAACAAAGTCTATCAAAATTAACTTCTGATAATGGTTTTTACAAGCTTTGTATTAATTGTCAACTTTGCCAACTGCCAAAGCCTTTAACATTTGGGGCATCATTTGCATATATGGAGTTCAAATGCCTATCTATTCTGATCTATTAGGTAAAAAAATATATAAATTCTGTATTCCCATGGCAGATAGCCTCGTCTTTTAAAAAGCCTTGTCAAACATTTTGTTCAATATTTTCTGTTAAACTATTGAATTTGAACAAAAACTATGAATTTATTTTTGTTTCTTGAGTATGATTCCAGATTTTGAGAAGAAAAATAGATAGCCTCCTTCCCGCCTCTCAAAATTGTGATCTAATTAACTAAGAACACGGATATTTGATTGGTCTATTATGGATCACATATTCCTGTATAATTTGATGTCTTATCCATTCGTCATGACAGAGCCCAGTGACAAAAATTACATCTGGCTGTAAGGCCAACAAAATTTAATGTCTGGTTCGGGCTACAAGCCAGAACAAATTAGGATTGGTAGTTATGTTTAAATTAGGATTGGTAAACATAATGTTTAAATTAGGATTGGTAGTTATGTTTAAATTAGGATTGGTAGTTATGTTTAAAATTTAATTTGTTTTCATTTGGCTTTTTTTATTTTTTTATTTTTACTTTGACACATTCTTATTGTTTTTCATGTCTTCTTTAAGATACATCTACGATAAATTTAGATTTTCTTTATATAAACTGTTGCCAATGAAATATCTTTTTTTTTATTTTTATGAAAAAATTTGGACATATTTCAGAATCAGTTCTTGTAAACTATGAAAAATACTTTACGGTTGGGGGTTTATGGTAGCGGGTTTAAATAGGGTAGGCAGGGCAACCCCAACCACAATTATTATTTTCTTTGGCCTAATCAACAAATAAACTTGTTTTAGATGATCAATATCATGTTCCCCCTCATATTGTATTACGATCCATATCATGTCTTCTCTTCTTTGTTCATGTTTTAGGACGATCCATATCATGTCTTGGCAGCAGCCAGTTGGTGATGGATCCTGATATCAGAGAAGCACATTTTCTGCGAGGCTGGTATGACAAGGAGGGTTGTCAGTCTGATTTCAGCACATACTCGTCTACCGGCGGTGGTGGTCAGTATCTTGTTAATACTTTTAATTTTATGTGTTCGCCTAGTAGACCTAATTTTTTGCGATGTTGGTACATCAAGACGGGCTGTCAGTCTGGCTTCAGCACCTACCAGTCTGCCGGCGGTGGTGGCTAGTATCTTGTTGGACCTGTAAGTGGTATATTTATCGTATGCCCCTGCAAATAGTGGGTTATTGATCAAATCAAATAGCTCTAAAAAAATTAGAAAACAAATAGAATATTTCGTAATCTTGGTCGCTGAAATGATTCGATAAAGATGTTTCCCGTTTTTGTCTGTATGTCAAATTTGTCTACTCAATAAAATACCTTGTCATCTTTTTTGTGAACGGTGCATGGATCGACAATTAAAAACATTATTTCTTCAAAATATTGCAACAATTTGAAAAATACCATTTTATAAATTTTCATGTGCATGTGCGGTAAATAAAAACTTCCGGAATTGAATGACATCACCAATGGGAAATTCCTCACTTTATCGATTCAAAACGCGGAATAGGATATGCAGATTTACGCTATCATGACTTTCTCAAAATTAAAACGGGTGTTTGATGGAAGGAACGACATTACAAATGTCACTGCGAGTCAACAATGAGCAAACACAATCAAATAATGAAAGGATAAACTGGATAATACATCTAATAGCATGTATGCGCAGTCCGTGATGTACTGTTCAACAGAATTGTGAAGTACCTTTCCGTCTCCAATTGAATGTCCGCGGAATAAATTATGAACTGTTATATTCGCGGTCCTGAAACAAAAGGGTTAGAACAGTTAAAGTTATCTTAAAACGGCAGATTTTTTGAAGTCACTACGCTATACCAAATAATAAAAAAATTTATTCTGTAGAAATTTCTTAGGCAATTTTATAATTACCTAAGATAACCTTTCTTGTCAGATACAGTACCAAAAGCAAGAGATGATCCAGACTATGAGTTCATGTATTATCTTAATGGAGAATCATTTAGTGGTAACTATAGGACTTCATTTTGAGCAAAACCATTGATACAAGTGTGTGAAATGGTTATCGTTATTGCTCGGGTTTTTTGTGATGCAATGCTATGTGAACCAGAGGTTTCAAGTTTTACCTCGCGACACGACAAATGTGTGCAATAACGAGTTAACCAGTTCACGCCACTGTGGTGTTCTATCTTTATTGCACACCCCAGAAACTGTAGATTGCAAAATATTAAAATTGATGTTTGTGCTACCTTATTTAAGTGAACAAATTAAGTCATTTAATTAGACTTGAGATACACCTCATAATAGTGAAGTAATTTTCTATTAAAATTGATGTCGTGGTCAAGAATGTTATCAACGTAATAGGTTTCTATTGTCCAAGGACAAAACATATTTTTTTATTAAACATTTTGAAACCTGTTTGCAAAGATAAAGCAATGGATGTGCAATAAAAGTTCATGCTGCTTTGAGTTTTAACGTTTTAATAACGGTTTAAATTAACTTTTTTCCCCAACAAGTAAACTGAACCAATTCACAACGTTAACAGAATGTTTTTTTAACATTATTTCAATGTTATGCCAAGTGTTATATCAATGTTATTTTAACGTTAAAAATAACGTTAATAATTGGTTTCTGCAACTTTGTTCGTTTGATTTCCAATGTATCATATTATTTAAAAATAATGTTAATAATTGGTTTCTGTAATATTACTTGAACATTGTTAATTTTGTAACCGTTATTACATTAAGATAATGGTTTATTAATGTTAAAATAACTTTCTGATGTTGTTTTGTTTTATTCATTGTTTTTTCATTTCTGTTAGATTTGATTACATTGCAAAAAAACATTGCAACACTAAAACATAATATTCAGAAATCGAAATATTAAATGTTTTAGCAAGCTTTCGGCCCTATCTGGACTTTCCTCAGGACAATATCAATTGTTATCCTCCTCCCTATTTTCCACCCTTATGATTGGCCCATGTGCTGTCACGTGCCGGGCGACAAATCACACTGTCGCCTGCTGACCCGGGAGACATTGTTTTTGTCGACCGCCTGGTGTTATATTGCAAGAATATCTCCAAACACACACTGCAGTAACTCACATATTTTACATCACTACGACGTACTAAAAAATCATAGATATTATATACCCCACGGATTCGCAAAACACACCAGTTGTGGTGTTTGCTAATTTGCATATATTTAGTGAACACTAATATTCGAACTTTTAAGTTGATACTTTTATCGGACAAGCGTTATTATTTACTTTTTACATCGAAACATCTCGGTGATTCAATTTGTTCATGTCGAAATTATGACGCAAGATTGAAAGAGAGGATCCCTTGAGGTTGGTTGGTGATAAATGTTCGCTGGTAAACAACGTAATGCATACATTTATCGCGAATGAATGGTACTGTACGCTTATCCTCCACGATGTCTGCAATGTGATCATAGAATTATTTTATGTTAGGATCGTCATGAGCACTGACACATATGGATGTACATTAATGAAATTGACAACTTCCCAATAGCTTTCGGGGAAGACCGTTATGAAATGAACATCGCGAGTAAATTGCGCACACAAGACGACATTGAATATGCCACATTGCAGAAGACGAGAACATACCTATGTGGCTTATTGGTTTACATTGCATGGACCGATATCGACAATTTGACCACCAAAATGATCGTAAATAAACGCGGATTACCAAACGCTTAACAGCTTGAATATCATTTATGGAACAGAAATCCTATGGGATGATAGGAAGTTACTGAAAATATACATAATCGGGAAAGAAAGCACTTGTGACTCAGTGCAACATCGTGCGTGTGGATGGCAAGGATATTTTCTGTGGTATAATCGGATAACAAAACAGTTGTTGCCCTTCTTCTCGGGTGACATTGAGATTTGTCACCCGCTCGAGAACGGAATGTCTCCCCTCGGGAGACATTCCTTTCTCGAGCGGGTGACAAATCTCAATGTCTCCCTCGACAACGGGCGACAACTGTACAATGTTAAAACACAATCACATGTTGTACGATTGGCATACTTTCACAAAATGAGTCAGTGGATCAACCAACTTCCGTTAAACCGCGCCGAGTCAATGTTCAAAGTTAACAGATTTAGATTTTTGAAATATGTTATTTTTCACCACCTCAAAAATACATAAATAATTTTGGAATGTGAGAAAATGAAAAGAATTATTATGTATGTTGTGATAGTTCATGTTCAGATACATACATATACTTATTTAAGAATCGGTAATCAAGTTTTTTTCATGCAAATAGATATGTTATATGGCGCCACGCTGGTACATATGGGTAAACTATAATGTGTTTACATTCGTGATAACATGCTTTGGGAAATTCCGATTTGAAGCTAGGAATCACCATATATGGAAGTTGTAAACACACTTGGCCATCCACCAAACTGCTAAGAAAACCTGTTATTATAGGACTTTTTTGGGCAAATATGTTATCGTGATTGGCATTGTTGTGAGTATTTATTGGTAATAAAAAAAAAAAAAAATATTTTTCAGGAGGTTCGGCACCATCGAAAACCTTCGCTCAAGCCAAATGTGAAAATCTTGGTCAGGGTGAGAAAGGAGACTATTTTGCCAACAAGGCTACAGTCATTTTCCTCAAGAAGGATAACTCAATGTATCAAGTACGTTCTTCAGTATATAATTTAGTTAATTACATCATATATGTTATGTTTGATTGGTACCTTCATTTCTTAACTCAATTGACCTCCAGCGACAAGATATTGCATCGCCTGACTTCATAACATTAACCTCCGGCATTGAGATATCTCATCGCGACAAGATATCTCATCTCCAATTTTTCATCTTCACTTGATTACTTTCCCACATTTTGTTCTATTTTGAACCAATATTACCAATGTTAATTCAATTAATTTGCAAATTGACTGAATTGATACTGATTTAATGGCATTTTATATTTAAAAAATAATTCTACATTATGATAATAGTGCAGTTACAGCCTGCAGAATCACTTTATCACAACGTCCATGATTTAATGTCAAACTTCAAACAAGATTCAGCAAAAACTGATGACGCATATTTATTTTCACTTAAACTTGGACAATACTATAGTTGTGAAAATAACTCTGGTATATTCCTTTATCACAAAAGCATTGACTCAATTAAAGAGAATTAAAACATTGAAGCACATGCAAGTCTACATCAGACCAGAGCGTCCACCAATTCAGCTGACATGGGGGAATTGAAATTTACTATAATGTCCAATTTGGTACCCATGCAAATTCCCAAGAATTCTGAGGTGTGTTCACATTGACAAAGATGACGACCAAATCACTACTGCCATGTATTATTCCATTGGATTATTTATCTAATGAACCAACATGTGTTGTGAACTTAGAAATCATCAGCCAGAAGATGGCTGAAAAAATTGAAGCCGTCTGGTATTAATATAATATTATAACGTCATGATATTGCTCAAAGGGCCTGATGGCCAGGCAGCGTAATTTTCTGGGAGCTCGGTGTTAAAAAGTTAACCCTTGCTATACTAAATTCTCATTGACGAGTAGTTCATTTAGGAAATGTTCTTATAATAAGTTCAATGAACAAGCATGTTTGTTGAACTTGTTATATCACCAATGAATATGAATTCTTCTGCACATGTACTATCAATTTGTCTGGTTGTCTTATGCTCATATATCCTTAACATCCATCCAAATGAATAATAGACCATTCTAATGCATACTTTTATAACTGAATGGGAGAATTCATTTAGTATAGAATGAGTTAACCCTACCATAACTGGAGCTTTCTGAAATTTTGCGAAAACCATGTGCCTATGCATTCTCTCATATATGTAAGTCTCCCATTGGCCTAACAATATTCACCTTGACCTTGTAAACAAGTGTATTCTCTTATATATCCGAGGCTCCCTTTGGGTGACTCGCATATATAAGAGAATGATCTAGTTCAGGATTTTTAATGTTGCACCAGCACAGCTCCCATCATGAAAGGGTTAAAGAAGGGATAGAATTAGAAACCATTCTGTTATAAGAAATAATTTGTTGTTTGATCTTCAGGCATGTCCTACAGATGCCTGCAACAAGAAAGTTGTGGATCAGGGTAACGGCATGTTCCGATGTGAGAAGTGCAACAGAGAATACCCCAACTTTAAATGGCGGATGATCCTGTCGGTAAGCATATTGTCCACTAGTGTGAAACGATCAATCGGCTAGTCAACATCGACTACAATTTTGGTCAAAATCGGCAATAGCATTACCAGTTGAATAATCGCACATTTTGCCTAGGATGATAACACTATAGTTATGATAGTCGCACATTTTGCCTAGGATGATAACACTATAGTTATGATAGTCGCACATTTTGCCTAGGATGATAACACTATAGTTATGATAGTCGCACATTTTGCCTAGGATGGTAACACTATAGTTATGATAGTCGCACATTTTGCCTAGGATGATAACACTATAGTTATGATAGTCGCACATTTTGCCTAGGATGATAACACTATAGTTATGATAGTCGCACATTTTGCCTAGGATGATAACACTATAGTTATGATAGTCGCACATTTTTCCTAGGATGATAACACTATAGTTATGATAGTCGCACATTTTGCCTAGGATGATAACACTATAGTTATGATAATCGCACATTTTGCCTAGGATGATAACACTATAGTTATGATAATCGCACATTTTGCCTAGGATGATAACACTATAGTTATGATAATCGCACATTTTGCCAAGGATGATAACACTATAGTTATGATAATCGCACATTTTGCCTAGGATGATAACACTATAGTTATGATAGTTCATGATTGCATGCATTATATGGACAGAATTAACATCATCCAGGTGAAACCATAGTGTTTTAGAAGGTGTAAATTATACAGTAATTATCCAAACTAGCCCAGATATGATTACATTTGCGGTCAAACAAGTAGATACTCAAGATCAAAAAAATGCTTGGAGGGTCAGGGTTTCAGTTTTCGTATTACATACCTTACTCGTATTTAAATTCATGCACTCCTATTTTTCGTATTACATACCTTACTCGTATTTTAATTCGCACAGTACTATTTTTCGTGCACCAATGGATGCTCCAATTTAAAACTAAGCAAAAAATAGTACGACTAAATGAGTTTAGCAAACAAACAGGAAACATAAATGGGTTTGTGTATTAAAGATATGGGCGTCCTTCCTTGTGGGTATAGGTTTTAAAATAGTCACATCCTCTAAAACTGCCATAAACAGAAAGAATATTATACAATAGACAGATGTTCTTATATAAATCATAGATATCGTGTACATTGCATGTTATTGTTACGTTTGTATCCTTGGTTATGTAAACAAAAATCTAGCATAGCATCACTAAATTGACCTTCGAGGACCTCATTGTGTAAATGTTGGACACACTATATTCAGGCTTGCAGTGGAGAGTGTATACAATGAATATAGATCTTAGACCTTATAATGGATTATTTGTTAAATTACAGGCAAACTTGGCAGACTTCTCGGACAACAACTGGGTCACTTGTTTCCAAGAATCTGCTGAATTGTTACTTGGTCGGACAGCTGACGAAATAGGAAATCTCAAACAACAGGTTAGTACATCAATGGAAGATAATAATTACTGGTTGGGCATTAGATTTTGTCCATCTTGTTGTCCATTCGACATAATCAAAATCCGCAACCATAAACATTATTTGTAACAACTGGCACAAATTTTCTGGTAAATACTGGAATGAGTAAAATAAATTTAACACCTTGAGCCACATCAATAAGCAATGCCATGGCAACATGTGGAATCTAACATGCCACAGCATTAAATTTGCAGCGGGATATTGTTCCTAATTTCGAGGGCGGTATATGCTAATATGGTGGCAAATTGATATTTTATAATATTATTTGATCGATGGAATTCAATAACATTTTATTCACCTAGTGAGCACCTTGAGGGTCTTTTTAATTTGATGTGATGTCTAAGTTAGATAACTCTATTTTCCCCTATACAGAATGAGGCTGAATATGATCAGGTCTTTCAAGAGGCTCTCTTCAAGTCCTACATGTTTAAACTGAGGACAAAGATGGAAACGTACAATGTAAGTAGAGTATTGTGAGCCGTATTGTGTTCTACATCCCTTTATATTCCCCCAAATTCAATCCATCATAAGAGTTGCCACGATTATTGATTTTGATAATCAATAATCGGTCATCAATAATTGACAATAATCGATTAATCACACCTAATATTAATAAGATTTGTGGAAGTATTCCGTAATATGGCCTATTGGCCGGGTGCTGGTTAACTGCTGTCGCTTGTTGTTCAGGCATCGGCTGATGTAATTGTTACATTAATAAAGTGGATCATAAACCACCGGTAATGACTAATGAGCACAATGTATTCAATATAAGCACAGTTCTCGGCGAAGTCATGGTTATAATATTTGTGAGTTCATTAAAACGGTCTGCCAGCGGTTCCTAAAAAACGGAATCTAATGTTACTGAAACTATGCAGCAAACTTCCAGAGCGTGGATAACAATCGGTCCCCATTGGTCCAATCAGATTTAAGGGCAAGTGCATTCAGTTTATTGAACATGATAACAGTCCACACATTTCAAAGACGTAGTGCCACCTTTCTTGTAGTAATATACAGTGACATCACCATAAGTTCAAAGCTGCAATGCAGCCAATTTGTAGAATATACAATGACCCGAAGAGTAACCATGTCACACCATCAAATGATCTGTCGATGGTTTGCAACATATTAATAGTACGCATATTGTCGGAATCTCTTTGAAATGCGATCAAAGGTTGTTAACCCCTTGGCTGTAGATTAAACTGTAAAACATACACAGTAATCAATAGTACCTGGCATTTTCCGATGTCCAAAATAACAGATTAATCGACAAGAGAAATGGTAATTTATTATCGGCTTTTTCAACGGTTCATCGATTATACAATTAATCATGTCACCCCTAATCCATGGGCATGCAGCCTACATTTATCAAAGAATTGTTTTGATTTTTAATCATTCTCGATGAATAACATGGCTGCAGCAGCCATCTTGGATTTACTCTTTGAATGATTAAATCCTTTGGCGCACCCGGCAGACCACATCTCTCATCAAATTGTCACCAAACTTCATGTGGATCTTCTGGGTGTCCACTAAATTTTGTTAAAAACTTGGCTGCTAGTGCCGTGACGGCCATCTTGAGAACTGTTTTAAAAATTTACAGGCATGTTGATGGGAGCAATAAAATATGAAAGATATTCTTGGACATTAAACACTTTAATTTAAACTTTCCACATTCCTTATCAGCACAGGTACATTGACTGTAATGTATGACATCATCTCCTCTCCAAGTTGAGCTACAGTGTCATCGACACTCATTAAATCATCCTTCTTCGTGTGACCAAAATGCAGAATTAAAATTAAATTAATTTTAAGAGCTACTCTATTGTGTTAGGCCTAAAAACAAAATAGTGATTTTTCCTGTAACGAACCGGCCTCTAGTCCAGACCTCAGCCCCTACTAATTGTCTGCTTACGTCTGTCCGTCCATCCAGAACTTTGTCCGAGCCTGTAATTTGTAATTTTCTGGTCAATTTTTTCAAAACTTGGCACATATATCAACCAGCATGGGACCCTGCGATTATGAGTTCGGTCTGACTCATTTTGGTGGAGTTATTGCCCTTTTTAGCTCAACTTTAATTTGTAAAGTTTGAGCTATTGCCATGGCTTGGTATCCGTTGTCTGTGTGTGTGTGTTGGTGCATGTGTGTGTGTGCGTGATTCGTCAACAATTTCCTTTAGCACAGGCTACAGGTCGTACCTTGGGTCGGATCATTATGAAATTTGTCATGGCTGTTGACATTGACATGTAGATGGGAACGAGTCATTTTGGGGTCGTTCGGCCAAAAAACATGGCTGCCAGCGGCCATCTTGGATTTTACTCTTTGCATAACTAGGCCTTTCAACATTCCACATTCCTAATCACTCCATTGTCTGTAACACATGAAATTATTCCATTTCCAAGTTGAGCTACAGTGTCATTGACACTTTCATTTGACATAGAATCTTACATCCTGGGACGCATCTTTTTTCCGAGGCTGTATTCCTTAATTTTCCAGTCAATTATTTTAAAGCTTGGCACAGATGTCAACCAGCATGGGAAACTGTGCATCTGTTATTTTGAGTTCAGTTCAAAGTTCAAATAAGCATAAAAACTCAAACCAAAAATTGGGTATATCCCTTGTATATATGGGCTGTTTCAACCGACAGTTGATTTTGTGATCGTTTTTTGATTAAAAATACCACCAAGGCTTCATTATCCCTCACAATACATTTAGTAATGGGCTCATTGTGTTGTGTTATAATAACATTTGTGCTTACAGGGTATATATTCAAAATATTATACATGGTCTTGCAGATTTTTATTTTTTTTGGTCTTGTTAAAAATTTATATTTGACAATTCTAGGATGAACCAAGGCAGAAGACAGTGTGTATGGGAGCGAAGCCAGTCGATTGGCGGGAATATGGGCAGCAGCTAATACAGGACATAAACAATCTCGCGAACTAAAGCCCGTCCACTGGATGTCACTCCTTCCTGGAATCCTGAGTCAAGTGAAGATCATCCATTCTTGGAAGACTATGTGTTCAAAAAGTTCTTGTTCTACATTGTGTAAGCCTGTCCTTGATGATGTGGGTTTTCTGACTGCAGCTAATTAATAATTTGATTCATTTTTTTGAAAATTTATTTTGTGCTGCCATTTTGTCTCACCTACCAAGCTTGATACATTTGAGTGTTTCAAAATTAAGCATTCACATTTCTCCTCATCTCATCGAAGAGTAATGACCAAAATATTCTTCTTTTAACTTATACAAAATAAAATCAGACATGTTAGACAAGGAGAATGCCAAATATTGGTATGTTGCGAAAATCATGAATGGAGTTTGTATGTGAAGTCTGTGTGTTGATCAAACCAAATTCAACAATCTCAATATCACAATTGAGAAACATGTCAATTTGTTAATATGATAAAGGCTTCAATTTGTTCAAATATAATAAGGCTTCAATTTGTTCAAATAATAAGACTTCAATTTGTTCAAATGATAAGGCTTCAATTTATTCAAATAATAAAGGCTTCAATTTGTTCAAATGATCAGGCTTACACTTCTGCAAGTAATCAAAGAACAACCCATCATAATTTCTGAATGAAAAGCTAATAGAACTCGACTTTCCAGAATCCATTTGTACATAACTGTTAATATTATAAAATATTTTGTTATTTAATGCTTTCTGGGTGAGAGCATAAATGTCAGTGCTACAGTCACTACATGCCATCAAGGATGCCAGTCACTACAGTGCCATCAAGGATGAACTGAGGACAGTGAACATGAACATGATGGCTGTACAAATATTCTCAAAATAAATGTCGCATTTAACATGGTTTTCCTGAGAATGTCAATCTAATGTGGTTATGGAGGTTCGAAAGCAGTTAGTTAGTGTTGGAACTGCATTAAATATTGGTGTTACCTAAATCGTTGACAGTCATCTTCTCAACTTTTGAGGAATGTTAGCACCATTTTGAGTCAATTTGTTTTGATAATTTAGAATCAAGTTGTACGTCGGTGTATCTATTTAACATGATTTCAATCCAGCAGAGACATTAAGGGGACAGAAATTTAAACTTTAAACCTTTCATGGCGGGAGTTGCGCTGGTGCAGCATTAAAGATTAAGATCTCCCATAGGGAGCCTCTCATATATAAGAGAATGCGCTGGCTTACAAGGTCAAGGTAAATGTTGAACATTAGGCCAATGAATTCTCTTATATATGCGAGTCTCCCATAGGAGCAAATTTTCATGAAATCCATCCTACGTTTATTTAACTCTTCCATGACTGGAGCTTCCTGAAATTTGTGAAAACCCTGTGTCAATGCATTCTTTTATATATGCGAGTCTCCCATACCTTGACCTTGTAAGCCAGTGTATTCTCTTATATATGTGAGGCTCCCTATGGGAGACTCGCATGTATAAGAGAATGCACTGGCACAAGATCTTTAATGCTGCACCAGCTGAGCTCCCATCATGAAATGGCTAAACTATTTTATTGATATAAATACATCTGTTTACTGCTAAAATTTGCATAGATTATAACATTAAAAACAAATTGGATAAAAAATGCATGCATAGTTCCACTGTGTCGTCAATTGTTCAGACAAAAACAAATTGGATAAAATATGCATGCATAGTTCCACTGTTCGGGTGGTGATGAATATTTTTAAAATAATTTTTTCCACCTTCTGCATTTCAGGGACCAGCGCTTTCCCTAAAATGTGCCACTTCTCCATATTTTTATCCTCGGTACTTGTTTTATAGTCATTGAGTGGTCCAAACAAGCCTTGAAATAGTGTGCATGTCATTTCCAAAATTTAATGACGCTACCCCAATTAGCAGGCTAGCATCACTAAATTCACCCTCTGGGAACCTCATTCTGCTTATATTAGGCCTCATCTTCTGGGAAGTATCCATAGTTTCAAATTAACATTGTTTTAGTTACTTTTTCCCTTCTGTTGAGTTTCTATATCCCCTAAGTTTCAAAAGATAAAATGCATAATCGAGGTGACTAATGGGTGAACATCACCAATCTTCATATGGGGAACTTCAATCTGATCATAGGTCCCCCATAGCAGTTGAGCCCACAGAATAATGAGTCACCCAGAAGGCGAATTCAGTTATGCTAGCCTGCTCTGCGGGATAGCACCACTAAATTCACCCTCTGGGGGACCTCATTCTGCAAGTGACAGACACTATTGTAAGGCATGGGCCCAAACACATTAGCTTGAATTGTGCACTAAATTTGTGTGGAGAAATTATATATTGGTTTTTTGTTTACACCGGTTCACTGGTGATTGTAATTATGTGAGTCAGTCATTAGTTAATTGCGGCAGAAGTGCAAATTTAGAAATGTTTGTATCTTTAAGTCTAACTATTGGTCCGCTGTGGAAATCATGCATGCAGTTTGTATGTGATGTCTGAATGTTGACCAACGATACCATTGTTATGAGTGAATTGTTAAAATGTTTACCATCTATGAATGATGATGTAACTGATGTAATGATAATAAAATATCTGTTGCATACAATTTGGGCTCTATCTATTTTCATACAGATTTGATTGTTCCCCAAAATTAAAATGGTTTGTTGGAAAAATTCTCTGTATTTTGATCTTAATGATTTCAACAGACTTGGCATGCCTGAACATAAACTGTATGTATACATAAGGAGATACTGGTACTGGTATATCAAAACAACCATTACTTATTCCAGCATGGAAGATTTCCAAACAAATTCGTCGATATAAAGCAAAAAATTATTATTTTATGTCTCATAATTTGCCATGAATTTTATGTCGTTCAGGTTTAAGAAGAATCATAATTTTGATATCGTCGGCTCTTCATGCTAAATGGCTAAATCCTCAAGGTACCCACTATGTCCTCAAGGTACCCACTATGTCCTCAAGGTACCCACAAAGTCCTCAATGTACCCACTAGGTCCTCAAGGTACCTGCTAAGTCCTCAATGTACCCACAAAGTCCTCAAGGTACCCACTAAGTCATCAAGGTACCCACTAAGTCCTCAAGATACCCACTGAGTCCTTAAGGTACCTGCTAAGTCCTCAAGGTACCCACAAGTCCTCAATGTACACACTAAGTCCTCAATGTATCCACAAAGTTCCCACTAAGTCCTCAAGGTACCCACTAAGTCCTCAATGTATCCACTAAGTCCTCAACATACCCACTAAGTCTTGAAGGTACCTACTGATTCCTCAAGGTACCTGCTAAAGCCTTAAGCTATCTAAGTATAACCTCAAATTATCAGTCATAAGTTTTATTTCATAAAATATGGACAGAGATAAATTCTACCAAGATGCACCTGTTGTCAAAGTACCTGCTAGGTCCTTAAGGTACCTGCTAAGTCCTCAAAGTGTACCTGCTAAGTCCTTAAGGTAACCGATAAGTTCTCAAGGTACCCGCTAAATCCTCAAAGTTCCTGCTAAGTCCTCGATGTGCCTGCTAAGTTCTCAAAGTTCCCACCAAGTCCTCAATGTGCCCGCTAAGTCCTCAATGTACCCGCTAAGCAATAGGAAATTGTTCTCTCTCAAGTCTGGATATGATATAGTGTGTCTGTCATTTGCAGAATGAGGCAGTGGGCTGGCTTCACCAAATTTAGCCTCAGGAAACTTCATTCAGCTTACTCCTCAACTGCTATGGGAGACCTAGTTGAAGTAGGTGATGTTCACTCATTAGTCACCTTTATTGTGCATTTTATCTTATGCAAATTAGGGGATATAAAAACTGAACAGAAGGGTGGGGGGAAGTAACTAAAAACTAGGTTAATTTGTATCTAGATACTTCCCAGAAGATGAGACCAAAGAAGAATTAAATCCCCAGGGGGTGAGCTTGGTGATGATAGCCTGCTTTGCACTAAATTCGTTCTCTGGGGGACCTCATTTTGCAAATGTCAACAAGACTTCATTTTTATCCCCGAATCCTTTGTGCATGGAACAAAAAGTGCATTCCTTGCCAGTCTATTCCTGCTGAATAAAGTCTGTCTATTGTATATCAAGTGTATTTCTATTTTGATATGGCAAAATGTCATAATAGCGATAAATTTATCTTCAGCCTTAACCCTTTTGTGACGGGAGCTGCACTGGTGCAGCATTAAAGATCCTGTGCCAGTGCTTTATCTTATATTTGTGAGTCTCCCATAGGGAGTCTGGCATATATAAGAGAATGCACCGACTTACAATGTCATGGTAATAAAGTTAGGCCACATACATAAGATAATGCACTGGCACAGGATCTTTAATGCTGCACCAGTGCAGCTCCCGTCATTAAGGGTTAAGGCTGAAGAAGCTCCCATCATGGAGGAAGGGTTCAAAATTATGTGGGCCTTCAAAATTTGGCTGAATTTATAGTTTTGTAAATCCCATCACTGATGTTAAATCCAAATGAGATTTTCACAATGGCCCTCAGATGGAAAAATATATTGACAGACAGGAAAAACCACAGAGAACATGATAAAAGCAGATGTAATTTTTAATACATGTACATCGGAATAATAAAAATCATTTAATGGAAAATGGAAAAAATATTTACAATAAAATGATGGAGATATTTTATATCAATCAATGTAGTATAGAATACAGACACAATGAAGAGTACCGTATATATGAAGTGCAGATTGCCTGGGTTTAAATGGGTAGAGAATTATTGTGTCCAAACAATAACATGAGAGGTCACGAGCTAACACCCACATAGATGAGACCCCAGATCATCACATGCTCTACCATATCCCTTAGCGTTTACGTGACCAACTAGTACGCGACCTTGCCATTAAATGATGCCATTGGCTGTTAAGTGAGGAAATGGTAAAATAGTTCAACTCCGTAAAGATGTGAACTGTTTTCTTTGTACTGAATGTCTGGACTCCATGCACCTATCACACACTTGGCCACAACAAGCACCTGTTGTCAGAACATGTTTATATGTTTCTGTTGGTTAGGGTACCCAGGATCTTCAAAATCTCTCTCATATCTCAAGTATCAATTGGATGTCTGCTTCAATTCAATAACAAATTAACATTTCTAATACACATGTAAATGTTGGAAATTTGTCAAATGTATAGGCGGTATACCACATGGGTGTATGCACTGGGTGACAGCCAAGCTCTGGTTGAAAATGTTATATTTTGGGGAGATTTGCCGATCCTGGGTACTCTAATCAACGTTTTGGAGATCCTGGGTACCCCAATAAATGGAAACTTGTGAACTTTACTAATTCAGCATCAGTGTCACCGATTATATCTTCCAGCTGAGATTCATCTCACAACTGAAGGCATATTATTCAGATCCCTCAAGTCAGTTCACCATAGTGGTTGTTGTTACTGATTTTCTTCAGATCCTTAGAAACACTCTGAATTAACTGGGAAGCTTGCCTAACTGACATTGCTTTGATGTTTTCTGTTCCTGGAACTTGATGTCTCTTTGCATCTTGTGCCAACAAGACTTGAACACGACTATCGATTGCCAAACATTCCTCTCTACACTCGCGCACCCTGCTCGCTGTATTATCCAGTAGATTCTGCAAGTTTAAAATAAAAATGATTCAGAACACATAGATGTTTTATAATTTGTGCAAATACAAGTCGACCCCAGAGAAGTCGGCCCCATTGATTATATAGGAATTGAATTAAACATTAGGGGTCAGTACTGTCAAAAACACGTTTTGCCAAAATGTTCTGATATTTCAAAATGGAATTTCTTAAAATCTATGTAGAATTTCTGTTTTGAAGTTTGATACAAGTGATTATTCTGACACAATATTTAGAAACTGTCAATTAGTTAGAAATTATAACCCTATTTACTTTACTTTTATGGTATGAAAATTATGTAAAATATTGCCGTTTTTCGGTACCAAGAATGTAAGATTTCATAATTATTTTCATGCAGAAAGACAACCACCCATAAATTTTTTCTAAATTTAAGAATGTTCATTCCATGCTAGATCATGCCTTGCACGAGTCTCTATTCTGGCTAATATCCAGAATAAACGCATGGGCGTGATCTAAAGTAGTCCAACCAAGACGAGGTCTTGAATTGTGATTGCTGCACCAAATTTATTTTTTTTGTTCTCAAATTTCAACACTTAACCTACTAGTTAGTACTTTTCGAAAATAAATATAAAATTAAAAATAAATATAAATATTCTGGAACAAGTTCCGATCAGACCCGCCAGAAAACATCTATTTTTTTAATAAAACATCTATTGTTTTCAATACTGTACCACATCAAATCATACCCAGAAATATTTGCAACTTTTTTACTGGAGAGTAGCATGTAAATTCCCATTCAAAATTGTCCACTTGATCTTGCCTTTAACAGAATGATTTCGTCACTCTTCCTCATCTATAAAATTGAAGGTCCCTGTTAACCAAGGTCCTAGTTAGGCTGAAGAGGTCACTCTCACCTAAAAAAAAAGTGGTGAAGTGTACACAGATTTTGAAAATGCTGAAAGATACACTGGGATTACTATCGACACTAACGCAGTTACTCCAACTGTGTTCCTGAATGTCTATGACACCCATCGGCAATTTGTTTTCAGTTTATTTTTATGTTTACCCATACCATAGTATGGTAAACATAGTGTCATACGGATTGACCGGTACAGGATCTATAATGCTTCACCACCACAGCCTTGAAATGTGAAAGTTGACCTGGACATGGAATACTTGGATTAAGAGAGTCCAATTTAAGTTTACAATGATAATGTATCAAATTCTACCAATAATATAGATCAAGATGAGCCACCTCACTGCTGACCCATTAATATCAATTTATGTAGCAGAGCTGTCAACAAATCACAGGAATTGTTTATGTTGAAAGCTGGCATCTCTATTAAACCAATAACATTTATAATGACCTCAGACCATCTGTAGAGTGATATCTTCAGCTGTGCAAGGCAGCAAAGATGTTCAAGTCTACTCTTAATATCATGTGATGTGTATTGTTGAATCTTTATTTTAAATTAGATACCATAGCTTTCTTTATCAGACTATCTGCACATTGGCATAAGAGACATCATAAAATAATATAGCCTTATCAATAGCTAAGTAGTCCAAAGGCATTGGATGGAATTGGTGAATTGGATTTAATGTCGCTCCAAACAAATTTACCAGTACATAACACAAGATTTTGGACCGATTTAAAAAAAATTTGGTGTGGTGACTCAGGGTACCCTTGGCAGAGTTTTTTTTTACTTTTTTAAGAGTGAATATTTTTTCGAAAAAGTGCCATAACTCAGTTAAAAATAGTCCGATCAAATCCATATTCGAACTCGATCTGTCTTTTGTGCTGAGTAATTCATATACAAAATTTGGTTCCGATCAGATAGAAAATATTTGAGTTATCGCACCTGCCGATCATGATCGGCCTCTCGTAATTCTCATTGGAAGGTAAAAATTATTCTCTAACAGAATTCATGGCAGCCGTGAAAACTAAACGTCATTTAGAACGAGTTTCAAAACATGTAGGTTACACTGGTGTAGATGTTTTCCATAGGCTGTTTACAAAAGGCTAAAGTTTCATAATCCGAATTAAAGCTTGCAAATTTCTATTTCCTTGGCTCCGGGTGTCAAAAATATTTGATTCGAGTAGAGGAACCCACCCATCAAAGTTCAGAGTGATCAGATATAGAGGATCTCACATGAGTTTCTATTTTATACGGAATTTATCAACCGAGTTCACTAAATTCGATTTGAGCCGAGGTTTACCGAGGCTCAAATAGAATTTAGAGGACGAGGTTGATCAATTACGTATAAAATAGGACGAGTGTGAGATACCTTTTATCACATGATCAAATAAATCCGAAGCAACGCGAAATATTCATCGAAAACAACAATCATAAACTACAGCGATCGCAAATTAATTGAAGAACGCCGTGACGTCATCGCACGCGCTGATATTAAACGTGTCTATTACCGATAATTATGAAACTGCTTTTATGGCCGGCCAAATTATGTGATAAATAAATTTTTGAAATCTATTATTTTTCACCACCGATAATTTTTGGAGGCCCAGTAAAAGGTCGACGAGAAGACGGTCTTGGACCAAATTACGGATGAAGATGGATAACTCTAAAGTCAAGTGGCTTTTTTGTGTCAGTTACATGTACATTGTAATTGACACAAAAAAGCCACTTGATTTTAGAGTTATTTTTATGAACAAAATGTTGATAAATACAGTTTTGGCAATTTTATACTATAGTTGACTGTGTTTGGGCAATTAACCCTTTACCCAACAAACCGGCCAAATAAAGCTTCAACAGCCTAAAATATCTTCGGTCTGTCTCAATAGAACCATACAAATATGGACTTGGCACAGGGCCCTTCTGTTGGGTAAAGGGTTAATCAATTCTGATAACTGGAGCTGGATCTGGATATGGATGAATACGTCCAAGTAACCAATTTGGTATGATAGGACGGGTATTTAAAAAAAACATTGTTGTTATAATCTGATGAGATGGGGACCATCGAATCGGATTGAGTACCTTGAATTTCTGTGCCAATGACTATTTTACCCATGGGAAATCATAGGGAAGAGGTGTGATGTATTATCTTCTATACTATATATTTTGAGACTTCGTATATATGTGTGTATGTGTGTACTTCATAGAATCCAAAACGACTGGTCCGATCGAGCTCAAACTTCGTATATAAGGGTAAAAAGCCACGGGGGTCGTCCGCGTAGCATTTTGGAGACGCTCAGAGCACTATTTCTCCACTCCCAATCATTTTATTGATCCGTAAACATGGAAGGGGTTAATCCAAGAAGAGTAACTCTACATCTGTATATGTATATTTTTATAGCACAAATATGCCTTAAAGCGCCAAATAATTCACCACCTGCGTGTATTCAAGAATATGAATCACACCAAAATTAAGCGAATTGTATATGGAATGTGTATGTATAAGCTGCCATGTGTATATCATTCCCAGAATCCTACCATATCATGACATTCTATTAGTTAATATAAAACACCGTCAACTGTTGGGGGAATCGCGATATAGGCAAGCGAGCAAAGAGAGTTTAATGTCATCATACGCTATTTCGCTATTGCGAAATGGATGATCGTTATATGTAGCATAATTAAACGACATATTTAATTATGTTTGTGTGTGAATAACGATGGTGAAGACTTCCAATGACATATTAAATGGTCAAATACGTGCTTTCATATCCGTATACTCAAAATCTATACTATATATTTTGAGACTTCGTATATATGTGTGTGTGTGTGTGTGTGTGTACTTCATAGAATCCAAAACGCGTGTACTTATTGAGCTCAAACTTCCTATGTAAGTGTCAAATCCCACCGACACGACCGTGGTCGCGGTTTAGAGAAGCTCAGAGCACCCGTTCTCCAATCTCAAATCACCGCAAAGGCACGGCGGGGGTTAATCAAGTGATTATTTAATGAGCGTTTGTTTTTGACGCATCTCTATAAAGAGCGTCTGTTTCCCATTCAACGTTATTCGCATCTGCAGAGTTATACGGGAACGCAAACGTTATCGCTCGAAATTTATTCCCTGCGAGAACGGATGGCGCGCTTTGTTTTTACAGTATATACCTTTGGTATATACCGAAATCATCCCAGATAATCACGAATATAGCATCAGATTTCTCCCCAGATATACCGTTATAAAGCTACTGGAATCTGCCAATCTACGGGAAATTCCAGGGAATGCCGATTGAGCTCAAACTTGCTACCTACGGGAAGTGTCATATATATGAGTGTGTCCTTTATAGACTCTAACCGATTGAGCTCAAACTTGCTAAATAAGAAATTAGCCCCCAAGTCGTAAATATCAACAACAACGATATTACTAAATACACGTTTTCGGCAATGTGAGAGTTTTCGGGGAGCCGTGATGCCAACAAGTAAATCTGTCTTCGGGTCGTTGTTGTTGCCAACAACAACGACCCGAAGACAGATTTCCAGACGGGAAGCGTTTGTTTTAAATTCAATGCAATGTTATCGTAGAGAGCTTTCACGAAACAAAGAATGCGTTGTCTGTCGTTCCTAGGAAGGGGGGATTTCTACGGGTAAATTTTTCCGCCAGAAACAAAAAAATTAATTAAAACAATTTACAATTTAATTAAAACAATTTAAAATTAAAAAAAATTAACAATAAAAAAACAATTCAGAACAAAATATATTAAATTTAAAAAACATTAAATTGATATTCAAAAATAAAAAACAAAAATAAATAAAAACAAAATAATTACAAAAATGTCATGTTTCTGAAACAAAGCCGTAAATATCAACAACAACGATTTTACTAAATACACGTTTTCGGCAATGTGAGAGTTTTCGGGGAGCCGTGATGCCAACAACAACGACCCGAAGACAGATTTCCCGATGGGAAGCGTTTGTTTTAAATTCAATGCAATGTTATCGTAGAGAGATTTCACGAAACAAAGAATGCGTTGTCTGTCGTTCCTAGGAAGGGGGGATTTCTACGGGTAAATTTTTCCGCCAGAAACAAAAAAATTAATTAAAACAATTTACAATTTAATTAAAACAATTTAAAATTAAAAAAAATTAACAATAAAAAAACAATTCAGAAACAAAATATATTAAATTTAAAAAACATTAAATTCATATTCAAAAATAAAAAACAAAAATAAATAAAAACAAAATAATTACAAAAATGTCATGTTTCTGAAACAAAGCCATGGGACGAATGCCGCCAGTGGCGGGCTAACCTGCTAGTAATATATATTTTACAAGCTCGACATGCCATGTTTGTGTATATGGTACACTACCGTTCCAACACATCTTGCTGATACGTCCGTTCCAACACATCTTGCTATTTATCATTTTGCTGGTGAGAAAGTTTATGTTCACTTTGGTGCTATTTATATGCACAGAAAAAGGTACCATTACTCGGGAAAGCAACCTACTGAAATGCATATAGATGTACGCGAATCATGTTGCGTTCTCACACAATGCAGTTATCCCAAATCCGCGCTCTTTAAAATAGAATTGGCTGCATGGCTGGCCTACTTCTGATGGCACAGTATGTTACGCACCTGTCCGACTAAGTCACTTTGAACCCAAAATGTATACAAAATTCGCACAAGCTCTTCACATTGAAACGGGTACCCACAAGTGATATATATGTGTGTGTTATTTATAGACTCGGACCGATTGAGCTCAAACTTGGTGTCTACGGGAAGTGTCATGGACGGGTTAAAAACTTGGTATCTACGGGAAGTGTCATGGACGGGTTAAATTGTGACCCCGACCTGACCTTGACCTTGAAAATGATCAATTCAAGGTCAAATCGGGTAAAATTGAAAAACAAAAAATTAAATTAAAAAATTAAAAAGGCACAATTAACTCATTGAAAAACAAAAAATTTAAATTAAAAAATTAATTATCAAATTGAAAAATTGTCATAAATTAATTTTAAAAATTAATTTAAAAATTTAAAATTGTCATGTTTCTGACGATTGCAAATGCAGCACAAGTGTCTCGGAACCTGTTGCAATTGCTTTTTCGAACAAAGCCATGGGACGAATGCCGCCAGTGGCGGGCTAACCTGCTAGTCTTCTATACTATATATTTTGAGACTTCGTATATATGTGTGTGTGTGTGTACTTCATAGAATCCAAAACGCGTGTACAGATTGAGATCAAACTTCGTATGTAAGTGTAAAATCACACCGACACCTCCTTAGTCGTGTTTTCGAGAAGCTCTGAGCACCCTTTATCCACTCCCAAATCACCGCAAAGGCACGGCGGGGGGTTAAGGCAACAACGCTCTTTATCTATACCTTATACGGAGGTTTTAACAATTAACGCTCTTTATTGCAATGGACGTGGCTATAAACGATACCCCATGCGTCCGATGCGGATTCCAATGGACGTGGCTAAACGACTGACCCCATGCGTCCGAAATACGGATGCGGACGAAATGCAACTAAAAAGGCAGAATTGATCTAAGAGCTCGAAATATTATGCAGAGGGATTTCACGACGGGATTAATTGACTGTCCGCTCTGAAGTTTAGGACGGGGAGGACGGGTACCATGAATTAACTCATTGAAAAACATAGAATGCGTTATCTCGCAAACGGGTGGAGCTATCGACTTGAAATTTGCTATGTGAATGTATCTTGCCCCGGATACAAATTTTATCGGGTGGCCGAGTCCGTGCGACGCCAGCTTCGCGCATGCGCAGACGAGATCTCGGAAACCGGTGGAGCTATCGACTTGAAATTTGGTATGTGAATGTATCTTGCCCCGGGTACGAATTTTATCTGGTAGCCGAGCCCCTGAGACGCAAGCTTCGCGCATGCGCAGACCAGATGTCGAAAACGGGTGGAGCTATCGACTTGAAATTTGGTTAAATTAAAAAAATGTCATGTTTCTGAAACAAAGCCATGAGACGAATGCCGCCAGTGGCGGGCTAACATGCTAGTCTATTATATATTTTGGAAGATCTGTCTGTCTGTGTGTTCGCGATGGACTCGAAAACGGCCGAACCGATTTCGATGAAACTTGGTATGTGGGGGTATATTCGGCCGAGAACTGGCATGGGCCTATTAATTTGTCCGTGCGACGTGACCTTGACCTTGAAATCGGGTAATTTCAAGGTCAAACACCCGAATATCTCGGGATTTAGATGAAACTTGGTATGTGGGGGTACTTTCGGCCGAGGGGTGACATGAGCCTATTAATTTGCCTGTGCGACATGACCTTGACCTTGAAATAGGGTCATTTCAAGGTCAAACGCCCGAATATCACGGGATTTCGATGAAACTTGGTATGTGGGGTATTTTCGGTCGGGGAGTGGCATAGGCTCATTAATTTGCCCATGTGACGTGACCTTGACCTTGAAATCGGGTCAATTCAAGGTCAAATCGCCAATTTTGATTGGATTTCGACGAAATTTGATACATGGGGTTACTTTTGTCCACGGAGTGTTTTGGACGGGTTAAATCGTGACTCCGACCTCACCTTGACCTTCTAAATGATCAATTCAAGGTCAAATCGGGTAAAACCGGATGGATTTCGATGGGCACGTTTGTCGGGTACTTTTGTCCGTGCAGTATTTTGGACTGATCAAATCGTGACCCCATTTGACCTTGACCTTTAAAATGGACAATTCAAGGTCAAAGCCCGGACGAAGTCGGGTCATCTATTATATATTTTGGAAGATCTGTCTGTCTGTCTGTGTGTGTGTGTGTGTTCGCGATGAACTCGAAAAAGGCCGAACCGATTTCGATGAAACTTGGTATGTGGGGGTATTTTCGGCCGAGAACTGGCATGGGCCTATTAATTTGTTCGTGCAACGTGACCTTGACCTTGAAATCGGGTCATTTCAAGGTCAAACGCCCGAATATCACGAGATTTCGATGAAACTTGGTATGTGGGGGTGCCTTCGGCCGGGGAGTGGCATAGGCCTATTAATTTGCCCGTGCGACGTGACCTTGACATCGGGTCATTTCAAGGTCAAACGCCCGAATATCACGGGATTTCGATGAAACTTGGTATGTGGGGGTACTTTCGTATGGGGAGTCTCATAAGCATATTCATTTGCCCGTGCGACGTGACCTTGACCTTGAAATCGGGTCAATTCAAGGTCATATCGCCAATTTTGATGGGATTTCGACGAAATTTGCACGTGGGGTTTCTTTTGACCACTGAGTGTTTTGGTCGAGTCGTGACCCAGACCTGACCTTGACCTTCAAAATGATCAATTCAAGGTCAAATCGGGTAAAACCGTATGGATTTCGACGGGCACGTTTGTCTGGTACTTTTGTCCGGCCAGTGTTTTGGACTGGTCAAATCGTTACCCCACTTGACCTTCAAAATGGACAATTCAAGGTCAAAGCCCGGACGAAGTCGGGTCACCTTCTAGTATATTATATAATGCTAAAAACACTTGTAAGGGAATTGACCAATCAGGGCCCAGTGTCTATTTTCTTCTCCACTATATTCCTCCCGAATCCGCTATCTAGATGTCACCCCAATTAAACTATATTTACACCAGTGTAACCTGTACGTGTATCCTCATTCTTTTTTTGGTGAGAGTGACCCCTCCAGCCCTAGTTAGCCAAGGTCCCAGTTAGTCCACCAACTTGAAAGTAAAGACAAATTGGATCGGATAAGGTGACGTATTTTAATCATAATATTTGGACATTTACGAGTCCCCTTGGTGGAATAGTCGCAGTTAGCTGGCATTTATTAAAATTATTTGCCCATGGCCCCCTCCCCGAGTCAAGGACAAGAAAGGTAGTCGACAGTTTCCAGCTGCTCGGGCACAAATGTCTTTCTGTCAGATTGCGATATTTTTTAAAAAGGTCAGCACTCACTTTACGTCGATCTTCTGCTTCACTCTGCTGTTTCTGCAAATCGCTCAATGTGACTGTCGGTTTGTTTTTCTGGAGTTCTGGATCTGACCGAAACCTTTTTGGCATTTTCCTGATCTCCTTCTCCTCTTCAACAATATTAAACGAAACAGCCTCTTGTGCGTTCATTTTGATGGAAAATTGTTTCACGATAGACGTGAATAAAACACTGAAAAGTAGCTAAATAAAATCAGAATGGGAAAAGTTGAATTTGTTTACAAACGTTGCTATCAGTATCACGTGATTTTGAAGTAAAGTTAAGATTTGGGATAAAGCGAAACGATTCCATACGGATATATTGTGATAAATAAACAAAAATGGTTCTCGTTTTGATTTTCATAAATATTTTAGTTTCATGTATCTATATGTTATTATCGCGCGCACATTGCTTCATTTTGTTCATGTTCAATTCGAACTAATATTTTGTGGAAGTCCAGCACCCGATCCGGATTTTTATATTTTACATTTCCGTCTACTGAAAAATGTCAAAAGAAGGTTGCGAATGTCCGCATAAACGAGATAAATGCGACGATTCGACAATTTGCACAACACTTCGAGCACCAGGAAATGATATATTTAAAGACACATATGTTCGATATTTAGGTAATTTGTTTCAAATTCAATAACAATTAACACATTTAGAGTAAATTAGACATTTTGGCGGATTCAACAACTTCAATGTTCTGAAAATCTACTTTCAGTTTCATACTTTCATATTGCTCCTAAATATGTAAACAATAATCAACAAATAAGACTATATCAGCAAAATAAGCCTTGATATTTTTTAAAAGGTCACTAAAGGTCATACATGTCATGTAAGTGACGTAAGCATGCAGCATTGCAGGTCTGGGTGTTCAAGAAAATAGAGTGGTGCAACAGCGCAAGTAGAAACAGAAAAGTGGCATCATAGACTGAACAGAAAAGCCGGCGGTGTAGCGACAGTGATAGCGACGATGACGTTGTTTGAATTTGTTATCTGGAGAAGTCGCCTCCGCGCAAAGTCGGCCCCATACGAAGACGGCCCCATTCGAAGTCGACCCCAGAGAAGTCGGCCCCATTAATTAGAAGGGATTAAATCGGCTTCATTTTATTGAGATAGTGTTTATGTTGGCTAGTTGTGAGGTCCCCAACTTAATTTG
This sequence comes from Siphonodentalium dalli, assembly GCA_032622095.1. NCBI lineage: Eukaryota > Metazoa > Mollusca > Scaphopoda > Gadilida > Siphonodentaliidae > Siphonodentalium > Siphonodentalium dalli. The sequence continues at coordinate 290,519,289 of CP136064.1, forward strand.
ATTGATTTAGTGTAGTGTTTGTGTTGGCTGGCCGAGTCTGGCCGTACATACCACTCGAACACAGCACGGCATTCAAGAAAATAGAGTGGTGCGACAGCGCAAGTAGAGCCAGTGGTAAAATATATATGAGACTACTATATACAAGCTGTGGGCTCTAGCATCGTGGTGCGCATTTATGATGTTGATCAGGACAAACAACGACACAGAAGGGTGGCATCATAGACTAAACAGAAAAGCCGGCCGACAGTGATAGCAATGACAACGTTGTTTGAAATTGTTAATTGAATTTGTTTATATAATACTATATTGTCAATATTATTATCACTTTCATATCATAAAATAAATAAAGAATGATTTTAAACAATGGTTCTCTGGGGCTGACTTCGCGTGGGGCCGTCTTCGTATGGGGCCGACTTTGCGTGGGGCCGACTTCTCCTGTATTTGGGTGAACCACTGATCGATCTATAATAGACAAGGAGGGGGTGTCCTTCTTGCCATCTCTAAAGACATCATATCTCTAGAACAACATGAGCTTGACTCTCCTTGCGAAATTATATGGGCAAAGCTTGTCATACCAGGCTAAAAAAACATCCATGTCGCAGCATACTACAAACCAGACGAAAACGATATTGACAGCGTAAATGGCCTAGAAACATCCGTAAAGAAAGCCCCCAAAGATGGCCACCTGTGGATTCTTGGTGACTTTAACCTACCAAAATACAATTGGACCACAAACGAAACTGCCACCGACTGTAAAAATACAAAACTCTATGATAAACTCACAAATGCAATGTCCGATGCAAATCTCGAACAGGTTGTTAAAATACCCACAAGGGGAAAAAATACCCTTGACCTATTCTACCTAAATCAGCCAACTCTGATCCATAATACACGAACACTTCCCAGCCTTGGTACATCTGATCATGACATTGTCTACCACGAAGTCACTATAAACAAAAGACATCTAAAAAAGCCTGCCAGGAAAGTCTATCTCTACCATAAGGCAAACTGGCCTGCCATAAAAGCAGAACTCCATTCCTTCCAAACTTTCTACAAGACGCAGAGTGCAATTCTAAATCTAAATGTAGAACAGAAATGGCAGTTGATCAAAGAAAAAATATCTGAACTACCTGTACAAAAACTCCACATGTGATCACAGTAGTTCTCAGGAGGAATCACAGTAGTTTCTCAGGAGAAATGTATTTAAATTAGACTGCTGGGTGAGAAATAAGGTAGTTCTCCTGAGAAATAAATCTCTACCCTAAATTTAACATGAGAAATATTTCTCAGGAGAAATTTCACACATGAGTTTATGGTAGAATAGGGTAGAAATCTGACTTAGAGTATTCTGGCTGCATTTTTATCAGAATATCTCAAATAATTCTAAGTCCAGATTTCTCACATGAGTTTATGGTAGAATAGGGTAGAAATCTGACTTAGAGTATTCTGGCTGCATTTTTATCAGAATATCTCACAAATAATTCTAAGTCAGATTTCTCACATAAGAATATGGTAGAATAGGGTAGAAAATGACTTAGAGGATTCTGGTCGGATTCCGGTCAGAATAAATCTCAAGAATATAAAGTCTAAGTCAGATTTCATGGTATTGGCCATATGGTAGAAATGACATACAGCACTGGCATAATAATGGATTAATCCCTATATTAAAGTGATGTGAAACACTCAACTGAGGTGTTCCGAACGGAATAAAATATAATCATGACAAAATAAGTTATTTCATATATTTGATAACCAAATAGTCAGAAAACAGCTTCATTGCTATAAACGAATTATAAAAAGTGACTATTATTGGCGCAATTATAGTTGTAATGTTTATGCCGAATAAAGCGTCCCGAATAAAGTAGTAAATATTTACATTTGTGCATAGTTCAAACATTGTGTTCGCTGAAATATTATAGTCGATGTGGTTGGAACTTTCGACAATCTTAGTTCATTGCTACATTCTTCCAATGGGGATAGTGTTTGTATACTAACTGATTGTTTTTTTTTTCAATGGTATAAGTACATGATATGTCTTTAAACATATTAATGCAAAATATAAACACTTTTAAACCTTGTAGTGCTAAATTGAAATTTTTGCATGACTAAATCTAAATCCAGAGAGAATTTATCAAATAGAAATTGTCAGTTTGTATCCCTGTATTCTATATTCTTCATTGTATTGGACAATACAAATTTATTTACCATATACATAGATGTATACAAGTGTATGAACTGAATGAATGCTGTAGATATTATAAGGTTTTGTCACATAATTAGCCCCTAATTCTGGCCTCATATTTTTTAGTAAGACGCACGTTTATTATTGGCATGTACATAGAGCAATTTGTGTTGAGTTAAAATATGTACTGTACTGACTTTGAGATAAACATGGGCGACAAGGGTGGTTTTTGTCAACATGAATAAGACAATTTAATATGGAACTATTTTTTCTTGAAGGTGTCTTTACTTCCTCTTTGGTTTTGATAAGGAAATCAATATAATTTTTTTTAAACCCAGCCATTTCGATATCATTTTCCTTGCTAAAATGTGATTATGTGACAACATGGATCTCAAATTCATCTCAATTCTATACAGAATTTATTAACCTCGGCCACTAAATTTGATTAGAGCCATTGAATCGCTAAAGCTTGGCTTCGCATCAAATTTTGTGCACTCTGGTTAATAAATTTCTGATGGAATTGTGACTCATTAGAGATCTTCTATATATTATTATATACAAGTAATGCAAACAATTAGAAAAAAGTAAGATAAATTGTAATATATGCTTGGCCATTGATTGAATCATCATTAATAAAGTTCTAAACTTAACTAACATAACTTGGTGCCTTCTGTCATAATTAGTCAGGCACCAGCTATTTTCTATGAGAGTTTAATGACTGTTATTTCTCTTTTATACACATTTTATGATGTACCAACAGGGTCAGTGACCTGCCAGTGTGGCCATATGTGCCAAGCTATATATATATCAGGATTGTTGCTGGATCAGAGACAGTATAGGAGAGATAAAAACACTCAGCTCTAAAGTAAAACTGTATAAATTGCCTCCACAGATACATGATACCATATTATAGGATATTGTTTATTTTCAATTAAGAGGCCTTGTAGGGCAGATCAATTTGCAATAATTAAAACATAGTAGAAAATAAAGTTAACATGATTGAGTTTGATTTGCACAAAATATAATAATTAGTTTGTAAAATTTAATCACCATCCTTTCTCCTACACAATGCATAATTATGTGTTAATTATCTCAATTAATTCATAAAAAATATCAAACGTCCATTGGTTTAGTGGATTTTTAAATGAAATGATATGTGCTATTAGTTTATTGGATGTATATATACAAATTGTTATCATTTGGAATATGTGTTGTTTTAATCAAACAGTCACATACTCAAAAGTAGAGCGGACAAACTTAAAAAGCGCACTAGAAGTAGGAGTTTAGTCCATCGGCACAACACACGGGCTTGTGATACATCATTTTGAAAGTTATGACATTGTGCACCGGATAGGACCTGGTGTGAAATATACAAGTGATGCAAAAGATGATTTTGAGAGGTTTAAGCGACAAAAATCAGCAAAAATCGCTATTTTTTATAAATGTAGCTAAGAGCGACACAACTGTAGAGAAACACGATTTTTTTACGCCAAGATATTGTAATTCTACATACTTCTATATTTCTAATATGATTGTGCTCGATTTCGTTGAAAGTTATCAAGATTTCTGAGATTTATTGTAAAAATAGACAAAAAAACGCAAATTTTCAATTTGTTTGGCCCACTTAATCAGCAATAGTTCAATATTGAATTGACTTGCGATCTTCAATAGAGTGTAGAAAATTGCGGAGATATATTCCGCATATGACAACATGCTGTTTGTGTCAACCTATTCAATAAGTGATGTGTTATGTAAGATTGTTTCACCCCTCACCCCAAAATTCCGCAAAAAAGTCACTGTTTTGGGGAAATTCGGCAGAACGAAACAAAAATTCAGAGAATTTGGAATATTTTCCTGCTAAGCTATAGCAGTCTACATACTTATAGATACCAAGTATGGTAACGACATGATTTCGTTGATAGATGGCAAAATGTCTGAGATTTATTGTGAAAATAGACAAAAACAAATGTTAATTTTCAATTGTTTTTCCCTCTTAATGGGTGATAATTCAATATTGCTTTAACGAGGGATCTCAGAAATACCCTGGACATTTGTGAAATTGTACACGGCATATGCTCATAGGCCAATTATGTCATCCTTTGGGATAGGTGTTGTATTGTGTAAGATTGTGTCACCCCTAACCAAATAAATCAGCAATAAGTCAGGTTTTAGAACATTCGGCAGGACGGAAGAACTGGGATTATTCTGTGCTATGATATATAGTATTGTACACACTTACTCCTAGATATATACCCAATTTGAAGATTTTGTTGATATAGATGCCAAGATTTTTGAGATTCATGGTGAAAGTAGACCGAAAAATCATACATTTTAAATGTTTTTGCCCCTCTGCTCTATATATATGGGTGATAATTTATTTTTGTCTTTGAACAAGGATCTGTGGAAAGATTTCAACAGTTGTCAAGACATATATTATATATGACTGTTGATGCGTATTATCATCCACTGTCGTAGTTGCTGTGTTTGGTTACATTTATGTACCCCTTACCCCATGCAATAAAATAGTAAACCGCAAGATGAGACGAATACACGGAATATGACTATATATATATATACATCCAAGCAGTATACATGTACATATACCTTCTCAAGGTGAGACAATGAAAAGTTATTTGAGTTGAAGAAAATGCAGCATTGCATATGTTAGCTTCGCATGATAGCTTCACATGTATAGGATTATATATTTAAAGAGAGGTTTCGCAAAATTACCACGAAATACGAACAAAGGCGAATCTTAAAAAATAACAATAAATACAAAAATTTATAAACGCATATGTAGCTGCCATCAAAACAAATTGAAATATCTTGATGGTTATTATGTGTAAAGTTATCAAACGTGCAGCGAAATATAAATACGGACAATGGACACCATTCGTATAATGAACTACTATACATATAAGAATTACGAGTAGCTTATAGTCTAGTCGTATGTGTTTCGAACGGTCTATTAAAACATATTTTCACAGAATTGACGACTACGAGTCCATTTGGGAGAAAATAGTGCCGTTCATTGTGTTCAATCTTCTTGCCACACACAGTATTGTGATATAGTTATGTATTTAATTGTGTTGTTTACATGTCAAATATAGTCAGTTGTACACTAGATGAATGCACACAAAGCTCGCGTGCCCATTTACTTGGTTTCTCAAATCCGTAATCGTAACTACAGATATTGAAAATCGACAACTGTTATAAAGAACACATATTCTAGTGATGTGCCCATATACTTGGTTTCTCGAATCCGTAATCGTAACTACAGATATTTAAAATCGACAATTGTTAGAAAGAACACATATTCTAGTGATGTACCGGCAGCACACTTTTCGTAATTCATACGTGCAGTAATTCATTATGCGTAAGCTGTCAAGTGCCAACACAGCAAATGATAACTTACCGTATACATGCATGGTAATGCATTGCGCTAAATACCACCCGGTTCCTGTTACCATCAAAATGACAGACAACAACCCAATTGCTGAATAGGCAGTTTACTTTGAGAGTGATTTAAAAAAATATGAAAATCTCAGCATATCTATGGCTGTAATTATGATGGCATTGGCGCAGTTGTATGTTTGTTGAACTAAAATTGGTGTTGCAATTAAAGATGGCCACCAACACGGTACCAAAAATAGAACCATTGGCAGTAGTTCACAATATCAGGATATGTTTGGTAGTTGCTTGTCGGCGGTTGGATTCAAGATGAACCAAAAATAGTTTGATATGATGTATTCACTTCAACAATAAGAATGTCAGCAGATTGACTTCCAAACAACACAACAAGCCAACTTCGAAAATCTAGGTGCAAATTGTGCAGGTATGGTAGTTTTGTTGTAAAGTTGTGCTTTTGCTTAACTTAATACAAATGTGCATAATATGCAGAAGTCATATTATATCGAAACAACACATTTATAGTTTTACTGTTTACACTTAGTTCCTTCGAAAAAATGACCAGAATCCTAATCATGCAGTGATCTTCAGGTTTCATAAGATATAATTCTCTAATATTCCTGACACACAGTCATTTTACCCAGACAAATGTATATGACATCATATATCGATGTGTTTCGGCAAACAAACTGGCAATCACATAGGGATCATGTTATGGATTCTTGTTGACCATCTTCACAACATCCACACATTCAGTTAGATGATAGCATTCTCCGTTTTATAGAACTATCGCAAATGATATCTTTATCAATTCGTGAACCACGGCTCCTTCCAATCTCTTTGCAAAGCCAGACTCCGGCATACGTCATGTCATATTTTTCAAACATTACAACAGATAATGAACTAACCTAATGCGTTAGTGATTCACAGACAGCCATATTTTCCAAATAGCAAGAACACCACAGGGGATGTGCAAATTTTTTGGTACCATTTTGGCTGCCATATTTATATTTTAAACACCAATTTAATTTCAAAAACACACCATAGTGCCATAGCAATAGATATGCTGAAATTTCCATTTCCCGAAATCACACTAAAATATAGACTGTCTCTGTTTTGGTGGAAACAGGAACCTAGTGGTTTTTAGCGCGATGCATTACCATGTATGACTGCCATAAGTTATCTTTCGCTGTGTTGGCAGTTTTACATTATTATATTTCACTGCATGTTCAATCACTTTACACATAATATCCAGGTTCAACCACATGTACATGTAACTTGTAACGTGTGTTATTCTAGTATTGCTATAGATATATGCACTTGGAGAGAAACATAATGTGATTTAAAGCTACAAGTTTTGATACATCGGCCCAACTTGTAACAGTACATGTAACCGTCTATAACTTCGCTTCAATCGAAATATAATTTTTCCGCGTAGACACATTGGCTGCTCACTATAGAACATCTTACATTTGCACCTGAGCGACGAAAAATGTCGGGAGAAACAATCGCGAGGAAACAAGTAAGGTTCCAGGATGCAGACGACCCACGATGTTGAGTGACCATGAGTTTTTTGTCAGGCCTGGCTGGACTATGGACTCAGGTCGTGCACGTTCTGGGCGCTTACCAATCATCCCGTTGTGTTAGCTGGAGTCTCCATGCTAACTCGGGACGATTGGAGGTGGTGCTGCACTACCAGGTCACTCCGGTAGAACCCTTGGGGAGACAGACTGGTCTGGGGCCTTCACTGCCACCACAAAGACCAAGACAAAGAAAAAGAACTCAAAGACGCAGAGACGCTGACAGGAGCGCCAGGTGGAAACAGGGAGCTGAGAGATGCCCAGCCCCCCCCCCCCCCCCACATGACCTTGGGAAAAGATCACCAGCACATCGTCGATGTCGTCACCGATGTTACAACTAGTACCACCAGCGGAAACAGGGACGCCAGAGGTCCCTGCTGCCGACATCGAGGCCAGAGGAGATAGGGACGCCGACATCATCCCGGACGTCCCTGCCGCTGACTTTGTGGTAATGATGGAGTCACCACCAGCTCCATCACAGATGGTGGAGGACACCACACCGCCCTGAAGACGCCGACGTATATAAGGACCAGAGTCTTCACCCCCATGGCAACGACACCGCCTGGGCTTGCCGAAGATGAGGAAACAGCTGCGGTGTGGAGATGATTTGAAACTGAGATGGCAATAGCCAAAGAACACACACGAGTATGGGAGGAAGAAAAACGACAAGAACTAGAAAAACAACCCACGTCTCCCCATCTTCTGGAGAAAAACAGCATCCAAAGAAGAAGAAAAAGAAAAAACCTATTTGATGTTTAAAAATGCTTCTTTTTTCATTTTTGTTTTTTGATTTGTTTTGTCCTAAATACACGCTCAATATGAAGGGTGAAGGAATAGACCTATCGGTCTATTCGACCATCCAGGGATTAGCCCCACCCCCAGAAAGTAATATTACTGCTCACCCACGATATTTAAAGGAAGTCGTACCAACAACCCTTTTCGGAAAACGGTTTGGTCACCGCTGATGAAGTATTCAACAAAAGTTGCCTAAGCACAGGTTCGTCGATTGACATGAAGATTGGACACCTGTCTGATACACATTTCGCAATGCTGCACATTTGACACAAAACATCTAAACGGTTTGACGGTGTATGTATAGGCGGAATGGTCATGTGAGTCGGTTGATTTCGTTGGCAATGGTAACACACGTTACAAGTTACATGTACGTGTGGCTGAGCCTGGCTATTAACAATCACTAAACCTCCCAATATGTACATGTATAATATTATACAACAGTTACTGTGAAGCTATATTATGCGAAGCAAACATATACAATGATGTAATTTCTTCAACTCAAGTAACAGCTAGTTACTATCAAACACCTCAGCTTGATAAGGTATGTGTATAATGCATAAATGTATATAGGAATATTCCGTGGTTGTCTCATTTTGCGATGTATTGTATTATTGGGGTGAGGGGTGCAATAACGTAACCAAACAAATGCGACAGAAGATGATAAAATCCGACAACATTCATTTACATTATGTGTCTCGTCAACTCTTGAGAGTTTGTCCTAGATCATTGTTCAAAATGGAACTGAATTATCACCCATATAGAGGGGTAAAACAAGTTTAAATTTCACGATTTTCGGTCTACTTTCACCAGAACACTTCAAAATATTGCCATCTGTAAATGATACCATGGCGTTATCACAAGGTATATATCGAAGTGGGTAGACTGCAATATAATAGCACAAAATAATCAGAGTTCTTGTGCTTTTGTATTCTGCCATACCGAATTTTCTAAAAACTGATTTTATTCGTCTGCATTTTGGGGTGGGGGTGACACAATCTTCCACCACATAGTACCTATGACAAAGAATGACATCTTTATCCTACAATCATATGCGGTATATATTCCACAAGTTTCTAGATTATATACGGGATCTCCATTCAATACAATATTGAATAATCGCCTATTAAGAAGGGCAAAACAACTGAAAATTTAGGATTTTTTGTCTATTTTCCAAGTAAACTTAAGAATTGTTTACATCTATCAACGAAATCATGGCATTTCAATACTTTGTATTTATAAGTATGTAGACTGCTATATCTTTGCTCAAAAATATCCCAAATACCTGTGCTTTTGTATTCAGTTGTGCCGAATTTCCCTAAAACAGTGACTTTTTGCTTAATTTTGGGGTGAGGGTTGAATTAATCTTACATAACACAGCACGTGTTAAATAT